>WEKX01002362.1:62080-139181 GCA_013390025.1 Pitta sordida
TGCGGGGAGGTTGCAGCCAGATGGGTGTAGACCTCTTCTTCCAGGCTGACGACACCAGAACGAGAGGGCACGGCCTCAAGCTACGCCAGGGGAGGTTTAATCTTAACGTTAGGAAGCGTTTTTTCACAGAGAGAGTAATTGCGTATTGGAATGGGCTGCCCAGGGAGGTGGTGGAGTCGCCATCCCTGGAGGTGTTTAAGAGAAGACTGGACGAGGAGCTTAGTGACATGGTCTAGCCGGGGGGTGTAGGGCTGGATGACCCTGGGCCCCTTCCGGCTCGGAGTGGCCTGCTAGACTGTGAGGGATCTAGGTTGGTGTTGTGCTCTGGGATGTGCTCTCGGTCTCTGTACGGGTGTTAGGTGGTGAGTTGGACTAGATGATCCTTGTGGGTCCCTTCCAACTCATAATATTCTGTGATTCTGTGATCTTATGGTGAAGTAACTATTAAAGTTCAATGTGGATCTATAACTTTGAACTGTATTTTTGGTTCAGAAAGGAAGTAATGTGGATTCACAACCCAGAGGAAACCATAAAAGCTGCTTAAAATGGCCTACAATAGATTTTTAGGACATAAAATTGTACTGCGTTGAAAGTCCATTCTCTCACATTCCTCCCAGGCTCAAAGAGAGCTTCAGCCTTCTCTGTGACTCTGGTAACTTCTGTCTTTGGAAAGGAGAGGTTTCCTTCCTAGTGATATAAAGCATCTGTCCTGATCCTTGAGCAGGAAATACAAAAGAAATGATCTAGTAAATTAGTTTAGAAGAAAAGCCTTTATCTGTTTAGAGCTTTGGAACATCTCAAGAGCTTCAGCAGAGATGGATGGATGGTCAGGGAGTCAATGAGGTGGTCAAATACACAGGCATGATTTAGTCATATTGTCATTCCTCGCAGTTCCACACTCTGCCATATGGCTCTCATTACCCTAAATGTACATTGTAAAATGTACATTGTTCGTAAAAAACCTATATGAAATGCCTACAGCTACAAACATTTTGAGCTTTTCACTTGCTTCTAATTTGTTACTGTTTACCTCCTCCTTTGTATCTGTCAGCATTTTTCCAGTTTGTATTTATTTATTTATCTATTTATTTGGAAAGTTAGGTGGCTTGGGCATTTTTAAAGCCTTATAAAAACCTAACACTTTTTAAAATGAGACCAGATTTGTCAAAACAAACATAAAATGGACATTTTTGAAAAAGAGGATGTGTAGGAGAGCAAAATGTGCTTCCTGTCAGCTGATGGAAATTAGCTGTGATTTGAAAAAATGGTAAGGGGGCTCTTTTAAATGTCTTTTTTTTTGTCACACTCTCTGCATTTAATAATGTGCTGTGATCACAGCCTAGTGGTTCTGTGGGAATGCCTAATGTAGGAGCATATAAATCACACCCTGCTTTCCTCAATGGCGATTGGAGTTGTATGGAAATCTTTCCAATAAGCTGGCAAAGAGATGTGTGTCACTGCTAGTGTCCAAGTTTTATTCACCCAACTCAGGAAATTTATCCATACAACTTAGGAAATTTTACATTAAATGAAGCAGAAAGTTTGATCTCAGGTTGTACCTCCTGGTGCTAACAAATCCATGTATGTGGCAGAGTAGGTCTGTTCACAGTTTCACAGGTTCCTCCGAGTTGGAAGGGACCCAGAGGATCATCTAGTCCAACTCCGAAACAGCCTCCCACCAACTAGACCATGTCACTGAGCTCCTCATTGAGTCTTCTCTTAAACACCTCCAGGGATGGCAACTCCACCACCACCCTGGGCAGACCATTCCAATGAGCGATCACTCTCTCTGTGAAAAACCTCTTCCTAACATCCAGTCTAAACCTCCCCTGGCGTTGCTTAAGGCCATGTCCCCTTGTTCTGGTGTTGTCAGCCTGTTCCTGCCATTTTAAAGAAATAAGAAAACATCCACAGGAATTCTTGTTGAAGATTATTAATATAGCAAAATTAAAGGTCCAAATGCAGGGGAAAAGGGGTAGAAATTGAACTTTAATTCTTATCTCTGAATTAGACTTTTAATTTTGCCATCAAGAAATCATGTGCAGAATCCCAGGCTGCTGTGAACACTGAAGCCTCCTGGTTACTTCTTGCATCATATCCACCTCAGTTGTCCCTAAACTCTAAGGGATGAAAGAGTAGGAGCCTCATGACTCCAAAGTCACAGTTAAAATGAGGAATATCACTACAAGCCAAGGCTCAGACTGAGCTCTACATGCAGCTACAGTTCTTTTAGAAGGCAGCATTACTTTTTCCATGGCATACCAGTGGCTAAGGGAAACTGAGGCTGTTTTAGTTGTTGCTGTTTCTTTATTTGGACTTGGCATTATGCCAGAATGCAGCTTATCTCAATATTTCTTTAAAGGGAAAATTAGCTTCTGAGCCTTTTGAGCAGAGCTGTTTCTTGTAGCTCTCTTTTGAAAAAAGTAAACACAGGACAGGAATTCTGATACAGTTCTTCAGTTTTGCAAGAAAAAAAAAAAAAAAAGACTTAAACCTCTACTTCCAAAGAATCTATCCCATCCAATTGATCACAATTTCTTAAATCCACTGATGATTGACGATTGAAGTTTTACTGACTGCAGCTCTCAGATACATGAGTTTATTAGAAATTTTGAAAAGCAGCATCTGCAAAGGAAGAAGGATCCAAGGCAATGCTGTACTGGAGATATCCTCGGGGAGGAGCTCAGTGGCAGAAGCCTGAGCTTAGCAGTCATCTGCGAGGTTTGATTGCCAGCTGGCCAAGCAGGAGGTGCTCAGTAGCCAGACAGCCGGCACCCTCATCCCTAGGGACTCGCCAAGGTACTGTCACTCGGGCGAGGGATGGCAGAGAGATGACAGTGCCGGTGGTGGACAAGGGCATGTGGGGAGGATGCTGTGGGAGGGTATCAAGGCCATAGGGAACATGATGAGGACTTGGGATGGCTCATGGGGAGGAGAGGCACAGGAATATAGGACACAGTTTCATAGTAAACTAGGCTTCATTAATGATGCAGCTCTCAGAACTGCTTGTTTTCTAACTTGCAAAGAGTGTGTCAAGTGCTGCCTTTTTTTGTCTCTTAGACTTTTCTCCTCATTACTGTGTTCTTTTCTTTATTGCCATCCCATGCTGTGACTTTGATTCTCAGCTCTGAGTCACAACATATCCACTACTGCTTTATATTTTGAAATGCCTTCACATCAGCATTAATATAAGAATGCATTTTGGCATAATAATTGTATCCAGTTATTGACCACATAGTCAATAGTGCAGAGTTGGTAGAACCTTTGCTGCCATTTAAATCATTAACTAAAGCAATAAGAACTTAAATGTATAGATCTCTAAATGGTCCTAACAGTTGCTTTGTATTAAAGGGGAAAAAAGAACTTGAGTTTGGGATTATTTTCCTCTCAGTTGTATATAAAGCTGCCAGATAAGATGGTTTCATTGTTTTGTTCGTCTCTCGAGCAACTCCAGGATTAGGCACAAATTACCACAGGTATCAGCCTGGGCTCCTGGAAAGCAACGAGCAGCAGCATAGGGGACTGCCGGCTGTGTCACGCCTGTATTGCACTGGCAGTGATCCAGGAGCCACAACACAAGTTACACCCCATGGACGTTTCTGTCAGCCTGGCACTTGCTCTCAATGCAAAGATCAAGTTGTCACAGGCTCTGTCTGTACTGCTGAACAACACAGGGCTAGGGAGCAAGCCTGACTGCTGGCCATCCAGGCTACTTAGCTATTAGCTGTTATATCACACATCGGCTTGGTCTTCTTATTTGCCTATTTCTGTCCCTCAGGGAGCACTGAGAGGCAGCTGGCGCAAGGAGGGAGGGCACACCAGGTTTTACTACCTCTGTCCTGCAGGCATCCAGGATGCTCTCTTCTGTGTCTCATCCCATGCAGTTGCAGCACAGTGCCTGGGGTTCCTGCTAGAGAAACACCGTCATGGTCTGCAACCCTTGTGATTCAGTGCCAAATACCGCAATGACAAATCCAAAATGTCACATTTATATCCCAGGCCTGTGGGAGCATCCGGCAGGGCCCAAGGGGGAGCCAAAGCCTAGTGATATGCAGCTGGAAATGCTGTGCCTTTCTGAGCAACAGAGCCAGAGAGCAGCTCCCAGACCCATTTAATTTGGCAGTACAGATACAGCTGCTGTGACTAGGAGTGCAAACATCTCAGGTCAAGGTATTTCTGCAAGGGCACATGAGCTGGTGTAAGGTGGTGCATTGAGCCCTCTCATACCATTTGCAAAAGTGTCTGAGCCTTTCAGTATGGAATTTTGATGTCTTAATTTTTAGATATTGTTAATTCTCAGCACTATGGAAACTAAGACCTTCTCCAGAGCCTTACACCAGGCATCTAGAAACTGAGGAGTCTCAACTCATAGGTTACTTTTGAATTTCCTGGTCTGAATCTCTGGCTTGTCAAATCATGGAATAGCTTGAATTGGAAGGGACCTTACATTTCATCCAAAGGCAAAGATGCCACCCGCTAGATCAGGTTCTTCAAAGCCCCATTCAGCCTGGCCTTGAACACTTGCAGGGATGGGGCACCCACAACTTCTCCGGACAACCTTTTCAAGTGCCTTACTGGAAGAATTTCTTTGCATCATGTAATCTAAATCTCCCCTCTTTCAGTTTAAAACTGTTTCCCCTTGTCCTATCACTATCTGACAATGTAAAAAGTCCCTCCCCCCCTCCCCTCCCCACCTTTAGGGTCAATTTCACAGAATATTCTGAGTTGGAAGGGACCCACAAGGATCATCGAGTCCAACTCTTAACACTGTCTCCCTGGCGGGAATTGAACCCGGGTCTCCCACACGCCAGGTGAGGACACTTACCACTGTACTAAAGTGGATTTTGTCAACTGAATTTGTTACCCCAGAGTCCAGAAGAAAGGAAAACAGAAGTCCTCAGAGATCAGCTGCATTGTGGCAGTTCACAGCTGCACCCTGGGCAGGGCAGATCCTAAATTCCCCTCTCCGGTATCTCATGTCTGAGCTTTGGTGATGATGATCTGAAACATTTTATATGCATGCTTTTAAAACCATAAGCAAATCATAAGCAGTCCTACCCTACAGGTTCACAGATCTTTTTGAAATGTGCCTGGTGCATCTGCTGGAAATGTTGTCTACATATATGTAAGCTTTGTTTTTCATGCATATTCATGTGGTAGGTCATTTAAAGACAGCATAAACAGTAACAGGCCAAGGACTATGTCTGATGGACCCCAACAGGACTAGGCTGAAAAGATTTAGTGCTTCTAGTAACAATATTTTGCTGTCAATTTGACAGCTTTGACCTAAGCCAAGTGACAGCGTTAGGTGATACACAGTGTGCTGACAACTTATTACATAAAGTATCATGGTTGGCTGTCAGAAGCTTTCTTGGAATCCAGAAATATAGCTCTGTCCAATTTTTATGGCAGTGAAAATGTGTTCAGTAATTTCTACCAAGGCAGTCGTTGAGTGGCTGAAAGACAGGACTGATGGAGAGTTATTTGATAACAATAACAAGTTGTCCACCTGCATTTGGGGCAAGTTTATCCACATGGTTTTGTAACCTTCTCAGCAGTGACTCATATATTACAATACAGTCCACGTAATTCTCTTTTCTCTCTGGGGGAAAACATAATCCCAGAAAAAACGTAACTATTTATTTTTTAATCTAAAATTTAATTGGGAAGTAGTAGTTCATAGGAATAATAAAACAGTGCCAGTTGGGTTCTATGCCTCAGAAATACAGGGTACCTCATTTTATTCCTTCAAACTGTGAGGACTTTGAGGGCCAGTGAACATTGCTCATCCTTGTACAGTCCTGGGAAGCTGTAGGGTATTAGCAGAGGCAAGGATTTGGCAGACCTACGGGCCTGTTTTCTCAGTAATGATCTGGAAATTCTTTTTCTGAATTATAAAGAGATGATTCTTAGACTATTTTGTGCAGTTTTGTGAGGAGAACGATTGATACGACAGGAATGGTCACCTTTGGGGAACAAAAGCCTTTAGTGGCTTTCCTGAGCATTCTCCATTTTGCCTCTATTAAGGGAAGGGATCAGCATATGTCCAAGCAGTTGGCAGGATAAGAAGTGTTTTGAGGTAGGGCAGATAGCTGCACTGCAGAATGTAAGTCAGCAGGCACAAGACTCACAGACTCATCAGCTCAGGTATCTTACCACATCTGTTCAGATCTGGGTTTTCTTTTTTATGTGGCTTTTGCTACAGTGATTGCATCCTCACTTCTCAGTTACAGAGGTTCCCATATATGTTTTAAATGTAAGTCAAATATAGCATAATAGACACATATTATGATTTATAAACCTTAATCTTGTTCTGACCAACACAGCAGTTGTTCGTGTAGAAAAAGAACATGAGCCTAGGGAGTTTATCAGGTTAGTGTGCTTTAGGCTGAGGAAAAAACCCAGGAGGATCCATTGCCTGTGGATGCATCAACAGGCAGCTTGTCTCCAGCTTTGGTCCCTTGGGTTTGATACCTATGCTTCAACCTCGCTGCTGGGATGCTGTGGAGAAGCAAAGCAACACGAGTCACAACAGAATGGAAGGCACTGCAGTTATTGGCAACAGCCTTTGCTTTATGTGATGCCAACCCATCTCAGTATAGCCAGATAATATGAACAGGTATGCTGAGAGAAGTAACTAGACAACTGTTTTTAACTGCCTGCACATGATCAGGCACACAGAGCCCTTCTTCTGGCATGTCTAGCACGGTCTTAATTAAGAAAGTCAGGAGCTGGAGTTAAAAATACAGTATCACATTTCCCATAATGTGCGAATTGATGGTTTCCTACAGTCAGCGTTGACAAAAATCTTCCCTTCCTCAAGGTTTCAGAGTAACTGTTGAATATACAGATGGGCCATATCTACACCTTTCCCCTCCCAGCAAAAAGTGCTTTAGATGATTAAGAATTTTAACTGTATTACGAGCAAGAACCTTGGCCATTTTAAGGAATAAGGGTTTCCTTAGAAACCATGAGAAGTAGTCTAGGAGCAGACGTTTATGAGGGCGAATATGTACACCATCAATTAACACCTTGTTTCTTTCACAAGTTCAGTTATATTTACAACACTGCTACAAAGCAGTGAAAGCAGACAGTTTTATATGTGCATCAGGGCTGTGAAAGATAGACTCTGCACTACCAGACAAACAGGGATTCACACCATATGGCAAGATCGGGAGTTTTGATCAATTTAGAACAAATGCATAGTAATCTCCCGCTGGGGTCAGGTTAGGATGAATATTAACACAGAAATGACAAACAGAGAAATGGACAAAGATTGCTTCTGGATTATGCCCCCGGATTACATCTCCGGCTTAAGCTTTACAATAAGATGTAAAGGTTTTTTTCTTGGCAAAGTTAGCAGTTTGCACCTGATTTCCATGGTACTTTACTTATATCAGGTCCCTGTAAAATCCCACCAAATGTTTCCAGTTCCAAGTGGCAGATCATTGGCTGCAATTTGACATCCAGAAGTTAATAGGTTGGACAGGTTTAAAACCAGTCAAACAAGCTAAGAGCTCAACAGCTAACAAGGTTGAGGAGGCTGCAGACACTGAGCTTGGCACTGACAAATGCTGCTGTCATTCCTACCTTTTGTGCTTGTTTTATCCAGAGACAGTATTAGTATATCAAACATAATGCTGGAATACCAGCACTTTGCACCTACGTATCCTGAGAGGTTGTACTACTAATACTTTACAAATAACATAGCATCTCTGGTGATAAACAGAAGAGTAAACTACTGTGGACTCAGATGGCATGAAATTAACCATAGTTTTATTTTGCTTTCACTGAAGGTTTATTCCCCCTTCTTTGCAAGAAGATAATTTATAATTGCCTATGTACGAGAGTCTCCTCAATTCAATTTCTGATCAGTTGGTGTAGTGAAAATAATTAATAATTCAGTTTGAGCCAAAACTTGAGTTCTATGTTTGGTGCTAAAATAGGCATTTAGAGTCATAGTCCTGCACCTGTCTTGTTTCAGAAATGCAGCAGAGTGTTCAGCGCCATGGAAAGAAAAGGTGTTGCCATTGAAAGTACTGCTCTTCAGCTTCTGGAAGAAAGCCCTTTTGGAGACACAGCTGAATGGGGTTGTGTCCCAGAAGCCAGGTGGATCTGATCTGCATGCTCACCACCTGCAGGATATAACAGTATAAGCCCCCCCTGCTATGCTTAGAGTACATTGATCCTCTCTATGGATAGAACTTGTTTCAGCTGACAAGTTGTGACTGTACAAGTGGAAATTTTTCATTCAGTGGTTTATTTCAGGATGGCTGAGCTGAAGGAATTCAATTAAACATGACTCAGCTGATTCTGAGGACAATTTAAGGGAATGACTGTCTTTCTATGTTAAACCCTTCCTAACGTTTATTTGAGAAACTCTAATGCAAATGCTCTGGAGTGGTGCCTTCAAATTGGGCAGGATGTGTGACTTTTCTACACAGAGATTTGCCTTTTTTTTCCTGAATATTCTCATTCAAAGTCTTTTAAAAGCTGTAATTAATACATGCCCTCTAATACACAAGTCTGGTTTCAGACTGAATTTAACTGAATTGTTAAGCATGTTGACATGGGGATTTCCTTGTGACTTCTTAATTTTCTTTTTTATTCGTTCTCTATTTGGATTTTGTGTACCACTGAGCCAGAGTATTCATGTTATATATACTTTACTTGCAAAGAGACTACATGAAGGGCTATTAAATTTGGAATTCAAAACTTGGGCAATATCCCAAGTTTATTTGTCCATTGTCCCACCAACATGCATAAGAAATTGGGTGAAGAAGCCCAACTATCTCTTCAACTATGTGCAGTTTAATTTCTTTTCTTGTTTTTGTCATGCTTTATTTTCTATACATTTGTGTATTTTCTGTATGTTGTTGTGTTTTCTAAATGTTGTTCACAATCTGGTCCAGAGGTAAAAATTTTCTGCTTTTCCCCTGGTTTGCAAGATGCTCCTTATGGGTGTAGATGCTAGGTTAGTTGGACTATAGGTTGGACTAGGTGATCTTTGAGGTCCTTTCCAGCCTCATCTATACTGTGAATACTGTGAACTTTATATTCCAAATGCAAACTTAATTTTTGCAACACTGATCTTTTTTTTTCACCTTTAAAGTAGTCTCATTAAGTATCCATTAACAAAATCAGAATACAGAACAGATCTAAAATTCAAGTCCTCAGAAAAGCAGGTTTAGATGGCAAAATGAAAGGCAATTCTGAGATATTTACATTTACTACAACATGGGAGAGAAAAACAAAAAACATGACCAAGCTGCAGCTTCTTTTGATGTACTGCAAAATCATTCCTTAAGAATAAATTCAGGTAAAGGGCCTCCTCTCGAATGGGATCTATGCAACTGCGTCTTCTGACCCCTTTGCAAACACAAGACCTCAGCTTAGAAAAAATACAGTAAGCTTAAAAAGCTGAGCAACCTATCCCACTCTGTCTGAGACAGGCTCTGTGAACTGCAGGACCCGCTTTTCATCAGCGAGGCCAGTGTTCACCTCCCGAACGTTTCAATCAGGCTGCTGGCAGATGTGCTCCCATACAAGCCTGCATGCTCACCCCACCCCGTTGCTCCCAGCATTGTTTGGCAGCGGCGCGGCAGAAGCGAGACAAAGATAAATGGAAGTGCAAAAGCTGTATTTACACAGCATTTAAACATACTGTATGCTTGAGATTGAAGTGCTTGCTGATAGGTGACACTGCAGGTTGCAATAGGGAGCACATCTAGTAGAGCCCTTCTGCTTCATTCAGGTCATGTGGCCCCCGTGACTTTACTTAAGGGTTGTTGTTTCATCTGAAAAACATATTTTTTTGTGGGAAAAATCCAGACAATAGTGAAGTCTGATCCCTGATCAAACCGTAAAGCAGGAACATTTCTCTCCCAGAAATGTTCTTCAACAATTCAAAGATCATCCAACTCTAAATAGGAAATAAGTATGAAAAGGAACATGCACAGGAAGTAGAGAACCAGGGGGAAAACATTACTTTTAAAATGTGTTGATTTTGCTTCATAAGCCAAAACCAGAAAACCAGAATAGAAGTGTTACAGTAATTTTTCACTATTTGCCATTCCGATAACATCTCCATTTGGCATATCTTTAGACATTAGTCTTACACTTCAAAGAGTGTTAATATTACAGCTGGAAGAACATGAAGCTGCAAGAAGTATTTATAATAAAACAGATTTTCACCAAGGTAGGTCTGTTTTCAAATTCACAGAACAGAAAAAAACCAGAGTAAACTTACAACATTTTGAAGATTGTCAATCCATTTTTATCATATAAAATATACGATAAAATAAATATATGATATAAAAATTCCATACTTTGAAATTTTATGTTAAAGACTGGCCTAAGTGAGATATCAAGAGATATTAAAAGATATGTCTTTAATGAACAATATTTTACTACACAGATATGAAGAAATCACCACTCTTACCACTTTGTTCTGTTGTGAGTCACTGAAAGAGAACACAGGATATGAATGGCAATAAACACAGTGGTATAAAATAATAAATTAGTTTTCACTGTAAAAGATTATTTTAACCAGGCCTTCTTGGCTGATGGATAGAATATTTATGGCACCAAGGCAGTAAAAATCTTGACATTACTGCTCTGCAAGTGCAAGGGATGAAGGACTATTAATGTTACCAGCGTCTCTGTTAGTCATTAAATACAGAAAGCTATGTGGGTCATGTATTCTCGTTGTATAACTAGTGCCTGAGCACCTTGAAGTGATATATCAGTTGTTCCACCACAGCAGATGAGGTGGGATTCATCTGCCTGGTTATTTTCCTGCAGGCACTTGTGTAGAGGCCTGCAGGAATTCTGGCCACAACCGTGGGGTGTTATTTTTCCTCAAAAGCTGGTTCTGATCCTCAAGATTCATTCCTGATTAGACTTCATCCCTTTAGAGATGGGGGAAATGACGATGGAGAGGTATATTGCTCTGCCACTGAATGTTGAGGGTTACAGTCCCTTTGGCTCCTGCTGTTCCCTGTGCCCAGGAAAATGTGCTTGCCTTATTGTAATGCAAAATAATTCAGCAGAAATAAGAGTAAAATACTTTAACCAGATGAAATTTAAATAGTATAAAATTGTGATTTGTGAAGCAAAACTGCTGAATGAGTAAAAAAAAAGGAGTATGAAACATTTCATATCAGCTTTCCCATTTCAAAAGGCTTGCCTGTAGAATGACCCATGCAGCAATCTTCAGGCTTTAATTAATTAAAAGCAGGGAAAAAGTTAGGATTTTGGCACAGGATAAATATTCCAGACTTGAACAGAAGATGTTGCTTTAATGACCTGGCCACTATCCAGGAAGTATGCAAAGGGTAGCAGACACTTCTGACAGCTAATATATCTGATAAAAAAGAGCATTCTGGCCAATTAAAGAACTGGGGTAGAAATAATGGTTTGTCACCAAGTGTGTAACTGAGGCCAATTGGTTCAGATTAACCAATGGGTTATCCTTTGTAAGTGAATTTAAAGGTCACGATGAGCTGTCTGGGTAGGTAAAAGATAAAAATGTTAAATTAATATGGTGGCAAAAGATTTTCAAATGTGAGACATGGAGATAAAAATTAGATTTGCAAATCATGCAAAATCACCTGGAGTGGACTAAGCAAATTGCTCTTATGGCAGAAGGTCATTAAGAAAAATGTGTGAATAAAAGTATGAATTTCTATCCACTGTAGAACCAGAAGCTTTTGTTAAGTATTCATAGGCAATTGTACTCCTGAAGGACTTTATTATAAACTAACAGCTGGGTGAATATACCTCTCTATTCTTGGGAGAAGTGAGGTGGGGCTGTCTTAGGGCGACTTAGTTTCCATCTTCTACTATAAAACAATGGGTTAGATGATTGATAGCTGACCTATGTGACATAGCTTAACCATGAAGAGATTATGATTAATCTAGCTGTAAATGTTATCATTTCCATGTTGCAGAATGTCTTGGGACAAATCTCATTGAAGAGGATTTTCTTTAAAATCTTCCATCGCAGAGAGCGGCAAACTTGACCTGGACAAATACTGACCCTGGACAAAGACGGTCACAGGCTTCAGGATGCCAACAAGACCTATAGGGAGCTCAAGGATGTCTGTGGGGATGGAGTTTTGATCTCCCTGCTTTGGCTATGTGTTATGGTTCGTTTTTTTCCCCCCTCTCGCAGCGAGGGGGTTAATAGCTTCTGCCTGGGCCCCGTCGCTGCCGTGGAGACCAAGGTCATGAGCAGAAGAAGATAGAGACATCTCTGTGAACAATATATTTGAGAAGAGAAAAAAAACCTTAGTAACAGAAAGTAGATGGCCAAGTCAGGACCTGTGTAAGAAGCTGAAAGCCATGAAAGAAGCTGAAAGCCTGGCCCCCCGCCCAGGCCAACCAGACAAGGGGTAGAAATGTTCTTCCAGGAGTCTCACTGCTGCTCGTAGAACGGACCATAGTGAAAGCAGACTGTCTACCTGCAAACCCATGGAATAGAGAGAGAGAAACAGCGATGCAGAATCCACCTGAGGCCATGACTGAAGATGGAGAATCACTCTGCTAAAGCTGCAGATGTTTTGGGAGCCCAGAAACACTTGGCCGCCGGAGCTGAGCTCAGCAGAGATCCTTTGGACAGACGTTTTGTGACAGAATTGCATTGTGGTAGGATCTGAACCATGTACTTTGGGATGGGCTCATAATGAAGTAGCAAAGTAGCACTTAAAACACTGCATCCTGTGCTGTGACTCTTGGATAACAGAGAATGGAAGAACTATCGTCCCTGGGTCGAGATCTCACTTGGGAAAGGGTCATGAAAGACTTTTCCTCCTGTGAGAGAGAGAGAGAGAGAGAGAGAACTTTATGGAAGGGCAGAGAGATGGTTCTTACCCCAAATCTGGTCAGAAATACCAACTTGCCTGGCTTATCCCCTACCCTGTTCCCCCTTTGTCTCCTGGTCGAAAAAGGGAATATGAGATCTGTTGTAAGAGAAGGAGGGGTGGGGGGACAAGGTTGCCTTTAAAATGATGCTTGTCACATTAAGCTCTGATCTTATTAGTTAATAAATAAATCTTTTATATTCTTCACTTGTAGTTTGCCTTGCTTTGCCTGTAACAAGTTAATTTTCCAGATTTTTTTCCTCCAGGAGAGGTTGTGGGTGAATCTCTGGCATCCAGCCAGGGTCAAACCATGACACTATGGCAGCCTGTAACAGCACAGTTACATTGCCAGAATATCCCAAAACACAATAGGCACCTTGGGAGAGAGAACTGAAACCAAAAGTTTCCTCTTAAAGCTGACGGGTGACACCTGCTCCTGCTTTGCTTTCTCTGCACAGACTAAGGTAGTTGAGCTGTGAGTGGCCAGTAATGGCATGAAATAGTAAATGACTGTCTGGCTTCCCAAATGCAAAAGAGCCTATCTAGACACACTGAGAGCCAAAACCTCTCCAAACTTGACTGTTCCTGTGGAGGCAAGGTAAGATGTCATCCACTCATGCCTGCCCTTTTCATGAGGGAAGAAGAGGTAGCCTTACAGCTCTGGGTCTGATCATCCAGAACTTGGGGTTCCTATCAAAGCATCTTGCCAGGTAGCTGCTGCTCACCAGTCATTCTTTAAGAGCCCCTCTGTCCCACTCCTCTCCAGAAAGTTCTGTTGTGCTATGAACATTAGAAAGGGTCTGTCCAACAAATATTTCTGATTTCATGTGCACCACAGCTGGCAATTTAAATGACTCTGTTTGCTGCTACTTGAGAGATAAGATTCCCAAAATAAGGCAATAAATATCCACAGTAGCTGTTGCTTATTTTTACGAGCACCTGCAATACAGAGTCCCCACATCATCACTGCGGTGCATAGAAATGTAGACACTTATAACAGGTCAAATCTAGGCAGTCCCAGAGAGGCATTTTGGCCCTCACAGCATCCCAGCTGTGCTCCATGCTTTTTTCTTCCCACCCAGAGCAGTAACCCACTGCCCCCCAGCCAGGGAGGATGCAGCTTGCTGCTCCTTCGTGGTCCCTCTTTGGAGCGGATGAATAGCCTGGGAAGGACCCTTCCTGCTAGCCTGCCTGGAACTGAGCTGCTGGAGACAGACTGGTGACTCTCCTTGTCTTTCAGGGCTGCTAGTGCGGAGAAGGGGAGCAGTGATAGCCCTGAGTGAAGAACCAAAGAGCACAACCAAGGAAGCTGCAGTTGGCCGTCCCCTCCCTCGTGGCATGGTACAAATATTTGGTTTTTTCCCTTCTTCCAGCCTCAGGTCTGACTGTGTGTGCAAACTGCTGCTCTGAACGGATTTGGGTGGCTTTGAAGGCACAGGCAACAACTTGTTTAGTACTGCAAAACAACACAGATCTCCATTCCTGCATATAACATTGAGATTGTGGTGCCAGGTTATGAGATTCTGGGATTTCAGGAATGGGTATTCCAGGTATATAACCAGTGATCATAAAAACTATTCATTTTTCTTTATATGAGTGCCTAAACCACACAAAACACACATAAAGAGCTATTTATTTCTCTGAGGATCTTTTAAAATACTTGTTCTTTCATGGATTATCTGTGTGAGTGGATGAATTTAAACCACTAAACAGCTGATTCTGAGCCAAATTTTCAATGAGTATTAAATAAGATGAACACATACCTAGGAAAGTGTGCATTGCCACACAAGGCAAATGCATGCTAATGAAGATATCCAAGTACAATGGCCATAAAGCATTCATGAAATGTATTTTATTGACACTGAAGTAACCTTGTTGAATTGCAAATTTGGGCTTCATTTCCTTTTATGTAACCAGTGCAAAAGCAAAGAAAGGATCTGATTTCCTGGAAGTGGATTTGTCTTATCTGTTAATATATAGTCCCACCTTTTACTTTGTGTGAATATATTTGTATGCCCTTGGTTGCCACAATTTGGGACAAAAAGGAGGCGATATCTTGATTTTTCAGAGAGAAGCAGCTACTGTATTTTGAGGACAAACTCTAGGAAGGTATTCCACCATTTCTTTAAAGCAAATGTTAAAACAAATCATGTTTAGTCATAGCATTAGCAAATTGCTCTTCTAGTAGAAGGAATTAGAACACCAAAACTTTTAGCACATGATTTCCTACAAGTAATCTACCTTACAGGGCTTTGTAGAAAGTGACAGAGCCAAGTTGAAATTATCTTGTGTGTGAGATTCCTTAGGACAGGAACTCCAGAAATACTAAGTGGTGCATGAGCTTAATTTCCATTTTTGAATGCGACTGAGCTTAGGAACAAGAGAGCATGTGGTAGTACATGCTGCCGATGGTGTGGAAAATCCTGATGGCTGCTTCAGCTTAGTCTGGCATGGCATCTGCCTGAGTCTGCCTCTGTCTGGTGGTGTCAGTATGCCTGTGGCAGAGCTAGCAAGCTCTTCTGATACCTGTGGTGAGAGTGGTTTCAAGGCTGTGCTCATGTAGTGCCATTTCAAGGATTGCTATCACACACAGAATCACACACAGAATATTATGAGTTGGAAGGGACCCACAAGGATCATCTAGTCCAATTCACCATCTAACACCCGTACAGAGACCGAACGCACATCCCACAGCGGTAAACACAAACCTAGTTCCCTCACAGTCTAGCAGGCCACTCCGAGCCGGAAGGGACCCACAGGATCATCCAGCCCTATACCCCCTAGCTAGACCATGTCACTAAGCTCCTCATCAAGTCTTCTCTTAAACACCTCCAGGGACGGTGACTCCACCACCTCCCTGGGCAGTCCGTTCCAATGTGCAATCACTCTCTCTGTGAAAAACCATACTTAGCTGCACTAAGGTCCTATTGATTCTCAATTCATGTTGGTTTCTCAATCCCTTACTCATTTTTGAAGACTCAGTTAGGAAGCTTCTGAAGCTTTTACCTCTCTTTGCTGACACCATGAGAAAGTGAGGGAGTGGATGAAAACACTCATGTAAAATAAAAATACACTTATGAAATATTTGAAATTTCAGTGGAACCACTGTTGGGCTTAGAGATGGCACTGTCCACTCAAGTGTTAGTGAGAAGCAACTAATTTTTACTGCAGAGAGGTAGCAAAATGTAGTTCTGAAATCACAGTTCGTATTTCTTTCATGACACGTAAAATATGGGAAAATAAAGCTCAGTCAAACATGCCTTCCCTAACACCCCTTCAGTAACAATGTAATTTAGGAAAAAAGCCCCCAACAAACAACCCTATACAAACAATAAGCAGAGCCTTTTTGACCCAGCTGACTTTTCTAGTTTTGCCTTGTTTTTTTCCCTTTCCTTAGCTGTCACTACATCTCTCTCCCCCCCCGTAAGCAGCTCAGTCTCATTAAAAGCAATGTGGTGAAACTAGCCACATCATTATATTCACTTAGATGGAGCTCTTGTAGCCAGTACTTGCTGCTCATAATAACTGCCACTTAGGGTTTCTGAACCCCCCATTGGCACCTTCCTCAGGTTTGTTGGTTGGGTTTTTTTTCTGTGTCTTACTTTGAAATTTACATGTCTTCAGAACAAATAAAATTCACAACAACAAACTAATTAATGGATTCCAGTTTTGACAGCTACAAGAAGACAGATGAGAAAGTAACATGCTTCTGGCAGCGTGTTATCAATTGGGAGGCACCAGTGCATCGCCTCTATGTGGTACAGTGAGCTGGAACCGACACTGACAGATGACACAGCCCTTGACAGTGAAGTCTGTACGAGCTGACAGCTCCACTTGCACTCAGGCAGGTCCACGCTCAGCACTGGAACTGAACCAGCTTGATGTGCAGAATATGCTTGCTTTTATCTTCCCCTGGCTGTACAATAGGCAGACTGAGCAGCACTGTCAGGTGGAGTCCAGGACCTACCTTAGACAGTCAAAACTGTGACGAGTGCTAAGATTTTACCAGTAAAAACAATCCAAGAGTTGACAAGTATCATTATTTTCCAACCAGTGCTTTGCTCTCCTGTTTGGAAGCAGGGTGACACCCTGGCCAATGGGACTAAAGAAGTCTGGTTTCCTATGGACCATTGTGTGTCTCCGGATTCACAAGTGTCTCCCGTGGGACTTTCACGGATCAAGCCTGTGCAACAGCTGAGCCCTCTGAGACTCCCTTTGCCACGTGGATTCTCTGGTGTTGAAGAAGGGCTGAAGACACACTCCTGCCTTTCTTTCAGGTGGATCTCTCTTCCTTGGGCAGCTGCCTGCTTTCACAGAACTGCAGGAGCTTATATCTTTGGGCCTATTGCCCCTCTGTCAAGTTTGGTCAAAACTACACAAAGGTTTAAGTTCAGATGGTGCTGGGGTGTGGAGAGAGGATGTGGATGCACATTCAAATACAGTATGACAATATAGACCTCATCACCTTTGAAAAAAAGGGTAATACAGCAAAGGTAGAGTTTCTTCACACTATACATTCAAGACACATATCCAAAGTCTTCAGATTATATTGAGTCTGAGTGTAGAGGCCCTGGCAGCTTTATCTAATTCTTCCCTAAAGGGACAGGGATGCAAGAGGCACATGGGTAACTGCTCCATGTGGTGGTGAATTACAATCCTACGCCAAGTATCTCTTCACAGGTTACTATGACAGATCTCTGTTCCAGTCCTTCTCTTTCTGTATACACAGATGTGCTTAAGAAGAGCCTGTATGCTTCTAAAGGAACAGAACAATGGAATTGATATTTTCTCATGGATTTAAGAGTGTATATTGTCTTAATGAAGAAACAGTTTGGTCACATTAATTTGAATCATCCTAGATCTTCATGAAGCTTCCTTTCCTTCATCTGTAATGCTGTATTTTTTTCCTGATGACATTACAGAGGAACTCAGAGCCCCATTAACAGAAAAATCCAAGTTTTATGGCTCCAGGGGGGGGATTTATTGCAGCCAACATATCTCTCTCCCTTGTTCCTTACAGCTCCATGTGGCCCTTCTGCCTGCTTCCCTCCTGTTCATTACAGTCTCCTTTGGCCCTCGAGAGCAGCTGCCAGTGCTCCCTTGGCCTAACGCCGGGGTGACACGATCAATAATGCTGGCAGAAGCCAGAATGGCATTGGGCATACTTGTCCACATTCAGCAGCTGTCAACCACAGCTATTTGAAAGATAGATGGGGGTTTATATGGCTTTGTTTGTGCACATGTGCCTCAGAATATGGTGCTGAACTAGAAGGAACATAATTCCACTAGCTTCACTGGGACTATTTGTATCCTTAATATTATGCTCATGTTTTAGGGACTTTGCTGAATTGGGACCTAAATTTGTGAAATTTGTGTTGTGTGCACTTTTGCCTGGAGTTCTCTGTGCTGCAGCTACCCATGTATGCTGCCATTTCAGTACTTGAGAGCTTGGTGCTACTATGTAACAGGAGGTACATTTTGCACAGTCTGTTTTCAACTGATTTAAAGTGTAAGAAGAGAAAAAAGTTCATTAAAAATTGTTCTATAAAAAGACAACTGGGCAATATTTTCAAGTGCTTTACTCTGTGACTCTCTATAATGACAAAATTAAGATTTTTTTACAGTTTTTCATAATTTTGCTTACTGTTACATGTCTAGATGATGTATAAAAAAACGATCTGATGGAATTCTTCAGGAAAAAATGGTTCATGAGGATCAAGATTTACAGGAGGAATTTTTTTTGCTTTTTTCCAGGTAACTTTTGTGCATCATATTCCCTTTCCCTGGAAACCAAACAAAACCCACAGACTGTGTGTCTCCTGCTTTTCAGGGGGATCATAGCAATGAGAAAAGAGAAAAGCATATAAGCATGATAGTTATTTATTTTATGCCATCTAAATACTCTTGTTCCACTTTACAATCAAGGGACAGTGAAGCAAAGGGAAGCAATTGCCTAAAGCAATATTGTAGTTGTAGTCCCCTGTTCGATCCTTGGAAGTCCCTATTTCCTCTTAAGCCATGGAAAGCCAGGTTCTTGACCCCTCTTGGTCCTTCTTTCTGCTGTTGGGCCATCCGCCTGGGTAACAGTGTGACAGCACTGCAGGTGCTGCTGGTCCACGTCAGCCTGGTCATGTAGGGCTGAAAAGCTTTGTTTGACATTGCAGTAGCACGCTGAAACTACACATGAGCAGATGGTTATTTCTGCGTTCTTGCTTTCAAGATCTTACACATAACTGAAAAATTACATTTTAGAAAGGAATTCAAGCATCCCTTCTAAGCCTAAACCAGTTTAGAATGAACAGAATATAAAAAACCAGTGATTTTCACCCTAAAATTCTTTTCATAGGCAAACCCATTGTATTTTCTGGGTCCAGACGTGTGAACAAGCATGTTGTACCAGATAATTTTTTTTCAGGAAAAATATTATAGAAGAGATGAGCTAAAGGTATGTGGTTCTTTTTTTCTTATAAACTATATTTTTATTCATAAATAAAGAAATGCCATTGGTGTTCTTAATTTTTAAGTATTAACCCTCCTTCCTGGGGATAAAAGCATGTTGTGCATACTGCTTCTGATTTAAGAAAAGTCTTCCAAAACACGGGACTAACATGTTGTCAGAGGTGCTCAACAGCGTTACAACTGAGTGCTCTGGATGGTCTTCTGCAAAGGTCAGTACAAACAGTTATTTAGAAACCAGGCCCTCACTTTAGTCCCTCTAATATAAAATAGAGCAGTGAATAGAATACCCTTCATAATACATTTTGAAGTAAGAATCTAGGATGTTTCACTATTCAGAACTGAAGGTATTGTCCTTCATGTTCTTCTCTTCTTTGAGGTTTTTTGCTGCCGTATTGGTTGTGAGAATCACATCCTTACACCCTTATAAAACAAAGCAGGATCACTGAACAGGCAATTTGAGAACTCTGCCTATCTAGGTTAGGATCTGAATCCAAATTCAAACTAGATCCAGATAAAATATTTATGAGTATGCATAGATAGATATTTACAGAGAGAGACATGGATATAGACAAATTCAGATTATCTGTTTTTCTCCTGCATGATCAGTCTGTTACTGGATTGCTTGCTTAGATATATTTTAAATGGCTTGCATTTACATTCATGGTGTTGCATATATCTGTGTTCTTGCTGTTTTAGACAGATTTTAAAATATCATACTGAAATTCTATGGAGCTTGATAAAGTTGGGTAGCAAACTTTCCTAAACAGAATTAAATTTTATTATCTAACATCATACAAGGCTATCCAAGATATTCTTTGACCCCTTTAAATACAACATAGAGCATGCAGTTCTTTTTCTTTGACAATTTTTGAGCAAGTCCTTTCCAAAAACCTCCATCACTTTTATCTGCAACTCCAGAATACACAGAACATTTCTTTACAGCTGTGTTTGTCAAGAGAATCTCATGAAGGGGAAGCTATGGTGAGCAAAATTTTCTTGTGGTTTACATGGGAAAACTCACTGACCTCATGAAGGTTCTCACGATTTATACTAAAGTATGATTCTTCTGGTGTATCCATGTTACTGAGATGAACAAACCATACTTTAATTTTCAGCTGAGTATGTACTGTGGTACTATCAGCAAGAAACACAGTGTATTTTACACTAGGAATAAAGACCTGAAAGTTTTTTCTTGACATTTTTCCTCCATTGAGTCCTTCATTCAGGTATCTAAATGTAGTAGCCTCTGACTTGTGTTTTGTTTGTTTCAGAGCCATTCATGGAAGAGGAACTCATTAGGGGTTGTTAAAAACTAAACACACTCTCTGGTTTAGAAAGTAGAGATGTAAATTTGTGATTCCTGGAAGACTATTTTTGGGAACTATCACTATGTGTTTTCTATATTCTCATACTTTTCTGTACCATCTGCCCTCCAACACTGCTGAAAATAGCATCTTGGGCTAAATGGACCTCATAGTCATTAGACTCAAAGAAGCTAGAAGCAGACATAAACCCCTACCAGTTTAAATTCTCAAAGTTGTCCTGTAAGTAGGAATGTTTACTGTTACTGAGTATCCATAAGATTCTGTTAATGACATTTTGCTCTTCTCTAATGACCTTGGGTCTCTTCCTCAGAAATGTATGTTTGTGTTCCTTTTTCAGAATTTATGAGTAAACAGGCAAAGCCTATTAAAAATCTCCCACTTAGAATGCCCCTTGTCCCTGGGTCTTACAGCTACAAAGAACTAGTGTTTTGCTTTTTTTGTCACAGAATCATACCTGGCATATAAGAAATGGGGTTTCATTCTATTCACAGAATCATAAAATGGATAATGTCAGAAGGGACCACTGTTGTAGTCATCTGGTCCAACCTCCCAGATCAAGATGAGTCTTTGCACAACACAGTGCACAGGATTGTGTCCAGATGGCTCTTGAATATCTCTAGTGAGATATTTCTAAACAAGGCTGTCGACTGATAGTTTCAGCAGAAAACCCTGCAACATGTTGGAGACTGGTTACTAGTGGTGTCCCCCAAGGATCGGTGTTGGGTCTGGTCCTGTTCAACATTTTCATTGATGATATAGATGACGGGATTGAGGCCATCATGAGTAAATTCACGGATGACACCAAGCTTGGAGCACGTGTTGATCTGCTAGAGGGTAGGAAGGCCCTGCAGAGAGACCTGGACAGACTGGAGAGATGGGCAGATTCCAACAGAATGAAATTTAATAAGTCTAAATGTCGGGTTCTGCATTTTGGTCATAATAACCCCAAGCAGAACTATAGGCTGGGAACNGACTCCACAGCCTCTCTGAGCAACATGTTTTAGTGTGTGGTCATCCCTAAAGAAATTCTTCTTCATGTACAGTTCCACCCAGGAGGAACTTCTCAGGTGTCAGTTTCTGCCCCCTGCCTCTTTTCCCTATTGCTTGGTTTCACTGAGAAGGGTCTTCATCCTCTTGACACTCTCCCTTCAGGTAATTATATACACTGCTGAGGTCCCCTCTCACTTGTTCCATCTCAAGGCTGAACAAGCCCAGCTACCTCAGCCTTTCCTCATGAGAGAGATGCTCCAGTCCCCTAATGATCTTTGTAACCCTCTGCTGGACCTGCTTCAGGAGCTCCATGTCTCTCTTGTACTGAGGAGCCCAGAACTGGACACAGGGCTCCAGATGTGACCTCACCATGGCTAACCAGAGGGGGGCAGGATTACTTCCCTCGACATGCTCTTCCTAAGGCATCTGAGGATACCATCAGCCTACATGGCCACACGGGAACACTGCTGGCTCATGGACAGCTTTTTGTCCACCAGGACTCCCAGATCCTTCTCAGCAGAGCTGCTGTCCAACAGGTCAGTCCCCAGTCTGTACCGTTGGACAGGGTTATTCCTTCCCAGGTGCAGGACCCCACAGTTGTCTTTGTTGATTTCAGACTGTTCTCTGTCCATCTTTCCAACCTGTCAAGGTCCTTCTGAAGGGCTACACAGCACTCTGGGGTAAGAGCCACTCCTCCCAGCTTTGTGTCATCGGATCGGCAAACTCACTGATGAGGCACTCTGTCCCTTCATTTGACTAGCTGATGACTAAGTTAAACAATACCAGGCTCAGTATTGAATCTTGGGGGACACCGGTAGTGACAGGACTCCAACAAAACCCTGTGCCACTGATTACAGCCCTCTGGGATCTGCCATTCAGCCAATTCTCAATCCACCCCACTGTTCATACATCCAGCCTGAGCTTCCTGACTTTGCCTATGAGGATGTTGTGAAAGATAGTGTTGAAAGTCTTGCTGAAGTCCAAGTAGACAATTTCTACTGCTCTCCCTCACCCAGTCAGATAGTAGGCTCATCATAGAAGGTGATCAGGTTAGTCATGCAAAATTTACCTTTAGTGAATCCATTCTCTGCATGGATCTTCTGCTGTAACTCTGGAAGACAGAAATAGGGAGCCAAAAGTGGTAACAGCAGAAGGGGGAAAGAGTTTTATTCCTCTGAGAGGACCAAATAAGAAACTACAATGGTCATGGTTTTGGCTTGTTTGTTTTTGTTTTTTTTAAACATTTATATATGTATGGTGGTTTTTCACAGTGGATGATATGAGGAAGAGATTCTCCAGTAGATGGGTAATAGGGCTGAGATTCAGGACATGCAACTTTGGTTTCTACCCTAACCCAGCAACTTCTTGCATTTCTATAGGAATCTATCCATACTACTAAATGAAAGAAGAAGTTTTCACTCTGGGCCCCAGTTATGCACCCTGCTAATTGCTTTCCCACAGCTGGCTTTGCTTAGGATCACTGCAGACAAGCCATTCATAGATAAGGCAGAGGTACCTATCCTGCTGGATTCACCCTCACATCTGTTACTGAAAGGTGGTATGGAGGAGATTGCACTCAGTTTTGTAAAAACACTGCTCCAGTGAGTTGCAGAACAAGTTTCATATTATTGCTGCAGTTCAGAAATAAGAAAGAAATACATGGAGAAAGTAAGGATTAAAATCTAAGATCTGCAAAGGTGCTGCTTGGCCTGGAAGACACCCAGGTGCTGTATGGATGATCTGAAGAGAGCTGAAAGGAGTATTTCCCTCTACTTTCCTCTCTGAGAAATCTGAGACAGTAGCTGTCTTTAACAAGATTTGTTCAGCAGCTTGATTAACATCTGGAAACTAAAACCACAACTGCAATATTAGTAAATAAAAATTAAGCTAGTTTTTTGACAAAGCAGTTCTGAGAGAAAAGAAAAAGATATTCCATTACACTTCCTGACTGTGATGCCTTTAAAAGATGGCTCATCAGAAATGTATATAGCAGTCCTGTTTCAAGACATTCTCAAGAATTTCCTCAGCTAGACATCCATGTTTACTGTACTTATTCCTTATAATATGTGCAGTGTTATATTTGCTATCTGTAATCTCTTTGTTGATGTTGATTCTTCTTTGATGCATTTTTCCTCTCGAATGAAAAATATCAAAAGGGCTTTCATTCATGAAAATATGCTTGGCATCTCAAAGTTTGGGACATGTGGGAGTCACATACTTTTTGTACAGTTTCATTTAGTACAATGGGAGCTTAACTCCTTCCTGTCCACACCAAAATTTAGTCAAACTTAGGAACTTAGGAGAGATGTTGAACTGCTTGAGAGGGTCCAGAGAAAAGTGATAAGGATGGTGNGAGTGTAGGTACTCAGTGTGAAGGGAAGGTTTCAAGGGAAGCCCAGCATCTGCTCTTCTCCTGGAGAGAGGGCAGATAGGAGGGAAGGAGGAGAACCTCTACTTATGCTTGCAGTGCTGTGTCCCAGAAAGGCAGATCACCACTCTGACCATTGCAAAACAGCTGTACAGCAGCTATAACTTTGGTGATGGATAGGGAGGACTCCCTGGTAGCACTTAGCTTTCTGAAACTGAAGGCCTCCACAGGCATAATGATCTGCATTTTCAGTTATTATAAATCTTAAGGATAAGGTGTAGTATCTCAATGTTAAGCTTTTTACACAGATTTTCTTTTATTTTCCAGTACTCTTATTTTTCAGAGTCAAGTTAAAAGCTGTAGAAGCTGACCAGAATGTATTGGGTGCTGGACTGGAATGAAACAAAGGTAACAAATGTTACCTTCTTAATTCTGGGGTAAGACGTGGGGGCCGCATGGCTCCTCCACTCTGCCATCTGCAGATGTTCTGCTTTGATGACCATGTACTCTCTATGGCCTATGCCACTATGCACACTTTGCACATTAAATACATTTTCTCCGATTCATGTACCACCATATCCCTCTCTTCACTATCTTTGTTCATCTGAGTCTATATGGCACAGGCATAAGAGCTGTATAAATGCTGAAAATTTTGAGACTGAAGCACTAGAAAATGCATACCAATTTCTAAACTGGATTAGCATCCCACCAAAGTCTGGACTGCATAGACGCAAGGAATCTATGATGCTCTTCCAGCCTCTGAGGGCATCTGAGAGCACTTGCCCTGCGGTAAAGGCACAGCCATGGGGCTGATTTACTCTTTCTGCATTTGGAGAATTGCCAGAGATCATTACTGGAGTGATATAAAAGAAGGCAGGAACTAGCATCTGGCTCACTGACAAAAAGATTTCCGGCCAAATGACTCACCTCTGGAGGAGTCAGACAGTTTTTCAGAGGACATAACTTACAAGGAAATTCAGTAGCTTGAATTTATTTATTTTTCAGGGCCTTTAGAGCTTATTTTAGCTCTTCAATAGTAAATCTGCATACACAAAGAACACAGAACGCAGAGTCATGAGGTTTGAGGACAGACTTCATAAATGGTCACTTATTGTGACTTACCCACAAATGAAGAGAAAGCTAGTTTTTAGCATCTTATTGTCTCGCAGATCATAGACCCTAACACTTGTTTATGTGAAGATGAAAATCTGAGCACTTGCTCTGCTTATAAACACATCATTTTTGAAAGCATTCATCCTGAAAGAGAGGAGTTTGCTTCTTATGAGAACTGTCTCCTTTTTCCTTTGTTTCTCATTGAAGCTTTGCCAAAGAGTTCAAGTAGACAGTGGTCTCACGAAACTGAGAGTCACCTAATGTACTTAGTGTATTCATAACTCTGACAGATTCTAAATATACTGCTAGAGAAGGACCAGAGTGTTCAGGAAAAGATCACACTGATAAAAATGTGAATATCTAGTACAAATAGCCAGAAGCAGACTAGGATGTAATACAATGGATTATTTGGAGTATAATTCTAAAGTAGCGTTACCTTGACATTCTTCATATTCTATGCAATAATTTCTACCTTAAGTCCTTCCAGCATTTACTGCAGCATGAACTGTGTAGGTCATAATAAACTCACAACTTACTCTGGAGATCACTGAAAATTAAATGGCATATTTACCTGTATGAAATTGGGGATGCATGTATTATAATATGTGATAATCCTAATGAAAATTTTATTTTTGCCACAAAATCAGGAAGTGATTATACCACACAATTTTCATGAAGAACCTCCCCAGTGAATTTAAAAGTTGGAAATGGCTTAAAATAAATTGATATTTATTTCCCTTTGAGAAGTCACATAACAAATATGTTAGATATTTTGTTACCTAAAATTTCCATGCTCAGAACAAACTCTTTTAAATGGGACAGAAAATTATTTTATATCTGTTTGTGATAAAATTACAGGCTGCATATCATTGCTGCCTTACTAAAATATGACTTGAAATAGTCTGAGTGAAACTCTAAAAACAACAGGTTTTTTTGTTTTTTTGACATCTTTTGGATACTTTTCAAGAACATTTTTAATTAACCAAATTTGCTGTTGATAATATAAGTGCAAACAAAACACATTTACAGAAAGCTCTTTGTGTTCAGAATTTTAAATCTACTGGTTAAAACATTGTCATTATTGGGGATTAAAAAAGGTGGAAATTTTCTGTTCTTTGGATGTTGATTGGAGTTTCTTTGTCACAATGAAGAGTAAATACAGAAGGCAATCTGAAAAAACTTTTTATATGTAATACACTATGCCAGTGCTTACAGGTGGCACTTTCACTACTTCTGCTGATCTGATCTATTAATTTCACTAAGATTAATTAATATTTCTATGTTTATCTGTTCTTTAAAGAGAACAATAGTCAGACATAATGTAGGAAGTCTCCTAATTATAAAGACAGATATATGTAAGAAATTTAAAAAAATATTTTACTAATGAACCGCAGCTGCATTTTACAATTACAAGGAATGTAATTGTATCAAATGACAGAAAACTCAATATGAGCCAGCAGTGTGCCCAGGTNTGATGAGCTAAATCATGTAGTTTGACTAAGCAGAACAAGGTGAGCTGGAAAAATAAAATATGACTGCTTTCTGTAAGTAGTTCTTTTACTAGGACCAGACCTCATATTGTACCACAAGGTAGAAGTGGGAGCAGCAGTGGAAGTTCACTGGGGAGATGTGATGAAGGTACCAGATTCCCCCAAAGCTGATATTGAAATCCACCTTAGTACAGTGGTGAGTGTCTCCACCTGGCGTGTGGGAGACCCGGGTTCAATTCCCGCCAGGGAGACAGTGTTAAGAGTTGGACTCGATGATCCTTGTGGGTCCCTTCCAACTCAGAATATTCTGTGTGAAATTCTGTGTGAAATATACATAAATGGTCTTTTGCATGCTATTTTTCCTGCCAGCAGCTACATGCAACATTAGGCAAGCATCTATTCTGCCTGGGTCTAAAACCAACTCAGAATCACGGAATCACTGAATTGGTAAGGCTGGAAAAAACCATAAAGATCATCAAGTCCAACCTATCACCTGTTACCTAACCTAACCTAACCTGTTACCTAACCTGTTGTCATCTACTCACAGAATCACAGAATCACAGAATATTCTGAGTTGGAAGGGACCCACAAGGATCATCGAGTCCAACTCTTAACACTGTGTCCCTGGCGGGAATCGAACCCTCAGAGTGTCCCAGCTTTGTCAGAGAGAATTTTCAATGTTTATGGATCCAGAGATCTGAGGAAGGATTCAGATCAGTATTAAGATACTTCTTTTTTAGAGCTGAAGAGTTGAGTTTTAGTGGTGTTTTGCTTGCACTAAACCTCCAGCTGCTGTTCCAAAAAGGTGGAAATTGGATACAGCAGATGCCTTAGACACAATAGACTACCCCAAATACATAACACCAAGTGCCTATATTTAGGTAACTAAATTAAGAATTAGGTGTCCATATGGAGATTTCTAAAGGTGAACAAGTTATTTATTCTTCCTTTGTAACATGTGGAGTTCTACTATGTATTTATAGTTCAACAGAGACCCAAGCTTTTTCTCTGTAGTCCTCTGATAGGATCTCAATTTACTGAGATGAGAGCTTAGGTATCTGCCTCCTACATAGACATCTAACTACACACATTTATATCGGATTTAAATTCTGGGGTTTTTTGTTCTCCTTGAAACTGGTCATTTTTTTATTGCTGTTGGAATTGTGGTCATGTCTAAGTTGTCTGCAGTTTTAGATTGAATAGCTCATTAATTAAGTAAACTTTAAAGTCCAGCTTGGTGGTGGCAGAAACAGCACATTCACCTGCAGCACATTGGCAAGATGATAACAACACAAACTACTTACTACAGGAGACTACAGAGAGCTAAACATAAGTGTGCAGGTTCTCTTCCTGCTGATGTATAAAATGGACTGCTCTGAACAGCAGCATTGCTTTTAACTGAGGTTTTACTATTCTTCATTGCAAGACAGAAAGCTCCTCTCAGTCTAAAAAGAACGAGACTTCCAAAAGATGTAGAAAATGTTCTTCACACTTGGTCATCTGTACATGGTTCCAACCAATTCAGTTTGTTCCTTAGCTCTGTTAACACAAAAATGGACTAGAATTTTTTTAAAAAACATGTATCTATCGAAAGTGAATTACTAAGTGATTTCTTCATTTCCTTCTGATGTGGCACCTGAGAAGTCAGAAAGGAAAATGAGAAGTAGTCTATTTCATCCAGGTACTAACTATAGATAAGAGAAAGAGCAGGATGAAATAAAAAATAACACCAAATTAGACCGGACTTGAATGGTCTTGGCTGGATGAAGGAGAAATGCCCATGGACAAACTTGGAAAGCTCAAAGATGGTGTTCAATTTATCTAAGTAACTTTGTTCACTTGTATTCAGCTCACAAAGCTTGGTGCTTAAATAGGATATTTATAGTCCCAAATTTGGATGTTGTAATGGGCAATTACCCTTGAGTGAATAAAAATTAGGCAGATTTTGTTCATCCTATTGCAAATACGTAAGTATGAAAAGTTGGGTTCTAAATATTTGACTTCCTGACTCAGGACAATTATTAGACATTATATTTTAGTGAGTACACTTTATAGCTTGCAAATAACAGTCACATGTTTTAATGTATTTAATTTTACTGGCCTGACTTTCACATATTTTAAGAGCTCTCTACCTCTCCTTGGCAGCACAAGAAATTTATCTTGCCAGAGGGATATAAAGGGTCTGTAAATGAAAATCAGGGCTCAGTTATTCTACTTCTGAACATCAAGGTCTCAGGAATTAGGCTGTTTGAAAGTAGTGTTACCTACCCAACCTTAATGTGAAAATGAAAATAATGCAATGAAGAATGTGCTAGGATGACTGAAATATTTCCCACTTTTGTTGTTCTATTTTGTTTCCTTGCAGCTAAGAGAAGCATAAAATGTGCAATTGAATCCTGTTTGCTTGATATTAAGATAATAATTTCATGTGCATACCCATACAAACATTGGTGCAATGAAAGCTGAGCACATTCCTGCATCCTAAGAAAGCCTGTAGTAAATAGCCTTACTCTAAATTAACTAATAAAACTTTTCTAATTATGCATGGTAAAAGGGTAAGGGAGAATGATAGCAGGAAATTCCTTTTGCCTCATGCTATGGGATTGGAAATGCAGTGACATCATTCCTATTGCCAGGCACTAGAGGAGAACATAATGGGATATAATTGTTGCTTGCTCATTTGATTGAACTCCAAATCTATATCAAATAACAATTATGCACACAGAATACTATTACAGAAGAGAACTCAGAACTGAGAGCTCAGTGCTAGCAGAAGCATTTAATGATTACACAACTCCTGTAGAAGCAAAGAGATAACTTGCTGCTAATTAGTCTGGAATTTTACACTCACAATGTCCTAAGTAAATCTAGTGTAAATTAGTTTGGGTCTGAACACAGAGTTTTACTATAGCTCCATCTGGTACGTGCCCTCCAATTACCCAGCACGTTGGCTAGCTGTTTGAGGGACACATTTGATATCTGGCCAAGTTTAAAGGTCTGCTGGAGGTAAAACAATGCCCACCCTTTTACAAGGGGATCATTGTTGCTCAACAAAAGAGCCCTCTGGCTTATTTGAATGTCAACAATTCAGAAAAGTTGATGTTTGGAGCCATCAAATAAAATGTTTTTGTGAAACAGTTTATTATTTCAGTGGTAATTATTTGAATCATTCATGGTAAAGGATGTTTGCTAATGAGAGCTTGGCTGCTGTAAATTCCAGGGAGACTGAATGCTCTTTGTGCTGACAAAAAGGCCCAAATCACTGGAGAGCGACTGACTGGACAAATCATTCATCTATGCAAATGCCAGCTGAAATGGTCAGATGCATTTATTACCCTCCTCATTATAGTAAACAAGGCAGAAATCGTGACTGGCAGTTATCAACTTGCCCTGAAGTGTGATTTGTTCTCCTACCACTATTTAAATGAGAGGAAGAAAGGCATGCCACCAGGGACTTTGTCGGTTTATAAAAGAGTAAATGTCACATAGCCCAGTGCTTAAAGACTTTTGATTGACAAATGTTTTATTTGACATATCAAACAATAATGGTTTTCATATCAAATAGTCCATATTTGTTAGAAGAAATTTAACCCTTGGAAGAGTGAGAACTGATTTCTCAGAATGCTCTGAATCCAGATGAGAAGCTAGAAGTAAAAAGAAACTCTCTGGGTGGACTGGAAAGACTCACCCAGTAATGTAGAAATAAGTTTTTAATGCAGGCTTCAAGTGAACTTGTCTCACTTGCTTCAAGAAAGCATCTCACATCAGCAAGGCTAACAGAATGTAGCAGAAGGAAATAAAAGAGTGATTTACTATTTTTTTTCCTAAAGGAAATACAAGAGTCATTTGGGAGATCTAAACAGGATCTGCCTCATCCTCAAACTATGTTTCTAGAACACTCATGCTTGAATTAGGATTTGTTGAGGAATGTATGGGTTTGACAACCAGAAATATTACTGGGAAAAAAAAAACAACAAGCAAAAAAGAAGCACACAAGAAAACAGATTAGAATTCTTATTTGTATTACGAGTGTAATTGTTGCTGCCTTTAAATTTAATAAGCACAGGCTTGAACAGATGATCTGTCTTTATTAAATATGAACCAATTATTAGATAGGTGGCTCCAAGATCCTATAAAAATGTTTACAAAATTTTACATCCTCTGGTACTAAACGAGAAGGAAATGACACATGATTCTTCGTATCATTTGCTGCTGATGTCTTTTTACGTTATCTGGTGCAAGAACTAGCTGTAAAAGCAGATATGCTCTATCCAAATGTGATTGTGCCTTTGGCTATTTGAGAAGGACCTCTTTCAGCTTTATAGAAGCGGGAGGAGTCAGACTCTTTAAATGTTTTCCATCCAGAAGAATAAACCGGATCTCAAGAATGAGATCCTGAAACCAAGGAACTTAGGTATTCTAAGAGGAGAATAAAGCAGGAACACACACATATGATCGTATCTGTCTGTATCTTCTAACTTATGCAAGCTGTTGAACTGAGATTCTGCAACCCAGGTAGCCTGGAAGAGAAATACTAAGTGAAAAATAATCAGGAAAAAGCATATCAGAAAGATGCTTTGGGTTATCTGGGAAATATAATGTGATTTTAATAATGGTAAGAATATGAAAAATACGCCTTATTAGCCAGCATGCTAGACTGAGAAATTAAAAACAATGTCAATATAATGCTTTATGGCTCTTGTGAATCAAACATTAACTGATTCATTTTCTCATTAGCTCTGTGAAGTAACATCATTAATCCTCCTTTGTGATGGGAGAGCATCTGCATACATAGATAGGTAATAGATATTTAAGGTCACTCAGCTGGCTGCAGTAGGCCTGGGTATTACTACCTAGTGCATCTGATTTCCACTTGTGTGCATAGCAATTACGGTATGCTAGGAGTATGTACAGAGACATTTCCTATGTGCTGAAAATGGGTCACCACAGCACTAACTCCTACTGCACACCTTTGCTATCGACATCTAAAGGTTCCTGCTTTTTAACATTATAAAAAACCTGCTTACCATTGTGGCTATCACTACTGCCATTAGAACCACAGGATTTTCATTCCAAGCTGAGATACTGATTCTTACTCCTGGTATCCAGTGTGTGGAGCTGAGAAGGCCTGGTGCTTGAGAGTAATAGCCTTGGCCAGCCAGGCTGTGCTGCCTTGCATATGGAAAAGAAAAATCATGCATAGATATCCTGAAACCACAAGAACATCTCTAGAGATATATCTCAGTAGTTCGAGGACTACAAACATTATTGCCGGTCACAATCCAATAGTAGTATTTGATTTTGAGACATGATGCAAAAACGACTGAAAGACGAAAATTATTGCAAACACAGGGAAGAATCACACAGAATCAGAATCACAGAAAATTATGAGTTGGAAGGGACCCACAAGGATCATCTAGTCCAACTCACCATCTAATACCCGTACAGCGACCAAGAGCACATCCCAGAGCATAATAACAACCTGGATGCCTCACAATCTGGCAGGCCACTCCGAGCCGGAAGGGGCCCAGGGTCATCCAGCCCTACACCCCCCAGCTAGACCATGTCACTAAGCTCCTCGTCCAGTCTTCTCTTAAACACTTCCAGGGATGGCGACTCCACCACCTCCCTGGGCAGCCCATTCCAATATGCAATTACTCTCTCCGTGAAAAACCGCTTCCTAACGTTAAGATTAAACCTCCCCTGGCGTAGCTTGAGGCTGTGCCCTCTCGTTCTGGTGTCGTCAGCCTGGAGGAAGAGGTCTACACCCATCTGGCTGCAACCTCCCCGCAGGTAGCTGTAAACAGCAATGAGGTCCCCTCTGAGCCTCCTCTTCTCCAGGCTGAACAGTCCCAGAAGACATTCCCATTTTTTTAACATAACATATTATTAGATCTAAGTGCCCCCTTTCATTTTGATAAGAATGCATTCTGGATACATATATTAAAAAATCTAAAGTAATTTGTTACCAGCATTCACTAGCACTTTGAGATTACCCTCCCGTCTTGGGATCAATTCATGGGAGTCCCTGCTCCTTATCTCTCCTATGCCTTCATGTTCCCCTTTGACCATCCTCATACTATTGATTTCTTCTCAAGTCTCTCAGAAGCTGGTGTGTATAAATGCTCCCACTGGCCCACCATTCCAGGTGCCATCAACCTCCTTTAGACCCGTCACATCATTCCAGAATTGCTGCTTCTGCAGGTCTTGAGGGTGCTGTCAGAAGGGGTTAATTTAACAGGGTGGAAAAGGCAGACAAATGCTTAGTTGCAGAGGCAGGACAGGCCAATGGAGCTTTGTAAAAACTATAAATAGCATTCTTGGTTTCCAGGATTTTGCAGCTGAAGAAGGAAAGGTGCTAATGAGGCAGGGGAAGCACCTGCTCCTCAATGACATTGGTGGCCTCCACCTTCTCCACTGGAGAAAAAGTTAAAGGAGTTGATTAATATATAGTTCAGGAAGGTTTCAGGATTAATTTTCAGGAATGTGAAGTAATCAACATTTTCTCAAGCAGTCAGTAGGTTCAGTCAGCAACAATGCCACCTTCAGGACTACCTATGTGCCCAGAATAAGTGATCATCAGTAAGCCAAGGAGAGGACAACACTCAGTCTAAAGAGTTATAATAATAGAAGAGGGAAACATTTCCTTCACAATGCTGAGTATCTTCCATTAATTAATACTGGAAGCTAACAGCAGGCAGAAAAAAAACCCTGTTTATTTTTGCTGGTTATTCCAAGCATCTTAGTGTTACCTGTGTGGAGATGAGTGGGCTGCACACACATAAGCAGTTTTCTGTGCATCCCAAACCTGTGCAGGAGCTGCAGATGTCACTGCAACTTCAGGCTTGGACTGATGATCCCTAGCTATGTCCTCTAAACAGTAAGGAAAGCTTTTCATGCCAGGAACAGAGAAATCAATAGATTTAAAAAATCCCAACAGATTCAATCTAAACACCACTCTTCTGGTAACACTGCTGTATTTAAAAACCAAGAATAAAATCACTCTGCCCTGAAAAACATATTCCAGTGTTCTCAGCAACTGCACACGGTTACGTTGTTTTTGGAAAAGCTAATTAATTGCAGTACCAGTAACTCACTGACAAATGTCAGGAATGATATGCTGGAGGAAAAATCTCCAGGAACAACTGACCTACCTATGATCTTCCTTACGCTGCTTTGTAATGGGTTAATTCTAGTCACTTCAAAATGTACCAATCAGCACAGAAGTAGGACAAATATTTTATATATAGTTGTAGTCAAAAACTATTAAACAGTCATTGTAAAGTCATTAGCACATGTACCTAATAGCCTGAAACTAAACGGACAATGGAATCACAGAATCACAGAATCACAGAATCAGTAAGGTTGGAAAAGACCTTAGAGATCATCGAGTCCAACCTATCACCTATTACCTAACCTAGCCAAACCTGTTACCTAACAAGTAAAACAAACTGTGAAGACATTTCTACATTAAAAGAATTGTCCCTTTCATAGTCTCAACTGTATCCAATAGAAAGGTATTAATATCAGTCTTTTTGTTATTCAAAATTCTTTCAACAACTGCATCCAAATTAATATAACTATCTATTTCCATGAGAGCAGGAATTCATGACAATTGAGTATTAATTCCCAAGAAAAATAATTGAGGTACCAGATGCAATGGCTCAAAAATACGTATAAATCTTCAGTGCTAAAGTAACAAGTAACAAGTAATTAATACGTTAATCCAGAACACTGTACATAGGTCTTCATTAACATGCTGGGAATCAACCCACATCTGATAAAATCCCAGACGTTGCAGGTTTGATGTTGTATAACTCTATTGTATTTAACTTAGCCTGGACATATCTGTGTCTTTAAGGTTTTGCAGCGCTGGTAATTTTATAGCTAGAAACCATAACCTCCCTTTATGTTATGAGACCTCTCCAAAGCAATAACGGTGTATGGAGGTAAAAAAGGAAATATTTTAAAATTATGCCTACTTTTTGTTGTTCGGGATCAGCCAGCATTTACTCTCACTTCCCTGTACTGCTCCCTGGCAATGGTGAATGGAGAACTTCTATACAGATGTTCCATCTGTTACAAATCTGTGTACTAGTATGATACTATGTTGCTTCCTATTAACTTTCTCGTTATAGAAATTACCTAAATCATGAACCTACTTTGTCAACTAGAGAAACCAGCACAGTTCACACCCAAGGGTTGGAGAAGTACTGGCAACTAACAGCTTGCTTTTTTCTGACTAGCTGTTAGATGGAAATAGTGCATCCAGCTCACTAAGGTAGAATTATGCATTAGACAAGAATGGAAAAAAACCCCAAACCCAGAACTGTGTCTTTTATATTCTGATTGTTTGAATGCCAACACAGAACCCATGCATGCTTCAGAAGTGACTTAGTCCAGTTCTTTCTATTGCTGTAACAAATTCATTTCTAATCAAACACTGCTTAGATCAGACATCTGACTGTGCTATTTTGTATTTGTACTGAATCCAAACTTAAGGGACTTTCACAAATTAAGGAGATCAAAAGTGTTTCCTGAAAAGTTTTTTTTGGGGGGAGGGTGGGGTGTATACGTATACAATTTACAAGCACACATAAAGAGTGTACTTTTTAGCTGTTGGTATAGCAGGGAAAAGTTAGAAGCTGAAGCTCATTAAGCCTCTCCTGAAACTGCCTGCTAAAAGCTTACATATTTGGGGAAGTGTGAGTTTCTTTTCTTACAAGTTATCTGCTTGAAACAAAAAGGTCAAAGAACAAAACTAAAGACTTCTTGCCAGTATTACACACCTGCTCGAGCAACATAAACCCTCTTTCTCAATCCATTTTCCTAGTTTGCTCTACATTCTGGAAAAATGCTTGAATGACAAGCTCAGATGGACATCCGGAAAAAATTTATCCTCAATTCAGAGAGGAATTAATTTCTGCTAACGAATAGACCTCATGTCTTTGAGAAGATAGGTTTTTTTTTTGTGCCCTTGCTTGCTGAAAAGGACTCATTAGATTAACCAAGAGGTCATTAGGTCATTAACTGCCCAAGTTGTGGTAGATTTCCCATGACATTTTAAAGCTTGCATTTAGACATTTAGAGCTCCTAGACTTCCCTCCACTAAAATTCAGAAATAATTTTATAAGAAAGCAACAAAATAAAATGTTGAATTCTAATACGTATATATTCTGAACTGTTCCACCACAAAATAAGCTTTGCAATGCTCTTTGTATATTTCATCTCCTTTATTTTTTGTCTTTTTTTAATAAGCCACAGCAAGGACTAAAGCCTCCTTAATTTTTTATTGGTGTATTTTCTATGTTGTCTTTTAATACATCAATTTTACTTTTCATACTTACAAGATATCTCTAAGTGGAGAAAGGTACTAAATAAGCATATGGCTTAATGTTGGCATGTTTAAATGTCTGAAAGTAGCTTCTCTGCTTGCAGTGGGTGCACATGATACTTCTGAAAGAAAACCTCTGCACATCTGAGTCTAAAGACATCAGTTGTAAAGCACCACCACCAGCTTCTCCATTCATTGCCACTGATAACAATACCCATATTGATCTGATTGGAACAGTGATATGAACTTCACAGTACTTTTCAGTGCTTTCAAGGTTTCTAAGCCCTGGGTGGAATCATCTTACTCTTTAGCATCTGTAACTCTTCAGCTCTGCTGAATCCTGCTTTGATTGATTTCGCCATTGTGCATTGTGGCAGCAGTGGATGAACCAGAGTCAGTTTTGTAGCTATGGAACAAAACTGACCTATAAAAATATTTCTAGTCATATGAATGTATTGTGGAGAGTTCAAAATAGTTGTGATGCTGGATCAGAGGGTGACAATGACTTTTTGTGAGGCTACATGACATAGCTCTATTGAAATCAATGTGGCTCAGATGTGCAAACACTGAAGTACTGCACTGCAGCTGTACCTATTCCCTTGGCTTTTGTGCTAAAAAAATGGACAGTGTGGACATTACATACACCTATCTCAAAACTACCAGTCTTCTGCTCCGTGCTGCCAGACAGTTCACACAGACATTATACAATAAAATATGAAATGGCTGATATATTTCTAAAGAAAAATTACCGGCATGATAAAGGAGACTTCAGCTAATTAACAATTACTACCAATCAATATAATAAGCTTGATAAAACACTAATTGTCCTGCTAATCGTTAGAACTTTCCTTTCCTCATGAAATTACAATGAGACCTTGTTCAAATGCACCTTGCAGCTCTCTAATTGTTATGATGAAGGAATGAATTGTCCTTCTTCCTTGAGCATATCTGCCTGTGATACTTCTCTGCACTCCTAGCAGGCTGCAAGGAAAGCCTGGAGACTAGAAGGAGCCAAGAGTGCACTAGGAGCACTTAGTTTTAGAAATCTGACATTTAGAAGGTTAAAGTAGCAAGTCTGGTTTGAAGAAAGTAGGTGCTTTCCCAGAATTGCCTCTGGGAAAATTTTTATGGCATAGACACCTAGGGCATTTACTTGTCTGCTGGAATAGAAGAATGGTGGTAGCCCAAGGGCTAAGGGAATTTCCTACTTATTCCTTCAATTGTTATTCAGGTTTCAAAGTTACTGTACAACTTGCTAAAATTTTATACAAGTTTTACATTCCTACTCCTAAATTTCAATTGAGTGCAACAAAAGCTTAATGAGATTGTATCTATATCTGTCTCTTTAGATCCCCATATGAAGCCTATTGCTGTTTGAAATCAGGATATTATCCATACTGGATACTACTGCTGCTAACAAATCCAAAATTTGCCTGAAGATTCTTGCACAAGAAACTTCTTGTATACAGTAGATTCTGTAAAACCTAATTAAAAACCTCACAAAGACTTCAGGCAGCACGTCCTTTCCACACTTTAGGATTATTGCTCATATTTCCGGAAAAAGACAAGCATAAAAGAGGAAAGATGTTTAACAATACGTCCAGGTAATATTGTTTTGATAAATTAGGATTTTTTCATTCTTTATGCTTTTTTCTCAAAACTTACTTACATATCATGCAAAGTGCTTCCACAGTCTGGGCAGTGCTTAGACATTCAAATGCCAAATGTTTTACTGTTATATAATTGTACACATGTATATATATATATATACAGTTATAACCCCTCCATTGTGAGGAAAGGGACAGGTGACAGCCCTCGCAAAACCCTAACCTCGCAAAGAACTGCAGGTCGTTAATATGCATGCAGGCCACGCCCATTGCCCCACCCCCCCGGAACTCCGCAGGGCTCTGGACACTTGTATACTTCTCCCCTTGGGCTCTGTGAGGATGGGGCAGCAAAGGGAACCGTTNGGCTCTTAAGGATGGTCCTCTGCCAGGTCGGGAGCTGGACTTCTGTTATCCCTGTGGGTCCCTTCCAACTCAGCATATTCTATGATTATGTGATTGTGTGAAATACTGCATTTTTTAAATAGTATATAAAATTAAAGTACATACTTGTACTGTGGCACATTCTCCTCTTTATTTTTAATAAAAATACAATAAAATAAAAATAAAATGCAGTAAATATGATCAAATACACAATACATCATTTTCATAAAGTATTGCAGAGAGAGAGGCTGCTACACAAAATATTGTTACATGGAAAAAAATAAACACAGGGAATAAAAAATTTCCTGGGAGGAAAAAAGAGTTCAAGCTGACATAAAAGCCAAAGTCTTGTTAGGCCTGGCTCATGGAAACACCTCCAAATGTGTTTAAATTGACTCAGTCTCATTGACTTAGTATATTTTCTCTTCCATTTCAGAGTATATATGTAATTTCACATATCAAAAAGCAGTAATGCCAGTCCAAGAGGCAGTGAGACGTTTCCCATGCTGAGTTAATATCCTGGGATGCAGAGGAAGCCAGGAAGAACAACTCACACCAGTGGCAATGGTGTTATGCATACACACTCTGTGCTGCTTTGCAGTTACCACTTGGATAAGTTTGTTGTATTAAAAATAACTCACTGATTTAAATGATTCCATTATTTCTAAGGTTCAACTTAACACTTTAAAATACAAGGCTTTGCAAAGTGATAACAAAATTCAGATCAGTTTTCTGCTGGGAGCAGGATCTGGAGCCTTAAAATCCAGGTAGTTTTCCACATGAATTGCTTATTTACAAAATGTTTTCTCAACCAATATGTCAGAAATAGCAACACAAGCCTCCTTTACTTGCAGAACTAAAGTGTTACCCTGGTTTTAGTAGGAGCTGTCTCCTAACACTTTACCCAAGGCTCAGGCAAGCTTCATTGCTTAATCAGCAGATTCTTTGTTGTCACTAAAAATCCCTTTGGCACACATGCCTTTTCAACAACCACCTTGCCTGGAAAAGGAGATCTCAACATCTTCCATGAGTGCAGAATATAAATGAACCTTGGACCTGCAATGACCAGTGTGGTGTGTGGGATCTTTACCTCCTCCTATGGAAAGTTTCCTTCTGGACATTTTTATCGGTCATCACAATGGTGCCTTGGAGTGACAAATGAGTTAAAGACCCTGACTGTGGATTCCAGACCTAGGCACCTGTCTTAGGTGTCAAAAGTAATAGAAATGTCACTAGCCATATCACTCCCTTATGTGCCTTTGGTACAGACACAGACATAACTTAGTCTTATTTACCCATGCTGTACATGATGTTGTCATTCTTTATACCTAATTTTGAAATAAAAATATACTTCAGTAAGATTTCTGCTCATAAGTAAGGCACAGCACTGCTTATAATAATGAGGAAAAGCTGAAGGAGAACCAGGATGATGTTAAGACATTAATTTGGTGATTAGAAAGTTTGATTACCACACAGAAGACAAGTCCCATCCTTATTTTATGAACAGGTGTTTTTCTGTACTGCTCAGTATATTTCCTTTCAACACAGAGGACCATTTCTGGAACATAATCTATGCCTAGTTTTACTGATGATGTGGATATAGAAATATGTATAAAGTGTTTACGTGCCATAGCTCACTAGAAATTATCTGTCTATTCCAGATGTGGATTACTGTTGAATAAAAACAGATCATCAATTGATTTTTGCAAAGGCTGTGGAATGACAATTTGACAGTAATTTGGATCACATCTTGAATGCACACAGCGTGACTTTGAGACAGCAGCCTAGACAGAAAGGACACTGTCACCCAATGTCCTCTAGCCCCTTCAATAAATTCTAGTCTCTATGCAGTTTTAAAATGCTACCTGCCATTGGGCAACCTCTGTGAATAATGATTGAGTCGGTTTTGTAATTTCTTTAGCTTTGTAAGGATGTGTTCATAGATAGCACATCTTATCTGCTGTTGGGGACCGTCTATGCTAAGTGGAAAGAGATGTCCCTCCAAACAGCGATACCGTGTGTGTCTCATAGGCACCTGTCAGAGGAGTGACTGGGATAGGCTGGATCCCCTGGAGGTATCCATGTCCCCCCATGATTTATAGAATAAGCCTAGAAGACTACCCCTAACACAGAACTCTGACAATGCCAAATTTAGATAAGTTTGTTCCAGCCTCTGTGAGCTGGCAGATGAATGGGCTGAAAAACTTTTCATATCCATCTTCTGCACAGATACAGAATTCAACCTCAATACAATAACAAAATAAACACAGGATAGGAATAGATTGGCTAAACATAGACCTCTGTACAGAGGACTCAGCTAGTTGCTTCCTTTCTCTTTATAGCTGCCAATAATTTGGAAAGGGACAACAAAACCTAAAATGTACAAATGTACAAAACCTAAAATGAAAACAATAACATAAAAAAAAAAAAACCATAAAATTTTATCTTCATGCCTAACTACATTTTCTGACTCTCCAAACTTATTCATAGTCTTGTTTCCAATTTTATTTTGTAGCACAAATTCGAAATTTGAGTTGGCCACTTCCTGGGAAGGTGGTTTTTGAAAGCACCTTTATGAACACTATAGCTAGCACCTGATTGTAGGATTGAATTGATGCCAAAAGGCATGCTACACTGATGGCACTGAAACCTCAAGAGCCTATCTTGTTCCATAGAAGCAGCAACTTAAAACTTGAAGCTTAAATTGTTACTTTTAAACAGTGCAGTGGCATCTCAGGCATATAAAACATGGTGCATATGTATATGTGCTTCTGTATGTGTGCACACAGGTGCATATAGGTGTATGAACTGTCTATTAACTGTTCATCCTGGCATGTCTGTGGAAAGCAGGGTTGTGTGATGGATTACCTGCCGCTGCAGCTGGCGACTGACAAGTACTCTATACTAAACTTATAGATTTCTACGTTTGCAATTTATTATAAATGCATAGAATTTATATTAAAACATTATGTAAAAAGTACCTTAGATAGCAAGTATTTTGAATATTTTCTGGATTTTCAGAGTTATATTTGACCACCAGCAACTCTCTTTTCTACTGTAACTGAACAGGCACAATCTACCAGCATTGCTGGAGACCTAAGGAGACTAGATGGAGCAACACAAATTTTGGCAATCACTGCAGAAGCTCTAATTGTAAGCAGTGGTTGGGAGAGAAAGCACAAACGCTTGGACACGTATGTGTACCAGAATGAAGGATATGGACACGAAACAGGACAATTCCTTTTCAATATGACAGATAGAAAACCAAGAGGGACCGCAGTTCGCTGGAGCAAGTACTCGTTAAGATTCATTAAAATAAGGGCTTCCCTTATGACATGTCAGGGACTGCAACACCATGTTAAAAGCATAACCTGATTGGGATGGAGCTAGGAAGAGGCTTAAATGCTGCCTGGTAAAAAGCTCTGGGAGAAATCAGGCTGAGGCTCACCATGGGCAGGTGGGCTCAGGGTGCCCACCTTACTACAGCCTTCACGTCTGCAGAGGTAGAATGACACAAGCCAGAGCAGGCCTGAGTCACAAACCACAACACAGCAATAATATGACATGCTGGAGGAAAGGAATGCCATCCAGAGGGACCTGGACAGGCTTGAGCGGGGGGCCCATGTGAACCTCATTAAGTTCGAGAAAGTAAAGCACAAGGTCCTACACCTGGGCCCTGGCAATCCCAGACACACCTGCAGTTTGGGTGGAGAAGCAATTGAAAGCAGCCCCACGGAGAAAGAATTGGCAGTGATGGTTGAGAAAAAGATCAACATGAGCTAGCAGCGTGTGCTCACAGCTCAGAAAGCCAAATGCATCCTGGGCTGCACCCAAAGGACCATGGCCAGCAGGTCCAAGGAGGTGATTCCCCTCCTTTACACTCTTGTGAGACCCACCCTTGGAATACTGCAACCAGCTGCTCCCAGCATAAGAAAAACACGGATCTGGCTGGAGCAAGTCTAGAGAGCCACAAAGTTGGTAAGGGGGCTGAACCACCTCTACTACAAAGACAGGCTGATGAAGTCGGGACTATTTGGCCTGGAGAAGGTTGCTGGAGAACCCATAGCGACCTTCCAGGATCTGAAGGGGACCTAAGGGGAAGCTGGGGAGGAACTCTCCAGTCAGGAACTGTGAGGGCATGACAAGGGGTGTCGAGAAGGGAAATTTTTGTCAGATATACAGAAGAAATTCCATATTGTGAGGGTCGCGAGACACTGAAACAGGCTACCCAGGGAGGTTGTAGATGCCTCATCCCTGGCGGTGTTCCAGGCCAGACTGGACGGAGCTTTGAGCAGCCTGGTGGAGTACACCGTGCACCCGTCCACGCCAGGGCGGGGGGAGGAGACTGGACTCGGTGATCTCCAAGCTCCCTTGCAAGGCTTAAAACTCCACGACTCCGCGGCCCCACAACCAGCGCCCGCTGCCCGCCCNGTCGCCCGCGTCTGCCCCGCCGCTGACCCGGGGCCTCGGCGGGAACATCCCCGAAGGGAAGGGAACTACCCCTGTCGTCAGAGAGCGCGGGCGCCCAAGGAGTGGGAAGTGGCAGGGCTGAGTGGAGCAGGGAGGGAGGAACAGCGCTGGGAGCAGACAAAGCGGGCAGAGCTGGGCATGGGTTGTGCTCCTGCGCCCGCCGTGTTGCACCCATACACCTCCTGAGCCTGTTGGCCGATCACAGCACAATAGAAGGCAGGGCAGGAGCTAAACTAGCGACGTTTTGTTTTTATGTACATACTTCGAGGTGCTCCACTTCTGGGTTGTTGTTTGTTACCAGTGCAGCCCGATGAGGGGACGTCATTTGGACAGGAATGGACATGATCCAGACGAGGGGACATAGTCTTAAGCTGCACCAGGGGAGGTTTAGGTTGGACTTCATGAAGAATTTCTTCACAGAGAGGGTGATGAGATGGAGTCACTGTCCCTGGAGGTGTTTAAGGGAAGACTGGATGTGGCACTTAGTGCCATGGTCTGGTTGGCATGGTGTCATAGGTTGTTTTAGGTCATAGGTTGGCCTCGATCATCTCAGAGGGCTTTTCCAACCTAATTGATTCAGTGATTCTTTGACAGTGAGAGATAACTATGTGGCCTAATAGCTGTGATCAATGTGCTGAGGAAGCAACTGACCAGCAAGTTAATCCTATACTCTAGTAGAGAAAACACCAAGAGAAAAATGAGAAGACAAAAAAGGCAAATGCACTCAAACTCCTTTTTAAAAGTAGTATTCAGTGGGATTTTTTTCAGCATCACTGGAAGGGTAGTTGGTCAAAATGAAGTGGTACAGCTTCTGTACAGAAGCTGGTGACTTTAGGGTAGAAAAGGCTACCTTATGACTTACCCATATTGAGAAACAATTTATTAATCGGTGAAGACAGCCTCCGAAGGCAGGATGGCCACGTAGAGCATGTATGTAATAGGTTCCTAGCAGGTCCTAGCAGGAAGACAGTCAGTGAAGTACATAATATGAAAGTCTTGGATTGCACGTGTTTTGATGCTCATAATGACAACACAAGGAAGATTTTAGACAGAGTTGCCATATACAGTGAATCCCCGTTACTCGCGGGCTGTTGGGTCTGGTCCGCCGCGCGTGAGTGGTGAAATCCGCAAAGATAGTGAACCTACTACGTAGTTGAGTACGCCATGCCTGTAGCCACGGCCCCTTCCCATATAAGGTTTGGAGGATGGTCCTGAGAGTGGGACTTGTTTCAGATGTCTGGCTGTGCTCTGCCAGGGCGGGGGATGAGCAGTGAGCGGAGGAGTCCCGGCGCCGCGCCATGTCCCCGTGCCGTGGCTTGTCCCCGCGAGCGGTGGGACTGGCGGACGATCAGACTGATTTCGCGGTGTGTTCTGTGCATGCGCCGAGACCGCACAGCTCGCGGGAAAATCACCTGCAAATACTGAAGCTCGCAAATAGCAGATCGCAAATACATGGGGGCTCGCTGTATTCCAGTTTTCTTCAAACTGTAAATTTATAAGTGAAAAATGTGTAAAACGGCTGGGTTTAGTGCCAGAATACATTATGGGGAGAAACACAGCAAGTAGGGCCTGAGTTTAAAGTATGTAGTAAGAGCTTATTAATTTTTAATTAATACTTAATAGCTTCTAGTTTCAACAAGTTGAGTGTAGATGTTGGTGTAATCTAGGTAATTAACAAGAGATGCTAGCCTGTGGTAAAAGTACTATGTTTTAGACTCTAATGTAAGGATTCAGTATTCCCTCTGTGCATTAAGGTACCAAGATAATTAAGAGATTTCCCATTTACCATCTTTTATCTAAGACACATATATTAAAGTATTAATCTTTCTTCAGATAGTACAATCTATTGTTTTTGCCATTTATGCGTTCTTTGTAATTTGTCAATGTTGCTGTTTCTTTTATAGTCCAATGAAAGAAAACTCTTGTTCAGTGCTCCCGAATCTGAGATTAGCAAACCCTGTGTGTTACGTGTGTGTTTCCTCAACTGTTAGTGTGGGGAGATTTCCTTCCCCCTTAGTGATTCATTTGCCTGCCAGTGCCACAGGGAAGTTGAGACGCTTGTGCCAGGCCAGTCGGTCAGTGTCCCATTTTGGAGCCTTCACTGAACAGTCCTGCTGGATCAGAGGATGATTCAACTGAGTTGTTCAGGGAAATACACCAACAGCATAAAGGAGATCCCCTCAGTGGATCTTCCACTTTATTCAAGTGTGTTACCTGTTTCCAGCTCATAGGAAGGACTCACACTGACAGTTTGTGGAATAACACTCATATTAATACGTATATAATTGTGACAGGTTAAGGTTCAAAAATTGGTGGTGATAGTATCTGACTGCAAAAACATATTTAAAGCAAAATACAGACAAGCTCTAATACCAGAAAAAGTATTCCGTGTGCACAGAGTGGCCCTTACCCAATAGGCGTCCCTTTGTGGGTGAGCGCAAATTCAGCCTGTTGACTGATCCCAGCAGTTATGATGGAGTCTTCCCTAACTTTTCCCCCATTTTCAACTTACTATATATTTAGGTGGATCTTGAGTGACTTTAGTCATAAATGCCTTTGTTACTGATGTTACAGAAATTCTCTCTGTTCACTTTTAAAGATGCAACATAAAAAATATGGAGTGCGTGCCCAGTGAGGGACAGTTGTACCTTAGAGTCAGGTAACTTTGGGATAGAGGTGTGTGTTAATATTACAATTAGGTTTTAATGAACCAAATCAGTCTGAGGAGAGATTTCTCCTTATCTTGCCACAGTTTTTGGTTCTGCAGCAGCCACATCTTCTCCTGTCTCCCTTGGTTGACAGGTACTGTGCAGTTTATCATCTGCAAAGTACCGTGGAGTTCCCCTCTTTGCAAGTATTTCCACAGAGCCTGGCTGTGGTGTCTGCCTCTGCTCCATCCTCCATTCCATCCCCCTTAGCAGGTGCTTGCTGTTGTGTGGGGAATCATTGTGGAGCTGCCACATTCCACGCAGGGAGTAGCAGATGCATTTTACCCTATAATTTCTGTGACATTATAACTCCTGTTAGGATACGAATATAACTTCTCAAATTGCTCTAATTTTTTCCCCTGGCCATCTTTCCACACTGGTGTAAACATGAATTGTTACCTCTCCGGCTGTGAGAATCAAAACTGGTGTATGCATGTTGTATGTACAACATTTGCTTCTCTTGAAATACACAGTATGAACTCTTGTCTGTCATGTCTTTTTCCAGGGATGACTGAGGGGTGAAATGTGCCATCATTATTTTCTTTTTTTTTTTTTAATAAATCTAGTGCCTGTTACTTGTTATGTTTTTACACACATCCTTCCTCTTGTGGCCCCTCCAAGTCTCTAGTATTCTGTGTTTCCCACCTTTTCTCAGCAGTCTGGTTGGTGAATAACTATGTAGCTATGTCCTGTTTTGGCTTTTAGGGGATGAAATTGTGTTTCTCGAAGAGTTGCATTTGCCAAACCACTCAAAATGGATAGGTAGAATCACAGAATATGCTGAGTTGGAAGGGACCCATCAGGATCATCAAGTCCAACTCCTGGCCCTGCACAGGACCATCCTCAAAAGTCACACCATGTGCCTGAGAATGTTGTCCAAATGCTTCTTGAACTCAGTCAGTCTTGGTGCTGTGACAGATTCTCTGGGGAGCCTGTTCCAGTCCTCAACCACTCTCTAGGTGAAGAATCTTTTTTAATATCCTGCCTAAACCTCCTGTGACTCAGCTTTGTGCTGTTTCCTCAGTACAATAATTGTTAACAGGATGGATTGCTTCAAAGCTGGGAAATAGATTTCTATACCAAAACTCCCGGTAAAAAATGTAAAAATAGACTGAATAAATCTAGTGCTTTTGAATGCTTTAGCTTAATTAGTGCCGGGATGCCAGATCCCTGCTAGAGCTGCTCTCTCACTCACCTCTGCAACTGGACAGAGGAGAGAAAATACAAGGAAGGGTTCATGAGTTAAGGACCAGGAGAGATCACTCACTGATCACAATGATGGGCAAAACAGACTCCAAGTCAGGATATTCATTAAATTTATTACTAACAGAATCAGAGCTTAAGAATGAGAAGTAAAATAAATCTTACATACACCTTCCCTCCACCCCACTCCTTCCAGTTTCAGTCTCCTCCCTGCAGTGGTGCAGGGAGATGGGAGATGGGGGTTATGGACAGTTGTTCTGTCTGGGAAGGGGAATGATAGAGTGGCTTGGTGGGCCTCTGGTATCCAAGGTCAACTTACCACAGATATGAAAGAAACCAAATAAAAGGAGTAGAAGGTTGCTGTTTGGGAGGAAGATAAACAGAAAGATTTGAAAGAAACATTTATTAAGCTTCAGTTTGACATAATTATACCCGTACAAAAGAAATTTAATCATATACAGCAGGCCAAAGATGGTACTGGAGATTGGATGGGCATAACTGCACGGACCTAAATGGATTTCAATAATCAAGCAGTTTGGGGGAAGGGGAAGCTTTCCATATAAAGTTTACATATACATGATCTGCTCTGCTCCAGATCTGTTTATCTTGATGCTTTGTGTAGATCTGAGTCTGCATTTTTGTCTTTTCTTGCAAAGTTAAATCCTTTTAATTAGAAATCAGCTTGACCTATGGTAGTTCCTGAAAAAGTCTCTTTGTATCATCTGACGCTTCTGATCTGTATTTAATGTAATTCTTTCACTAGCTTATTATCCTTTAACCTCTGGAGCAATTTCTCATTGGTCTTTTAACTCCACACAATTCTTAATGCTTTTAAAGTGCTGGAAGAAGACTTCCTGTTTGTATAGTAGTCCTTACTTGTTTCTTCTGTTATAATGGTTTTCTGTTTGCTCTTACTTGTTATAAACAACTAAATCCTATATTGTTCTTAACCCTTTAGACTTAATTTACTTTCTCTTCAATTGTTTAATACATTTTTTATTTTTTATTTATTGTTTAATATCATTTTTTCCTACTTACTTACTTTTGAGCCTGTTAACCAGTGCCAGCCATAATTGATAAAGTTCTGCCTGTGTCAAGGATATCAAATTTTTGTAGGTTTTATGAAATCATCAAATTGCCAGAAGGAGAATGACCCAAATTAATGTTTCTGCTGAGTGAAAACCTGCAGCATGATTTGAAGTTATCTGCTCTGTTAGACCTGACTTAAACTGACTGGCGAGCTGATGCACAGCTCTAAACCATGCAGTGGTTATGCTGCTCTTTGATAAGCTGATAGGAGCACAGCTGGGTTTTACAGCAGTGCTGTGAGAGCTCCAGGCTGTGGCCAGAGGAAGCCTGGAGTTTATGGTGCAGACGTGAAGTAGTGTAACTTGTGTGTGTGAGATAAGTGATTCCTACCTGATCTTGAAGTACCCCAGATGAATGATTTTTAAAATTGGGTTCTGGAAAGCCATAATTTCATTGGAGCAGCCTTCAAATCATGTTAATCAGTGAAATTTTGAGTTAGAAGGTGATGCATATGCTCAACTACCCATGATTCACAGATTTACTTTACAGCTGAATATTCTGAGTTGGAAGGGACCCACAAGGATCATCGAGTCCAGCCCTTAAACGGCACCACTGCTCCCTGGCAGGAATTGAAGTCCCAGTCTCCTGCATGAGAGACGGGGACACTCACCACTGTACTAAAGTGGATTTTTTTATTCTAGGGCTTGAAGGCAGTATGTTTGTTGAAGTTCAATGTCTGTTGGCATATTTTATAAGTAGATTTTTCTTTTTAAGAGAGAAATCCAAAAGGGCTATGTTACAGCATCTCTGCTTTGAAAAAAAAATTAGTTTGGAGGGGGTGTTTTGTTTTGTGGTTTGTTTTTTTGGGTTTTTTTTTAAGATAAGAGATTTGTGCTGCTTTTTTTTCCAAGTGCCTTTTCTAAAAGGTAGTTCAGGTTGTTTGGGGGAAATCTGACATTATTGGTTATTGACATTCCAGGGAAGTTTAAAGTAAATCCAGCATATTGTTTTATGCATTCCCTTCTGCACGGGGTCAGGAGTAATTCATGTTGTTGACAGCTGTGTCAAGATATGAAACTGAGTGAAGGACAGGAACAAAATAAAAGGCTAATACTTAATAAAAGAGGCAAGAAAGGGAGAAGTGAACATTTCTTTAGTAAACTTCCTTTCTGCCAGGAGTATAAGGCAGCCTGTCCTTATCTGTTACCACAAGCACGGCCTTCTTGGAAACATTCAAGTGAAAGAGCTGTTTGTATATCTGTGTGCGTTTGTGTGTATGGGAAACAAGTAATTGACCCAAGAAACACAGTGGACTTGTATAGAGACATACTGAAGTCTCAATTTGTTTAATTATTTACCCTACTTTAAACTTATTCTTCCAAAAACTCTATAGTTTTGGTCTTACCTGTACTCACTGCAAATGTTACATATGTGTTTTTTCTGACTGGCAGTACGAGGCATTGTGTTAGTTGTTGTTTGAGCTGTCTTCTGCAATAGAAAAGTCTTCTCTGTTTAGAGATTACCACAGTATGTAATCCTGTGATAAACTAACTGGCAACTACAGCACAGGCTGTTAGGAAACATTTATGCTATTTTGAGACATGCTTAGTCATCCCCGTTTTGGCCTCTTATTTTCTCCTAGTAAAGCTGAGGAACAAGGTAATCAGAAGGCCAGTTTGTGGGAGATGATGTGTGGTGCTGGAAGATATGAATTCATAGCCCAAGTGTGTTGTGTGCAGTTGGCGAAAACTGAAGAATATGCTCTGCGTTTCATCGTGTGTTGGTGAACCTCACAGTTTACATCACGCAGGTATGGGGCGGCTGCTAAATATGGGACAACCATATGTAAGGGGATCTTTATTAGTTAGGAATATGATACAGCCCTTCTGTGCCCTGTAGACAACATTCAGATATAAATGTTTTTCACTGTTGTAAATAGAGAACTTTAGTAAAGTGACTAACCTTTAATTTACTTTTAAAAATTGTTAAAGCTGCTTATTTGATTATTTTACTTGTGTTGGTGTAGGCTGTGTAAAACATGTTGGGATTCTTAATTAATGTGTATTTTGTATTGGTTTATTTAGGTGGCTTAACAGTACTCAGGTCTAGTACATTTTGTGTTTAACTGGATTGTTACATAAATGAAAAAATTTTCTCTTGTCAGAAGTAAAATGCTTTCTATGGGGACTTCTGCTTCTGATGCCGGGACTCTTTTGAAGACTTACTTTATTGCATGGCTTAAAGGCAGATGATGTTGATGGAGGTCTGAACATCCTTCAGGAGGCTGGACACCCTTCTGTTACTGGTGTATGCTGCCATGGACAGCTTCTTTTGTGAGTCTGTTTCAGATTAGTGCTCTGAGAGAGGAAGCAATGGCTTAAGTTTTTAGTTTAGGTAAACAGCCTAAAGCTCACTCTTTTCGCTCTTAAAACCATTCACAATGCATTTAAGAAAATGCTTTTCAGTGGTTTTAAGAAGCTGTATCTTTACAATGTGAAGTTTTATGTTCAGATACTCTTACAGTTGTTTACGACAAGGGCCACATTTAATTTCTTACTTGATTTCATTTCCCTAAGTCAGGACAAGTCTTTTTTTAATCTTACTAAATCCCTGAAAATAATAATTAATTTAACCATTAGTCATTTTGTTGCTTGAGGGTGGGTTTTCGCTAATATTTCTTCACAGTATTCTCTTTTTTTAAGCACAGTAAATGGGAAGCTACACTTAGTATACTCCAACTAAACAATTATCTTAAAATCTAATAGTTTATTAATGTTTTAATAGAGATACTTTGTTTAAGTGGATGTTAGAAGGAGCACAGTTTGCTTTCTAAGAATGTTTTATCTGCTTACTATGTTTATTTATTCTGTTTTATCAGCTCTTTTCCAAACCACCACAAGCAGTTAATGCACCCTTATAAAGGACGCCTGATTTTTTGCATCTTCCTAAGTTATATCTAGATGTCACCAGTGTTTCCCATGTTAACAGTTCTGAGCATGTTTTACTACATGTGCCTTCGGCGCCGAGCTAGGACAGCGACGAGAGGAGAAATGAACAGTCGGAGGGCTATTGAGTCAAACACCCGAGCCTTACCTATCAACGTCGAAATAGTTCAATATGCCAAAGAAGTGTTGGATTTCAGCTCTCACTATGGTAGTGAAAACAGCATGTCGTATACCATGTGGAATTTAGCAGGTATTCCAAACGTGTACCCTAGTTCTGGGGACTTCACTCAGACTGCTGTCTTTCGAACTTACGGGACCTGGTGGGATCGTTGCCCTAGCGCTCGGCTGCCATTCAAGAGGACGCCTTCCACTTTCTGCAGCCAAGACTACGTGGAACTTGCTTTTGAAGAACCAGTTTATCCCACTGCAGTGCACATTCTGGAAACCTATCATCCTGGAGCTGTAGTCAGGATTTTGGCGTGTTCTGCAAATCCTTACTCACAAAATCCACCAGCTGAAGTAAGGTAATGTTTTTCTTTTCTCCTTTATGCTTTCCTGTAGGATGTTAAATGCTACAAATAGTGCTGTTTAGTAAACTTTAATTCCTAGTGTTTATCTGTGTTGTATCTGACCCACTAACATTTTCTTTCTCTTCATGTTTTTAAAACTGTGATGACATTTTGATAGCAACTTTAGAGGTGTGGATGTTTTGTAGGAATTAATGCAGATCTTAATATAAAATTTAATTTATATAAGGATAGTTTTTGTGGCGCAATTTTTATGAGCAGTAATTATTATGTTTGTACAAACTCGTCTCTTTAAATGGCAGATACAAGTTCTTCCTCCAATAAGAAAAGCAAATTGTATAAAAGAAGCCCGATACTGTTTAATATCTTTATTGATGATATGGACGGGGGAATTGAGTCAACCATCAGCAAGTTTGCAGATGATACCAAGTTGGGGGCAAATGTTGAACTGCCAGAGGGTAGGAGGGCCCTTCAGAGGGACCTTGACAGGCTAGAGAAATGGGCAGACTCCAATAATATGAGATTTAACAAGGTGGAGTGCCGGGTTCTTCACTTTGGACATAACAGCCTCATCCATCATTATCGGCTGGGGGATGAGTGGCTGGAGAACAGCGAAATGGAGAGGGATTTGGGAGTAATGGTTGACAGAAAACTTAATATGAGCCAGCAGTGTGCCCAGGTTGCTAGAGGGCCANTGTGCCCAGGTTGCTAAGAGGGCCAGTGGCATCCTGGCTGGTATCAGGAACAGTGTGGTCAGTCACACTAGGGAAGTTATCCTTCCCCTATACTCAGCACATCTTAACTACTCTGCCCAGTTCTGGTCTCCTGGAGGTATTTAAGAAAAGACTGGATGAGAAATTCAGTTACATGGCCCAGATGATGGGATGGGTAGTTGGTTATAAAAAAAAAAAAAAAAAGATTACATGATTCTGTGATTGGCTCAGATGGATAAAACCTGGTGCTCATGGCACCAGGGTTATGGGTTCCATCCCTGTATGGGGATTCACTTGGGAGTTGGACTTCATGATCCTTGTGGGTCCCTTCCAACTTGGAATATTCTGTGATTCTCAGTTGTGTCATCCTGCTTCAAGTAACTATAGACCCTTCGCTAGAATGCTTTAGGTTGCATGTGTGATACAATCAGGCACTGTAACTATTCATATGGGAATGAGACTGAAACCAGAAGCACTGAACAGTCAGACAAAAGGTGATGCTGTTTGTCAGATCTCTGTTTTTGGTCTGATCAAAGGGTGTGAGCTGCACTTTGTTTTTACACTCACTGCATAGGCTAAAAGAAGCTGATATGATCCTGTTGGTTTTCCTTATAGTAGAAAGTCCTCCTGGAATTCTGGTTAGGGGGTCAGGAAAGTGGTGAGCTAGAGAATGGTAATACACAGAGTGCCCCTGGAAGTCGTGGAGAGACAAGTCTAGGCAGGTCCCATGAGTTATGTAATCTGTGAAGATACTGAACCCATGAATATACCCCCCTGCCCATGGTCAGGGACCCTCCAGTGATTATGTCTGGAGGGCAGTCCTGGGAGCGTGTCTTGCACTGTAGCACCTCATTAAAACGGAGGAAGCACCTTTTGGTGTGGCACGGGGGGAGCATGGGCGGCTTGGCAAAGTGGCTGCGGGACTGCCACGCCTTGGGAGAGGAAGAGATGGTGGAGGAGGTGCTGGAGCCGCCAAGTTGCCTGTGCAGGCAGCCTGAGCCCTGCTGCACACCTGGGGGTGGGATGGGCTGTGGATAGCAGAGAGAGGAGCAGCACGGGATGGGGGATCTGACTGAGCCCAGTGGGCTCTCCCACCCCTTCTGGCACCGGCAGCGTTCTTGAGCTGCCAGCAGTGCAATGCTGGCACCACTGTGGGAGAGGCACGCACTGAGCATGCGCAAATGTCTGCTGGTCATGTGACACGGCGAAAACTGCGAGTGACTGAGGGAGGCTGAGGACGTCTTTGCGGGAAAAAACACACGATGTTGGGAAAAACCCCACGATGTATTGATGCCATGAAAGTTGAGCTGCGGAGTAATGAGGGATTACTGTATAAGCACTACTCACCTGGATGTTGCATGGGCTTTTTCCTGAATTGCCTTTTACCGATGCAGCTAAAAAGCATACTTTTAGGTCTATCTTAGTATCCATTGCTTCCTAATACTAGTCCGCTGATGTTCAGTCAAAAACCCTTGGAAAATCAGGTGTCACATATATTCAGAATTTTCAATTAATGTATTTTGTATGATTCTGTCATCTGCTGTTCTTAAGTGCAGTTGTTTGTTTTACAAGTCTCTAATGAGAATGTCTTGTATAGCTCAAAAGTAAACATCCGAATTCAAGGAAGAGTGGTAGGTCAAGCTAATAATAATAGGCTGTCTAATTTCAGAAGAATGAGTGAGTGTGTTTGGCACTGGAACACAGGACTTATTTACAGAATAATGACAAAGGCAGCTTTTAAGGCTTTCAGATTTAGAACCCAATGTGAAATGACTTTTGGGCAATTACTCTGAACTTTCATTTTACTTTTAAATTTTATGTTGTAGATTTTACTTCTTTATGATGTAGCACAGAATTTACTTAGAGATTATTTTTGTAACTTGATAAGGGTGCTGGAGAGCCTTACAAGGATATAACAAGGATTGTTAAGCTATTGCTATTTTATGTCTTTAGGTTTAGGTTCTTAGTACACCTCTTTTAGTTTTGTGTAAAGACTGAGGAGTTTTGGAGGACAGCTCAAGGATTGTTAACTGAAGGAGCTATTTATTTAGTAAGGTGCACTAAAAAAAGAGAATTGTTCAGAGGGGTAAAAGGAGATGGAAGTGAAAATACTAATATAAACTTTTAGGTATGTGCTTTATGATTCTTCTTGGGGTGTGATCAGAGTGAGAGCTCAGACTGCCTCATAATAGAAGATGAAGTTTCTGTAGGACCCTGCTTTTTAATTTATAGGCAAGAATACCTTCTGTCCTGCCTACATAGTTTAACAACATTTCTAATTAGAAAAAAGTTGTCTCAGGGATCCTTGAAGCCACTTGTCTGTGCTGCCTCTTCAGTACCTGTAAGTTTTGACGCTAGGGGACTGTTAGAGGGACTCATTTTTCAGTTTTTTTCTTTTGGCTTACCTTCCCTCAGCAGGACTTGTCTGTTCAGAGCTGCACATTTGGTTTGTCTCCTTTCTTCTAAAGGAGGCAAACATATCTTATGCATGATGTCTTGAAGGGAAGATGAAGGAACCCTTTCTCCACATGAGGTATGCAATAGTTTTTCTCTGTTCGTTTGCTCATCTTTATGAGAGGAATCTGAGGAGTTCTGAGGGCGCAGTCTTTTTCTGTTTCAGTTCTTTGTCCCTTGTTTTCACTTCGAAAAATTCTCTGAATTTTTTTTCTCTAAGAATTTTTTTTTGAGGATGGAATGGTGCTGTAATCTCAGGTAATTCCTTGTTTAACTGATGTTTTGGTCTTGAAGAACCGCCATACTATTTTCTTCTCTTAATATCCATGTCCTACTTCCTGAAAAGCCACTTAGAACCTTGTTTTCCTCTTCTGACTATTTTGATACTCATTTTTAAATCACCTGATTACCAAAACACCTTCTTTTAGAGGGTATTTAATTGTTTCTAAATCTTAATGCTTAAAACGCAGCAGTTAATTTGAAGGTTTTTTTCATTATGGTTTAACTAGAAATTCAAGAATTCTCTGTCTTCTCATATTTTTTACTGCTTTAAACACAGAAGGGATTGCATCTCTCTCCTCCACGTAAAACAGTTTTGAAAGATCAAAAATGCCAGAGAAACTGCTGTTTTAACACATGGAAGTCTTGTTCTTTTTATGTGTGCCACTCATGCCTCGATTGATGAGAAGTGTTTGGTAACTTAAACTATACAGTCAGCCACTGTTTTTTGTGGTTGGATGGGTCCATGGAGGAGGCGCAGAAGACAAAATTCTCAGAGAGCAAGCTCATAAATATTCAATTAAGCCATGCCCATAAGCGATGCCCCTTCCACTAATGAGCTCTAGAGGACAGTCCCGTGAGTGCTGTGCACCATGTTGCGCCTCAGGAAAGTGAAGGGTGCTCCCTGCGGCTGTGCTGCCCCCACGGGGAGTCCTGGGCTTCCACAATGGCAGTTGTGGCAGGCTTCTGACCGACTGCAGGGCTCTGCCGAGCCTCCATGCAGCGGCAGCGGGCTGAGGACCCACCATGGGCCTGTGCGTCCCTCTGGGCAGAATGCAGGGAACACACAGACTGTTTTCACGTTGTATTTGCAGATTTGCTCATACCGATATGGCAGCCAATGGTGGAATTGGCAAAAAGGCAAACTGTTTGAACCTGAGGGCTGTGGGGCTTGAGGCACTTGGGGCTCAGGGGCGTAATCTGGCCACCCATTCCCTGCACACCTCAAGCAGTGGGAGCTCAAGCTGTGGGCTATCCTGAGGAGAGGCATCCTGTGCCAGGAGCTCAGCTGGACTGTGCTGGGGGGGAGGCGTCCTGCGCTGGGAGCTCGACTGGGCTACGCCTCACGAGCCCTGGCCCCGCTGCTCCCAGGCTGGAGCTATGCTGGGGCTTGCGTTACGCAGTTAGGTAGGGTTACCAACAGATCTGGGCTGTTCTGTCTGGGCTGTTCTGTTGCAACAGGGCCAGCTCTTGCTTGTAAACAGTGCCTACAAAAACCCTTTCCATTCCCCTTAGTTTAACTGTGTAGTAGCATCCCCAAACGTGTGTATGCCCTCCCAGCACATTCCAGCTGTTGCTCAACAGGTCTCATAGCCTGGAATTTTTAATCCCCACACCCCAAAGGTATGGTGGGGACAAATGCAGCTGATAGTGGCATGAGCTGAATCCAACAGAGACTTCTTTTATCATAGTGCATTAGATTGATGGATAAGATACAGCTAGCGTCTGTGATGAGAAACTTTTTTCTTTCTTTTTGTTCCTTATTTACCTTGAAGGCTTACTCTTAGTGATTCCAAGGTGATTGCCCTTTTGAAACATTTTGGTATTCCTAAGAGTTAGCTGCTGTTAGACATTGTTTAAATGGGAGCAATTGTATCATAAAACATTTTTTTAGAAGTTTTGCAACTTCTTCCTTTTGTAAAAATAACTTTGCTTTTTAAATTTGGGATATGAAATTAAAAATTGGCCCCTGTTTTTCTATCATGGGTTTTTTTTTAACTTGACATTTTCTTTCATGTCATATACATTATACCGACACTGTATATTCACGTGCTTCTATAAAAGCCTCAAACCAGAGACTCCTAACTAGTCTGGAATGTGTGGATGTGCTTGGAGTGATGTTTCATAGCATCTGTCCTTACTGCTATGTGATGATTCCTGCTCTAGTAGGTTAGAGATTGCTTTGCATTTAATTTTTTATTGTTTTCTACAGATAAAATGTAACACTGATTAGATTGTTTCTTAGGGGTGGGATGCCATGGTCATTTGTCTGCAAGCAATTCCCAGAATAACACAGAATATTCTGAGTTGGAAGAGACCCACAAGGATCATTGAGTCCAACTCTTAAACGGCACCAGTGCCTCCCCAGTGGGGAATCAATCCCCTGTCTCCCGTGTGAGAGGCAGGGACACTGTGTGTGTTCCTGCTATTTATTTCTACAGTCATGCCTCCAGATTTGTGGGATTTAGGTCTTGTGAGGCTCCCACAAAACATTAAATCCGTGAATTCAGGTTGGACATTAATACAGCAAATTATTGCCATAAATATGGCAACTTTGCAACCCTGGAAAATCCTGAGGCCCCTTACGGCTAGGAGTTGGAGTGTTTTCCCTTCAACTGCAGCGGCTAGCAGAGGCAGGAGTGCTTTGTCTAAGGCTATGCATATGTGCATATGCGCTGGCAAGTCCAGGCTGGCTGCCACAGTGAAGTGGGACCCATGCCATGCCATGTGTTACAGTTCAAGTCTTCCACACTCCTGGTAGGAGCAGGCAGCGGGCTGCGGCCAGTGACATGGCCCAGGCGCCTCTCAGGTGACAGGCGCCTACAGCCAGGCAGTGGTCATGAGTGTGAGGTGTCAGGCAGCCACGGGACTCTGACCAGGCATAGACAGACGTGTGCCTGTGTGTGAGCCCATCTGAAGGTGGCTGTGGAAGGTTTTTATACAGACTTTCTTCACAGTTTAATGGTATCAAGCTGCCGTGAGTTCCCATGGTGGCCACGCTGCCAGTGATGGCAATGGGAGGCTGTAGAGCTGTGGTACTGGGACAGACTCTGGAGAAGACAGAGCAGGGTCTTGTGTGTGCTCAGCCAGCACCTGGCGGGGGTCAGTCCCCTGAGCAGGCTTAGAGTGACAGGAGGGTGTGACTTCTGCGGAGCCACGCTGGGTCTCAGTGCCCGCCTGGGGCAGCTGGCACTGAAGCATCCCTGTGCAGGGCCCCGTGTTCCCTGAAGCATGCCATGGTGCCGTGTGTTAGAGTACGTATAACCTTTCCCTGATAGGGAATGGCCACGGAGACACACAGGAGCAGGGAAGGGACCGTGGCATATCTAAAGGCGCTGCAGGACTTATAAATGCCACATAACCTCTGTAACACTCATAAGGGAGNTGAAGTGGGACCCATGCCGTGCCATGTGTTACAGTTCAAGGCTTCCACGCTCCTGGTAGGAGCAGGCAGCGGGCTGCAGCCAGTGACATGGCCCAGGCGCCTGTCACCTGACAGGCGCCTACAGCCAGGCAGTGGTCATGAGTGTGAGGTGTCAGGCAGCCAGGGGACTCTGACCAGGCATAGACAGACATGTGCCTGTGTGTGAGCCCATCTGAAGGTGGCTGTGAAAGGTTTTTATACAGACTTTCTCCACAGTTTAATGGTATCAAGCTGCTGTGAGTTCCCATGGTGGCCACGCTGCCAGTGACGGCAATGGGAGGCTGTAGAGCTGTGGTACTGGGACAGACTCTGGAGAAGACAGAGCAGGGCCTTGTGTGTGCTCAGCCAGCACCTGGCGGGGGTCAGCCCCCTGAGCAGGCTTAGAGTGACAGGGGAGGGTGTGACTTCTGCGGAGCCACGCTGGGTCTCAGTGCCTGCCTGGGGCAGCTGGCACTGAAGCATCCCTGTGCAGGGCCCCGTGTTCCCTGAAGCATGCCATGGTGCCGTGTGTTAGAGTACGTATAACCTTTCCCTGATAGGGAATGGCCACGGAGACACACAGGAGCAGGGAAGGGACCGTGGCATATCTAAAGGCGCTGCAGGACTTATAAATGCCACATAACCTCTGTAACACTCATAAGGGAGGGATCTGTGTCTGTCTCCAGCAAACGAGAGGTGCTGCCCACCCACCCTCAGGGCCATGCCAGTCCTTCTTCACAGGCAGCACCGGTGCTGCCCCTCGGCAAAACAGAGGCACTGTGCATGTGGCAACTGGGAAGTTCCGCGAATCACTGAGGCAGATTTGCGGGGAAAAAAATCTGTGAGTCGATGAGGTCGTGAATATAACAGCGCATACAACCGAGGTATGACTGTATTCAAATTTATTTTATTTTGTGTTGGTTAGAATTTTGCTGGAAAACTAAGCATGGCTCAGTATTTCCGAGCTTAACTTTGCTTCCTGTATGCAAAATTTCTTTCTCGTTTTGAAGATCTTGAAGCCTGTAGAGGCAGAAGCTTCTGCAAAACAGAGAAGCAGGCTAATGAAGATGGACAAAGTAAAAGCCTTTCTCTCCTTACATTGTATGTAAGCAGTACAATGCTTATTCAGGTGTGAATGTTGTAGATTTGTTTTCTGGGAGCCAGGACAGGGATTAAAATGTTTGATGAAAAAGGTCCCCCCTTCTAAAAAAAGGGAACAAAACCAGAAAGGCAGTATACTGACTAAAATATCATGAGTTTGTACTTGCAGAGAATGGAATTCAAATGGTTCTTTTACTCTACGTTTTATTCGCTGTGATTCTCAGCTGAAAACACCCAAAACACTGCTGATACCATCAACACATTAGAGTGTGATAAGAAACCTTCGGGGCTGTATCTCACCTATGTGTAACACAACTTAAGTTCTAGGCATTTGCATCCTAACTTAAAACTTGTTTTGACATCTTAAGCGAAATGTCTTTTTCTTATCCAGATGCCTGCCATAGAAGAATAAATTCTGGGTTCATGGAGCACAGGCATTTTTGAGAAACCCCTGAAAAGCTCATGTGGGCAGGACACTTGTTTTGAAGTATCTTTTGCTAATTTAAAAGTCCTGAGCATCTTTGGAGTCCTGTCTGCTGCCTCTGGTATTTCAGAATTGAACTCTAAGTAGAAATTAAAATTTGCTGCGTGTTTTCCCATAGTAATTAGACTGCTGTGAACTCTGCTTGTCATCTTGGTCTGAATAGTTCTAAAATGGTTCTTGTGATCAGTCTTCCCGTTTGTATTTAGGAACTCACAGCTGTGGCCTGGTAGGCGTTTGAGGTTAGGTTGAACTACTGTGCTCAAGCATCCGTGACATGTTAGCAGGCAGAAGATGTTTTCTTGTAGGTAATCTACAGATTTTTACAATGAGTTGCTTGCCTGTGTTACATATTGTGATTATAACTGTTGCAGAAGTTGCAATTTCAGCAAAGGTGTGGTCATATTATTCTATTGAGTTTCCTTATGTTCTCCTTGTTGGTCTGTCTGGAAGTTGCCATTCTTTTGGCTTTGACCTATGAGTTTTTTGGAGCAGGGCATTTATTTCTTGTGCTTCATTTCCTTCTTTCTATACTAATCTCAGTTTGACAATGCAAGAAATCTCAAGCAAAGTTTAGTCTTGTCTTGCTGGGAAGAAATCCGATTACTTTTCCTAAGAGACGCTTTTCCAACAACTCTCTCTTATTATGTACATTTCTTCAGAAGTAACCAAGTCTGCTCAGGCATCATTCTAGCTGTTCAAAACCTTTCCAAAAGCATTAGGTCAACAAAAATTAGGCAACCATTATGCTCTCATTTGACACAAACCTTGTCAATATGATTCTCAGCCTAGAAATCACTAGACTGTATTTTCCTTTATGGTGAATGAAAGGGAATGGGAATATTTCCCCCCTGTGTCCCCCCCCCCCCCATAGGTGCATGGAGTCTTTAGTATCAGAGCAGAATGAGTTGTTACCTAATCTAATTTAATAGGAAAACTGAGTCCATTAAAGCTGAATGAAGAAACTCACTTAAATTTCACCTTTTCTTCAATCACTAAAGAAAATAATACAGATGTTGCTGACTCTTACTCAGGTTTTGCGTGGCACTGTAAAGACTGAGGTTTTCTAGCACATTGCTGGTGAAACCTTCTTATCAAAGCACTCTGTGAGATGTCCTTGGTCAGCTGTTACTGTATGTCTGCAAGACCTGAGGACAAACGATGTGCTACCTGCAGTGATTTGATTGTGCTTGATTTTTTGAGAGCTACCTAATTAATTTGGGGTTGAAGGTGGGCAGAATTCCTTTGACTTCCTTAACAGTAGTTATTTAGATTCAGTTTCTCTTTTAGTTAAGTAGTTCATTGAGTATCTTAAGTTTGGAACAAATGCAGGCAACCTTATTAGGGAAGCTGATTTTGGTATGTGCCCTCAAACCAGGACTGATTGTAAAAATGCTTTTCTTATGGAAGATTTTCTTTAGGGTGATTGTAACAAAAGAATGCTCCATAACAGAGCACATGCAGTTCTTAGTGATGCCTCTTGGAAATTTAGACTTTTGAAATTCCACTGTGAGTTCTTCACTTCCATTCAGATTACATGCAGCCCATTAAGTATCACAGTAGTGGTCCTTGATGAAGAGATTACTTCCAGTTGCATTAATGGGTGTGTTAAGAGTGTGCCTACATTTGAGAAGAATTTACCAACCTTGACTCAGAGCAGTTGCTATTGCCTGTTCTTGTATGTGGTGCCACCAAGGCAGAGAACACCAAATCAACCCGATTGACTCGAGGTTTTACAGAAAAACCAAGAGCTAACTCCTTTAAAGGTATGTTTGTGGGCTGTTGATGAAATGAAGAGTGTGGCAAGGACAGTGGAAAATTGTCGCTGATTTTGTTTTCATCAGCATTTGGTATGAGATGTGGAGTTTCACATGATTTTTAAGTCATCCTACATGTCTTTAATTTTCTCTAGCTTATTACAAAGACTAGAAACCAGTTACTGTTTACTGAAGTAAGTTATTGCACTGCATTTTGATGAACCTGCATCTCCAGATGCATTACTTTTTTTCCAGAGCTATGCCAGTCCTCTTGCCAGAGTACCAAAGAAGTCGGTAACTGGGACCCATTCTGTTAGAAGTTGATGGGCCAGCATCGACTAAATCAGTGAAAAAATAGCCTGGAGTTTCCCTAAGAATAGCTTGAGTGGGTACATGGAAGTGTCTAAGCAAAATGTCAGATGACGATCTGGATGTGTTCAAGAAAGGTTGTGTACATTGACGACATTAAGTATTTGCTTAGAGAATCGACCTGTGTGAGAGGGCGTGACAGTGGGACTGCATCTGCTACATTGCCATGAGTTGACATTCATTTCGTGAATTATTATAATCTTTTCTTATTACTAAGTCTCTCTTACAAAAACTATTAATTTTAGGGTAGAATTGTCCACTCTCCTGTGTTCATACTTTCTGATGTGCCATATGTTCACTGGTCTTGCCTTGTTTACTTTTAGTTAATGACTTTTTTTTTCTTTTGACAAAAGACTTCTGCAAGCCTCTCATTCTACTGTAAGGTACATGGAGAGCAGCATTATGTAGGATAGGAAAATTTATCTGTGCTTACCTTAAAATGACCATTGTGAAATGGAAAGTTCAGCCAATACACATTAAGTTTTCTCATTTTTTTCATAATTAATTTTCTTAATTTTTCTTAATACCAGCTTCTAAACCTTACACATACCATGTGCAGTGTTTTAGTAGAAGTCCCTATATACATTTTGCTTTCTGTCATGATGGAAAAAATTTAAGAAATTGATTCTGGAAATAAAGCACGTTTGATTCTACTTTAATTTTTAATTAATCTTCCCCCACCTCCTTCAAGTATTCTAGTACATGTCAATGTTGAGCAACACTTGTAAGTTCAAAGTGGTGATAACTGGTAGGGAAAGTCAGGATACTGAGGTACTGGGGAGCAGATAGAGTGCTTCTGAGATGCATATGACAGGACAAGTAGTTTGAGAGGAATCTTGAAGCTGGGACTAGAGTGATCAGAAAGAGATGGAATGTGGAGTAATGTGAAAATATCTGTATTTGTCTTGTAGTAAGCATACTGTCAAAGGGAGTAGCTGCAGTGACTGCTGGAGGCTTTCTTCTTTAGGAATCAACTGGACTAGAGGGAGGAGAAACAAGCATCAGTGGCTGAAGGATTTCTGTTCACTGGATGAGAACTCACACAGATATAAAGAGCACGTTTCTGTTTTTAGCCCTTTTGGCAAGTTTAGGAGTGCTCACGACCTAAGGAATATAAGACTTGATTCTTCCAGGTCCAGGTTACTCAGTTGACAGCAGGTTTCCCTGTCACGTACTGGAGGAGATCTGGGGTCTGTCTGTGGAAGTAAGGGTGTGTGTCTGGTAATTCTGTGCATGCCCTGTACCACCTCCTGTCACTGGACTGAAGAGGAGAAGAACTTTTCAGTTCAGCAGTTTGGAAATTCTAGCACTTTTTGCAAAGAACCCTTTAAAAAATGACTTGAAGATTCTACTTTCTTTGCTAATTTGATAATGAACTACTTTTTTAAAGGAATATTTGCTTGTCTATGCAGATAAATAAGGTAAAGTTTAGGTTATTTTTTGGGTAAGTTGCTATACTGTAATTTAGACAGTCTGAGCAGTTTTTTTTTTTGTTTTGTTTTGTGGAAACGAGAGATCAGATGACTGTATGTTTGGGTTACATGACAAGACTATTCCCTGTATACTCACACTGTTGTGCCATCATTGTGAAGACATCTGTAACCCATTTGTTATGCTTATCTTACCTGTGAGACTTTAGGACAACAGTAACACAAGTGCATCACTATGAGTCTGTGGCTTATTTTGTTATTTAATAATGCTGATAAAATATGCTAAGGTCAAGAGTTAGTGTGCCCTGTTAAATTCATCCTAAAGGTATTTATCAAATCTAGGGAAAACACAAATGTTGTTGTCTTTTCAACCACATTTCCCACTTGTTAAATATTTCTGACAGAACAAGTTGCCCTCTTACGGTGTTCAGGAATTGCTTTAGTAACTTTGATTTGATTCCCTATAGTATATGTGTGTGTGATCATTTTTTTCTTTTTTTTTTTTTATTTTACACAGATGGGAAATACTTTGGTCTGAGGCGCCTACAAAGGTGAATGGTCCTCAGGCTCGGCAGTTCACACCTTCTATCAAACAGATAAACTTTCCCACAAACTTAATCCGACTGGAAGTGAACAGCTCTCTTCTGGAGTATTACACTGAATTGGATGCAGTAGTGCTACATGGTGTGAAAGAGAGACCTGTGCTTTCACTTAAAACTTCGATGATTGATATGAACGATATAGATGAAGATGAGGATGAAGAAAAGTATGGCTGTGGAATGGACACGCTTAATAAGCAGTTCAACATTGTTACCCTCAGGGAATGGCCAACTAATGGATATTTTGATAAATTGCCTTATGAGGTAAGGAAAGCTTGTTTATACTCAATCATTGTCCTGATCACTAAAGGTGCAAACGTGCTTTTCAGTGTGTTGGTCAAGATTGTTTTTTCTCAGAGTTGCCTGTGAATCTCTGTGAATTCCTTGTGAACCTCCTGCAGTTACTGTATAGGTGTGCCTGAAATACGTAAGTCTGTCTACTTCCATGGGTGAATGTTAGGTATTTGCACAGTTATTACACTTTTATTTCTCAAGAATCTGTGCATTCACACACAGTTTTTACACCAGTTATTCTAGCCATAAATTTCCAGCTCTTAGACTTAGAAGCTTCTAACTTCTGTCTTCGTGATTGACCAAAAAAAAATACAAAAGATATATAAGAAGATTAAATTAACATCTGAAAGTGTAAGTCGTTTGTAATAGGCAAGAAAGTTTGTTTTCCTTTTCTCTCTCTTACGAAACTTACAGAACTTTGTTCCTGAGACTGCCATATTATATGAAATATTATTATGAAATAAACTTCTTACATCCAGCTAAGTTATGAATTCTGGTGCAGATAAAATGTCTTATAGCTGTACTTCTATATACTGTCTTGTTTCAATGCTTGCTGCTTTTTATTCTATCATTAGCAGAGGAAGCAGTTGTGAGTAAACTCCTCTGAGATCCCCTGGCAGCATGGCAGTTGCAAGTGTGCTCAGAGTCTGTAGATAAATATTCTTTCCTGTAATATCTAGTATAATGAGCTTGTGGAGTATGACTGCTGAATACTGTGTGGCGTGCAGGCCAGGCAATTCTCTGTGGGTGAGGAGGCGCAGAGGTGAACTCATTGCAGTTTACAACTATCTGCGGGGAGGTTGCAGCCAGATGGGTGTGGACCTCTTCTTCCAGGCTGATGACGCCAGAACGAGAGGGCACGGCCTCAAGCTACGCCAGGGGAGGTTTACACTTAATGTTAGGAAGCGGTTTTTCACAGAGAGAGTGATTGCACATTGGAATGGACTGCCCAGGGAGGTGGTGGAGTCACCGTCCCTGGAGGTGTTTAAGAGAAGACTCGATGAGGAGCTTAGTGACATGGTCTAGCTGGGGGGTGTAGGGCTGGATGACCCTGGGCCCCTTCCGGCTCGGAGTGGCCTGCTAGACTATGAGGGAACTAGGTTTGTGTTATCGCTCTGGGATGTGCTTTCGGTCTCTGTACGGGTGTTAGATGGTGAGTTGGACTAGATGATCTTTGTGGGTCCCTTCCAACTCATAATATTCTGTGATTCTGTGTAGCTGTTTATGGAAGCTGGTACCCTAAGAATTGAGAAACAGTTATCTTCACCTCTCCTGACATGAACTGTTTGCGTGTGATGGAGAGGAGCCTTTACTTACCAGTCAGGCCTGGGCTTGGGCAGAGACAAGGCTGTTCTTGCTCATCAGTGTGCAGCAGCCCGGCAACAGCAGCGAGTGTTTATTCATTGTGGTAACTCATGGAATGCTTGAACCAGAGTAGCTTTTGAAAGGGCGGGGAGTATGGTGAGGTGCTTCCACTGATTGAAGGGCACTTACAGAAATACCTGATCTAATCAAATAGTGTTTCAGTTTTATGATATCTTTTGTCTCAAAGTACCCCAGTTTTAACACATGAAGGCCTTGGTGGGGTAGCTATGTGCCCTAGTAACCTGCTGAAGTTTGCTGTGCTTGTAAAGAGGGAAGAGAGAGGAAGAGAATGAAACAACTCTTACCTTTCTTCTCTTGATACCAAACTTCTTGAGTTTGGTTTTGATATTGTTTTGTTTGTTTTGCTGCAATTGACTAATAAATGAGAATACTAACTTCATCAGGAGTTAGGTCTAGTGGCAGTTAATGAAAGGAAACTTTTCCCCAGAGTTCATATAGTGTTTAATATACATATTTTACTGTTGGCTCTTGAATATCAGTGCTAAAGTAAAGAAAATACTTTGCATAACTGCTTGCAAATATGTTGGGTGTATTAATTCAAATAAATTAATTGTAGATAAAATTTAATTTAGATCTAAGAATTCTTGTTTGGAAAGGCTGAATAAATTGATTTGTTGTATAGTAGAATACCAGAGAGATTAATTAATCTCTTTTCTTTTCCATGTGATTATAGAACCATTAAGGTTGGAAAAGACTTCTGAGATCATCAAATTCAACTGTAAATGGCTGATTATACATATTAAAGTTTTAATTTAGGAAGTATTTGTGTAGTCCTCTTACTCCTATGAACTTCTGTCTGCATGTACTTTATTGTGTTTTTCTGCTTTCCTATTTGTCTATCAGCTACCTTTTTATCCTTTTAACGTGCTTGTTTTTATGAATAAGTTTATATGGTCTGTCAATACCAGGAACATTTTTTTTTCTTCTGCTTTGATTTAAATGAACTGAAGACATGGGTGGAAAATTTGTCAGAAAACTACAAAAGACTGTGTCTGGACTACTTTTGTGACAGCAGAAATCCCAGTCTCCTGTTTTCTGATCCAGCTGGAGAGTTTGGGCATTGAAGTAACAACAGTATTGTACTTTGTAGTGTGACAGTTTTTTTATCACATTGGATATGGGAACAGTACTCTACATACTGTCTTGAAGACTGACAAGTGCCAGAATTTCTGGAAAGTGTTCGAACTGTGTAGGGATGAAGTGAAGCAACTGCTGACTCCTTCCAGTTTTCATTTATACATTACATGAAAAATTGTGTCTCTTTGTACGTGCCTATTGATTGTCAATATGTAGCTGTCCTAAGTCTTCATACATATGTCTGTTCCTTATTTGGGCTGTTTTTAAGGCTTTTTCGTACTACTGTCTGTAATTCACAAAACACACAGGCTGTGTGGGTTGTGCTAAGTAGGCAGCAGTTCCTCCAGCTTTTGTTTTGCCTTTGGTGTCTTTCTGAAACTTCCATAGACTGTGGTGTTCCTCAAAATGGCATTGGGATGGCTTGGTGCACCGTGAGCTCTAAAATCATTGTAAGAGTCTTGGAGAAACATTGTAGAGTGCTCCTGCCAAAACAACGCGAGGAAAATGCTCGAGCCATGAGGCAGAGACTTCTGCAGAATAAAGTGTAAATTCTAGGTGAGAGAATTTTCCTTCCCTGCTCGTGGATGGTGTTAACAAACCCTTAATAGCTCTGAAGTACTTGTACTATCTATCATCTCTTCTGCAGAACTACCTTAAAATCGAGGACGAATTTTATAGGAGAGACTTCATGTCCTTGTCTTTCTTCCCAGTTGAGTAACTTGTGCTGCTCGCTAAGTGGAAGGAGTAAGGCCTTAGTCTTACTTGGCTTTGCAGGAATGCTTGAGACGTGAAGGCCTGAAAAATTTCGGAGCCTTTTGGAAAGGTGAAGAATACCTGCCACAGCATACATCTTGTGTGATTTGAGACTCCCCAGGACGTGCCAAGTACCAAAAAGGCAGCTTTTGTCCCCCAGAGAGAAGAGTCAGGAGAAATCCTACTTGCTGCAGTCCAAAATAATTTTTAAATAAAAATTTTGATATAAAAAGATACAAATAACATCTTTGTCATTCCTTGAAACTAATTTTTCTAAAAGCTACCAACAAGATTTATGAGCTGTTTGTGTCTACTGGGGAAGTGAATTTCACTGTTAAATATGGATTTGGCATATGTATTCTGGGAAACTGGTCCCAAAAGTAAGATCTGCATTCCTTAAATGATACTTAAGAGTCAGAGCAATATCCAAGAGCATTTTTAAGTGCAGTACACTTTTTTCCCATAACAATAAACTTGTTACATCTTTCCAGAACAAACAGTTGTAGGTTTTCAGATAATGAGCAAGATTTTATGCCTTTCTTTTGGAAGGGAAACTCATGAGGTTCTTAAAAGTTGTCTTAGTAGCTGATGACCATGTGGCACAAGATTCCTTTCCATTGATAGCCACTATACTGCCAATTGCCATAGCAGACTAGACTGAGCAAGGGCACATGAGGAAGATCCCTCAAGCTTTAGTCTTCCTGGAGTGTCAATTATTTGATTGTGCAGTCTGCCAGCCCATTTCTGTTCTTTTGAATCAAGAAGTGTCTTAAGACTTTTACAGCTTTCCACTGCTGAAAGGGTCAAAGACTCTGGCCTGGTCATGTAAAGTCAATTCCACCTAAGCATGTCAGGTGAATAAAGAAAACAGTTGTGTTTTGTGAAACAGTTGCAAGATCCAGTCTTTAGGTGTTCACATGCAGTATTAAATGTGCATGCATTTGATTGTGGAACCAGGGTTGTGTGTTTTCTTAATCTATGCGGAGAAATGTCAAAAGCTCTAGAACTGCACCTTCTCTTTCCTGCCTTCTGTCTTTGCCTGGTTGTGCACATACCGTTTGTCCTTCATGTGAGCATGTTTTAGTTCTAATTGGAATCCAAGGTGAAGCAGCTCTAGCTGCAGAATGAGACAATTGGAAGTTGTTCATTTGCTTGCTTCTGAATGAGTGGTTTGCATATGTCAGTGTATTTTTGTATTGTAAACTCATTTCATCTTCATGTTGGAGAACTGATAAAGGAAATTTGTAGAAAGGGCAGATGTTGTAGGATTGACCAGCATCCAAGCATTCTCTTCTGACTGAGTCAAGTTCTAGCCACAGAAAGTATTTACTAGGTACGAGTGGTTGTTGCTTGCCATTATTTAGCAAAAAAAAAGCTTTAAAAAGCTGGAGAAACTTTTGGTTCAGTAAGTATTTTTGCAAACTATACCATCACTAAAGTTTTACCCCTTGTACTGAAGAGTGGAAATCCTCTCTGAACTTATAAGGAAACTTTGCAGTGGGTGAGTTGGGTTTTTTTTCCTATAAGATATTAGATTTTTTAATTGATAATTCAAAAGTGTGCACATAAGCAAGATGCTGCAATAAGGGACTAGGATGATGATAAAACACACATGGATTGGGTATGAATCAGGATCCTTTTTGTGCTTAGCACACAATGATTTTATATATTGCTGTTTGTTGAATTGTTGTGGAGAATTATGATTTGGAAACCTCCGATATTTGGAAGTTTTCCTTGTAGTGGCCACATGTAGCTCACCACGTGTTTGAAGCTGATGTGTTTGCCCTGGAAATGGGAAAGTACTTTTGTAATTTTAGTCCATCGTAACCTAAAAAGGCAATCAGTGTTGTATGAATTGTATTTTGCGTTCTTTTTTATACTTGTTTCTGTTTTTCCAATGAACTTTGTTTTTACTGATGCATTTATAAGAAATTGTGAAATTGTGATTGCCATGATTTTGCATAAAAGCAGAGTAAAATCTGTTTGTGAAAAACTGGATTATGAAGTTAGTTTTCAAAGCAGGTAGTCAGCTCTGTGGCATTCTCGGAATCGCCAGGAGCAGGGCCTAGCACAGTACGGCCCATCCTGTCACATACTCGTGATGCAGTCGCACTGTACCTTATGCCAGGATACATGTACATAAAAAGCCGGTTTCTGACAGACACCAGACTCCAGGCTAATGGTGATTAATGGTTATTAGCCGGTATGTTTGGAACCTGTTCCCTTTGTTTGATCAAAAGCCAGAAAATATATAACGTAATGTCAGAGGAGAGACATTTCATTGTATGTTTTCATTCTAGATATTATGAAGTAGCATAATTTCAGTAAAAAATAAAGATGGATGTTTTTTTCCCCTGATTGGGATATTTCTGTGGCGTGAATTCTCATCTCAGATGTGGAGAGATTGCAACAATCCTGTACGTTATGAAATTCTCATTGAAGTCATCAGTTGGTGTAAAGGGATGCTGCTGAGGCATTTGTAGTTTCATTCACCAATATCTGTACTGCTCAGAAGTTACAAAACCAACTTTTTTCTTATAGAACAAAATTTGTTACTTTGCTTTTATCCGTCATTGTTATGGCACATTAATTGTACATATAAATTCAGCTAACTCTGCAGCCTTTGCTGAGCTTTCAGCTCTAGAAATCTTAGTAAGTAACCATAGGAGGGAAGTCAGAAGGAAAAGGCTTTAATAAAATATATATTTAGGTGACTTACAGGGTATGGAGTAGCTGAAAAATTGCAAAATAGTTTGAAGGTGTCTTGAGGGTCTATCTTTAAGTATCAACTGTTTAGAATGACAAACAAAACTCTCTTAAGCGAGTTTAAGCTTAAGTATGGGGCTGAGCCAAGCAAAATCAAGATACTGACTTGGAATTCTGTCTACGTTAGCTCCTAGTTATTTTGGTCCTTCTCAGAATCCAAAATGTCAACAACCTAAATGTCAGTTGAATGCAAACTTTGTTGATTATAATATATTAACTGCAGTGCATATATATTATGTATATGGATAGATGGATAGATATAGATACATATATATATATTGCTGTTACATTGAAATGTATGTCCAGGTCGGGAAAGGAGGAGCAAGGAGAGGGGGAAAGGGAAGACTTGAAGTCAAGCATGAAAGAAACTAAACTTTATTTTGGCATTGGAGTTGAAGTTAAATTTTTTAAGAGTTTTAGATCATGTTTGAAAGCCAAATGCTAAATCTGGAGCTGAGTAGGAAGTAACATTTTCCATTTTGCAGGAAATCGAATTGTTTTCTTATTTCTTCTCTTCCAAAAATGAAGGGGGAAGGAGGGGAGGTGGAAGGTAGCTGCATCATAAATTGGTGTACTGGAAGTACAATCTGTTTGGATCTCACAACAAGTTACATTTTCATTTTATATAAAGCATTTTATTATGATTTTTGGTAGATTTCTCTTACGAATTTTTCTAAGACATGAAAACAAAACAAGTTGGTGTTTTGAAAGGACCGCAGGATTCTCTTCAGTTTAAGCTGATTTGTGGGTGGTTGTGTTTTTTTAATTTACACTGATTCATTTCAGTGAGTTATTGTTTCCCACTCTACTTGAAAACAGTCAATTTGATTTGTGTAACTTGAGTGCAATTACCTAAAGGAGATTTTTTAAAAATTTTTTGGGGGGGAACTTTTGTTATTTCATGAAGTGTATACTTGTGTCTCTATTTGTGTTGATCTTTCTTTAGAAAGGAAAACGGAGCATGATAAGAGAGGCGGGATATTTCTTAGTTTCTGAGTGTGGGATAAGTCATTACGAAAACATTCATAGTGATGCTAGTCAGAAGGGCTGGTGATTATTCAGGAGCTGAGATGATTCAACTGATACAGGTAAAAAGGGGTTTTGCCTTTCAGATTTGACTCTGGCGTAGAACAAAATACTCTCAAAGTATTACTGCAAGTAAGAGATTGTGTTGTAAACGAAGGTCTGAATATGCTGAATTTTTTACCTGGTTGCATAGTCCAACGGAGAGGATATGAGATAGAAGACAATACACTGATTTTTTAATCAGGGAGAAGAGGAATAAATCTGAAAACAATTCAAGGTGTGGGGGAACTGGGACATGGTATGGTTCTTCCATGTACTTTTCAAATATGCTCCCATCTTAAAAACCAAATCCATTGAAGAAAGAGGATGCCAGTTCTGTGTTCTGATCAAGGGCAGGGCAGTCACTGTGAAGGGAAATATGTAAACATAGTGTTTACATATATATCACTGTTTAAATTATCATGGGTTAAGAAACTTCTAATTTGAAAGCTTCCTGTCACTTTCATATGCTGAAAGCTTTCCTTTCTTGTTTAGTATGCTGTCAAATTGAAAAGGCTGTGCAGTCCTGTTTAATAGTTAACCAATGATTTATTCAACAAGTTACTTTAAACTAAAAGGTTTTACTTTTCTTTAAAGTTAGAACATCTTTACTTATTCCTTTACAGTTTTCCCTTAACATCTCAAGTGCTGTATGACCACCTGTGACTTTTTTTTCTGTTTTTAATATAGCTCATCCAGTTGATTTTGAGTCACCTTACAGTACCAGACCTGTGTAGACTAGCACAAACTTGTAAGCTACTATATCAACATTGCTGTGACCCTCTACAGTACATTCATCTCAGTTTACAACCTTACTGGGCAAGGATTAATGACACATCTCTGGAACACCTGCAGTCTCGCTGCACTCTCATCCAATGGCTGAATTTATCTTGGACTGGAAACAGGGGAGCCATCTCTGTTTCTGGATTTAGCAGGTCAGTGTTAAATGTACAGAAGTGTTTTGACAAGCTCTGTTTGCAGAGCTGCTGCACAGTAGTTTTACTAAGTATTTGAAACCTTGTTGAAAGACGGATTATTTACTATAAAGGGTGTGATTGTTATGATGTAGAAAAAGACATCAGCTAAAACAGTAATAGATACTAAATATAGCAACAGAAGTCAGTTTCAATATGTAGACTCTGCATGTTCCAAACTGCTTGTGGCTGAAAGGCTTCTTCCGGTGGGAGCAGTGTTTTGCTTTCTTCTGGGCTTCTAAAACATTCCGCGAGAACTGAGCTGTCAGAAATCCATCTCAGGAGGAAAATGTTTGTGGTTGTTCTTTGTACAGATGAGTCATCAGCAGGACTGTATTAGAATGGCTGCAGTAATAAACTGATTGCATGCTTACATGGTATGAGCCAAGTAATCACTGGAGTCCAATGCAAATGCAAATATTTTCATAAAAATGATTTAAAACATTAGCCCTGTTGGAAAACAGGGGGGTTGCCTGTGCGTATTCCATTGAGTCGAAAATATGACTGTGCTGCAGGTCATTAAAATAGCAAATTTGCAGGGATTCTTCTCTGCATAACAGCCGTATTCTCTGCTTTCTTTAAAATATCATTTCTTGCTTCTTTGCTCATTTGCATTAGTTAAACAGCTTCTGTCAATGCATTTCATTTAAGCAAAAGTTGCCCCTTCAACTAAGGGATAATCAGCAATGGCAAGTGAAAGCAGAGTGACTGATAAGAAACAGAAATACTTAATATGTCTGAAAAAGTTGTCTTAATTTGTCTGAATTAAAAGGCTAAATCAAGTATGCAGACATTTTCTTACCTTTCATGCTTGAGTGCCATACCTGAGGAAGTAAAGTATTTTGAAGAAATATTTTCTCTCTGCTCTTCCTGGCGTTTCAGTATAATCCAAGAACCCAGTGCTCTTTTGTGCTTGTTGGTATAAAAAGCAAATAGATGTCAGCTAGTTGTTGAATGGGGTACAAGCATCCTTCTGAATTTGGATTTCATATTAGATGCATTATGCAGAGGATAAATATGCAAGCTTTAATTGAGAATTCAGCTCTGAAATCATGGAGTGCTTTCTTTCTGATGCTTAGCTATTAAGTCTGTCTCCGGAAAACTTAACGTATGTGCATCTTCATGGCAACTTTTTTCATTTGCATGATTTTTTTTTTTTTTTAAACATCCAGTACTGCTAAAAATGTTTGTAGTCTTGAAAGGAGTTAATGTCAAATTCAGAGAATTATAAACTTCACAGTTCTGGCATTTCTGACTTCCAGTTGGTTGAAAATAGCTTTATTGCCAATTACTTTTTTTTTCTTCGATGCTTAACTGATATGTAGTATCACTTATGTATATTCAGCATTTCTAAAATAATAAATATTCATTATTTGACTGTTAATAATCTGTGAATAAACATGTTCAATTTGTATTTGTTATAAGGGATTATATTTATTTTGTATTAATGTAACTTCTGTAAAAAAAGCAGCTTCCTCATAAGAGATGCTGTTCCACGACAGATAAACCTGTCCATAAATGCTTTCATTCTGTTGCCCTGGCTGTCATTAAGATTCCACCACCCTGGGGATATTACAGCATCCAGGACACATAATCATGAATTCCTACCATTTTTCCTTTTGTCCAAAACTAGGACATCTATATTTTTTCATTTTTATCAGCATTTGGTGTTACAGTTGGCACTGTTGAATTCAAAGCCGGTAGAGTTAGTTTAATTCTTGCAACTGATGTTACGTTTGTTTTGATTTTTGTAAGTCAGGGTATCTTTAAATGCTACTGTTGCTCAAATCTTATTTTAGGAATTATCTTTCAAAAATGTTTTCATCAGTCATTTTTTACAACAGTTTTAAAAATAGTAGCTTGTATAAATTTTTGTTGCTTTACAATGTTCAGAGATACATGAAATTATTGAAAATATTATTAACAAATGATTGAAAATATATATTTTCTTTTAAATTGTATCAAAGTGGAATTGTTTAAAAGAGTAATTTTAAGAAACGTCACTGAAGCAAATATTGTATTATCATGAGAAGAGAGAATGCTTCAGGCATATGAATGTCCTGAGGCAAAGCTGAAGGTATTTTAACTTATTGATAACATCTACTCCTTGGGGCTAAAAATTACTATAATAAATTTTTAATTTTAGCATATACATAATATAAATTAACTAAACTTTATACTGGATTGAAATGAAAGTGTACCAAAAAGTGAAAGACAAACAAATGAGTATCTGAACAGTCTCAAGACTCTTGAATGCAAAATGACTGGGAATAAGCATAGATTTCACAGCAGTTGTTAAATAAGCAGTGCTGCATTTCTCTTGACTTTAGAGGTATGGTGAATTTCCTCATGCCAGTGGGGAGTATCAGTGTGGGAAGGTCAGACTTGTATAAGAAAATTGAGGCAAGTTGACTGGAGTTGTACTAAATAACAAGATGCTGAATAAATGAGGTTTAAACAGCTCAAGGACCATGACGCTTCTGCATGCAGATTTCTTTGGATCACTGTCATTAACTTGTTTAAACTCTTTTGCTTTAAATATCTGAGGTATTAGGATTTTTATTTATGTCTGACATTTTATACTGTGAAAATGTATTAACAGTGTCTTATTTTCAGGTTAGTGATGCTGTGTTTGCATGTCAAGTGCATCCAGGAATATTCCTTAACAGTTTAGTTGTTCACATTTGAAGGCTTTAGTTGCTTTTAGTAGAAGTGTATTTTGACAATGTTTAGCTTTGCAAGGCTTTGCTACAAATCAGACTAACAGGAAGGTCAGAGAAATTACTGAAATGTACTGCAAATAATCACAGAAGATAGGGGTAATATGTGACTTTACAGAGATTCTCAATTTAAAAATGATGTCTTAGCTCTTGCTTTAATTTCCATAGGATTTTAGTAGAACTAGGAGTTACTGTAACTGAGAATAAGTAATATGTTTGTTTTTTTTCTTGAAATAGTTTTATCTGTGTTGAGAAAACACAAAATGAGGTACTTAATATTCTTTCTACTTGCGTGCAATATTTTAGGATTTGCTTACCCAAAAGGTGAAATACCTGCTAGAGTAGAAAATAGCACTGTAACAATTTGAATAGCTTAGAGAAAGAGAAGGTGACTTAATTTTAAAAACAAAATCATCTTAAGTGTGCACACTGGCATGCACTAAGACAACTGAGACGTGTCCAAATTAATTTATGTAGAATGTGGTCTCACCACCCTGTGTTACTTCTGTCCTTCATCTCCTACTCTGTGTGTCCTGAGAAACTACTCAGACATACGTTCATGGATCTTGATGACCTGCTAATCTGACATCTACCAACACGCACTTCTGTACCAGCCCTTCTAATGCCATTTGTTCTTTCTCATGCTTCTACACCTCCCTGTACCCAGCTGTTCTGCACTCATATCAATCTTAACAATTTTACTACAATTATCTGTATGAAATGTTGCTGCTGTTGTGTAACATGGCAATTTTGAAAGGAAAAGCATCACTGTGAGTATAAAAATATCTGAACATGTTTTTAAGAAGCATATTAAAATGCAGTTCTACAAACCATTGTATTAAGTGCAAGGCTGTAACTGCAAGACAGGTAGGTCTCTGCCAACTTTGTGCGAGTAATCATATAGATAGAATGACAGTAAGGAAGAGAAGACCTCAAGATCTTGGAAGTGAAATGAGAAGGAATAAAATCCCGGTGGGTTCCTGACGTTTTTCTTGTCTGGTGGCAGGCTCTGGAAATAGGAGACCTGAGTAGCTGGGGGATTGTGTGCCTGGCTTGAAGCAGACCAGGATGGTTGGTTTCATGAAGTACTGATTCTAGCAGGCCTGATACCAGGGAGCTTTATGCACATGATCCAGTATTATGTCTGTCGAGTAATGGAGGTAGCACCCCTAATGTGGATGGCAGTACATATAAGGTAACGCTTCAAAAGGAAGTGCTAAGGAAAAAAACAATCTATCCAACCCTATGTTGTTCACAAGTGGAATTCGCTTCCCCTCTCTGCCCTCTTCCTTGGATACCAAATTCAAATATATGCCCATGAGTATAAAATTAGTCCTGAAGATTTTAATAGAAAATAGGTTTCGTAAAATCAGCAGGATTGAAAAGCATTGCGATGCACATAATGGTGTTTAGGAAGGATGAGTAAATGAAAGAACTGGACGGTGATCCCTGCTGGCTGCAGAATGTTTAGTAATTTTAAACTGGGGGATACAGAGGAAGTGGGGATCGTAAGCTGACAGTGAAAAGTGTAGGTTTTGGTTCCAGTGCAGTTGCACCAGAAACCAGTGTAGTAAACACGATGTGTTCAGTGCCCTCATAAGCATATGTCTAAAGGTGTTTGGGGAATTTTGTTTGAGAGTTCTTACTTTCTGACACGAAGAGTGCTCTCTCTTGTACCTCGAATTTTAATTTTGAGTCATGAGCTATGGTTATGATACAGACATGAATTACAAGATCAGAGATTTTTAGTGGACTGACCTACCCTCTGATCATGGTGGATTTAACATCACCATGTGCAAATACTGTCATAAATACTAATATATTTGATGTTTCAGAAGGTGTTCACTAGGACTAACTTTCTTTCCAAAAGCTGAAGGGGTTGAAAATAAGCAACAGTTCTTGAGAGCAGGCAGGAGGTGATGGAAAGCAAGATTGCTTTTTTTAATTAAAAACTACACAAAAAACTCCGAACAAAAAGAATCATCCCTCAAAAAAACCCCAAACAAACAAACAAAACCCAAAAACCCCAAAGCCAAAAAACACTTTGGAAAGAAAACACAAACCAAAATTGAATTACCAAAAAACCTGAAATACTTCAGTATAGAATGAAGATAAACTTCTAGGGAAAGGCCCAGTCCAGTGTCTAGCAAAAGAAACATACATGTTAAAATTTTTTTGATTGTTTAGTTGTATTTTATAACCAATATGAAAGGAGGAAAAGAAAACGCTTCAGAAATTGTATAAAATATTGATAAAATCAAAACTAAAGTGGTATATGACTGCAGAACAGAGGGACTGAAATCAGGCACTGGTCAATCGTCAGCCATTAAAGGAGAGGTATGTGAAGAAGTTTTGATTTGCGTAGAAGGTACTTTTTCAGGAGTTGTTTAGTTTCTAATTAGCTTAGTCAGAGCCAGTCATCCAGAGTCTATTAAACCTCAGAAGTAGGAAGACCATGCCACATTTGTTTTGGAAGCATGAGAACTCATGTTGTACCTTGCCATCTGGTTTTACATGGAGATCGATGTAGAAAGACATTAGCCAAAAGCGCTGTCCTGAGCTGTCTGTTAAGTCCAAGCAAAGATTGCACTTACTTGGTGCCTCCATCATTCAGTTCTGCCGGGCAGTTCTGCCTGGTGTTCTCTGCCCTGTGCTGCTTGGTAACTTACTCAGATTCCTCCTCCTGTTTCTGTTTGTCTGTTTCCTACATTTCTATCTGCTGGTTCTTTTACCCTACTGCGTGTCTCTTATTCCCCTTGTGTTTCTATTTAATGTCTCTGTCCTGGTTTGGGCACTGTTAGGGGTTGCTTTCAAAGAGAAATGGACGAGAGATAGTTAAGAGAAAACACCAACCTTAATGAGGGGAATATATATATGAATATATATATGTAATGTATATATATATTTTTATATATATATTTATTGGAATGTATGAAAAAATATATAT
>WEKX01002362.1:141596-159440 GCA_013390025.1 Pitta sordida
CCCGGCCCCGGCAGTCAGCGCCCGGCATAACACAGCCAGACAACCGAGGCAAGCCCCGCTCTCAGGGCCATCCTCCAGACCTTATATGGGGAGGAGGGCGTGGCTACAGGCGTGGCATACTCGAATACATAGTGGGTTCGCTATCTTTGCGGATTTCATAACTCGCGGGAGGTGGACCAGACCTAACAGCCCACGAGTAACGGGGGTTCAGTGTATAACAAATGCATGGCAAGTGTGTGAGGTTTTTTATCCTATTAAATATCAAACTTACAAACCCAGCGACTGATTTATAGTTTGAAGGTTATCTTTGTAATAAAAAGGGACACGAACTTATGTGGTTTTAGTTAAAGCTTGGATTAGAAATAATAGAGCTTGAGTTTCTGACACAACATCCCTGACAGGAGGTGTAATTCATGTAGAGACCATCAAAGTTCCTAAATTTTGGGTCTTTTGTCATCTGGTATCTTAATTTTATTTAATTTCAATGAAAGTAAAGTGAAATAGTCCTCAGGAATATATGTGTGCTAGAACAGCTACCAGGTGTTCATTGCCTGTTAATGGAAGGAATGATTTTTTCTTGAAAGTCTTAATCCACTTTGTTTAACCATATTTTCACATACAAAGATTTTTCTGAGGTAAAAGTGAAATTATTGGTGGAAACTTACAGGCCATTGATAATGTCTGAAATGCTTTTAAACAGTCCAAAGGCAGTTTTGACAATGTTGTATTTTGGCCCATTGTCTCAGAGTGATTGGTGAGAACAAAGCATGTTCCAGCTTTCTAAACCAAAAGAGAATTTTCAGGACTAATGGCTTTTCTTTGTTGAAAGGAATGATTTCCTGGTTTATGTGCTTAAGGTTTTGACAGTGTTCAGGCTCTCACCTGCAACTATGTTTATTTTTCACTTAAAATGTGTTTTTTTACAGGTTCTTGAAAGTTTGTGGCTCTGAATTAGTACGTCTTGAATTGTCTTGTGGTCATTTCCTCAACGAAACGTGCTTGGAGGTCATTACTGAAATGTGTCCAAATCTTCAGGAATTAAATCTCTCATCGTGTGATAAAATACCACCTCAGGCTTTCAACCACATAGCCAAAGTGGGCAGCCTAAAGCGTCTCATTCTCTACAGAACAAAAGTGGAGGTAGAAACAAGTGTTTTTAACCTTTATGATAAATATTTTCAATCCTGATAAGATAGACTTGGTGGGGGGTGTTTTTATATAGAAGAAGTAAAGTAGAATTTTGAGCATAAATTCAGAAAATCCAAAGGTAGTTTCAAAATCCATAAGATTTTTTTTTTTTAAATAGTTTTGAGTCTGCATGTTTTAACTTGCACAATATATTGGTAACTTTTCTCCAGCTGTTCTAAGCAATGTAGCTTTTCCCATGTTTTGAAGGGTAACCAAAAAGATTGTATTTGGCAATATAATCATAAAACTATTGTGTAGTAACTTTCTTTAATTCTCCATATTCTTTCATTTAGAATGACTTGCTGATTACAGATTCCTACTGTGGGCCTGATCCCTGGGTGGGCGTTCGCTTGGGAGTTGGACTAGATGATCCTGAGGGTCCCTTCCAACTCAGAATAACCTGTGAACCTACTGTCTTCATATATTAGCAGTATTTGAGACACAACACAAATTTTTTTTAGACACTTTTCATTTACAGTGTAAAAATTACTTACTCATACAGTTACTTGACTGCGCAAATCAGAGTTGTTATTGTTTGCTGCAACACATTTCCTATCTAAGATGGAAAGGTGTTACATGCTACAGTTAAGAAGTCTGTTGTAGTTTACTATCTTTTACAAATGTATCCTAGTAAATTCAGCAGTTTGAATCCTAGTAAATTCAGCAGTTTGAATCAGAAGAATCACGGAATTACAGAAGAGTTTCATTTGTTCTCAGTAACTACATTACTCATGTATTACAGCCTTACTACTCTGGTTTATGTGGAAGTTGTCATATTTGTGCTTCTTTTCTTGTAAAAGTTGCTGCTTAGTAGAGCTTCAGAATAGGGGGGAAGCCACATCTCTGCAGACTTTTTTTCAGCTTCTAACCCTAGATGAAAAATTTTAAGAAGAGTTCGGTTGTGTGTTTACTTTTGGTACAACTAAGTCATGTTATGACACTGAATTGTGTGGGTCTTAAGCTGTAGTTTCATAGAGGAAATGAAGCTGGAACAGTTGGTTCTGTCTACTAGATGTCCAAGGGACATCTGAATTTAGAGTACCTTACTGCATTTATAACAGTTCACACCAGACAGATGTATTACAGAGTTAGTTGTGCTTGATTGTCCTTTATTTGATAAATCATGAGTACATTTGTGTCCAAGGTCTAGCCAGGTATCTGTAATGGTGATTTGGTAACACAAGGTAGATTAAAGGGTAGTCTACCTTGAATGATTGGCATTTGCTGTGGGTGTGTAGGCAGTCACCATGAAGCCAGTGCCCCTCAGTAAGTTGTTCCTTTGTAGTAGTTCTTCAAACTAAACCACAAATTGGTGAGCCCTGCTTTTAAATGTGTTTTGTATAGAGCTGAATTGGTGCTTTGGGTGTATCTGTTCTTTCTCTACATCACTAGTCTTTCTGTAAATCTTGGATAAATCTCCCTTATTTCATTGTGACTATTGGGCCTAATTCACAAGGCCTTTTCAGATCCAGAAAAGGTCATTGTATCGGTGATAACGATAAATGTATATAATTTGATTATTTTCTACTGTTGATTGATTAGAATCTTCTTGATTCTACTCAGGTAAGTGCTGAAGTTTGAGACTTCATGCTTGTAATAGTGCAGCAGCTGAATAAACTCTGAAGTGATTGGTAACTGTCATTTCTGCTCTATCGCTTTGCTGAGCAGAGCTTGAAATTAGATTGTATGTAGGCGGTAAAGATTTCCTGAATTTGAAGCCCTTAAATTGTGAAGATTCACTTCTGCCTTTCATGTGTATGGGCACGCATCTGCTTGCAGCTGCCAAAAATGTTCATTCATAATCAAGTTTACTTAAGATTGTACTTCCATTTTATACATAAGTATAAACAAAACGCGCTGCTGCTAACGAACCATGGAAGTGAAATTTCTAGAAATTTAAATAGGTAAATTGGAGAGGATGCTTTTGTGTTACTTGTTAATATGAAGCTACTTAACAATACATGTGCACAGGTCAAAAAGTAAAAGGGAAAGAATGAAGATATTGCATAGGATTTGAATTAGAGCATTAGAGCTACAAGTCAGAGGTTTATAGAAATAACATTACCTTTCTCAACATTAGCTTCTTTTAAGGCACATCTTTGGTTTTCTATACAAAATAAGCTGCCAGTTCTTCTGCACTCTTCAGCTGGTACAGAGATGCTTGGTAGTAAATGGTAGCTTTATGAGAAAAAAAAGGATAGATTTATCAAGCATGCTGTGAAGTGATTGAGGACTTCTCTAAAACTTGTCGAAGAACTGTTCTTGATTTTGGTGAAATTTCTGAAACTGTCTTAATTGTTGGAAATTTTAAAGAACCAATAGGAACAATGCCAGTGTAATTAATTAAGAGTTTTGGCTTTTAATGCTAAAATAAAGAATGAGAATTTCTTTCAGCATTTAAATTTAAAGTATGTATTTGTTGTACTTTTGCCATTTACAGTGATCCCCCATTACTCACGGGCNCCAATGGGAGACAGAGGGAGGTAGGATGCTGTGTTACAGTTGGTCTGTTGTCCCGTCTCATTCTGGAGCAGATGGAGCCAGAGCCAATCACATGGCAGAGCNAGTAGTCAAGTACACCACACCCACTCCCCTAATAAGGTCTGGAGGATGGTCCTGAGAGTGGGGGTTGTCTCAGTCGCCTGGGGGCTGCCCGACATGGCTGTGCTCCAGTGAAGGAGACAGGTGGCTGCAGGGCACGCGGGACGATTGAGCGCCAGGGCGGGCGGGCGAGCACCAGCCGCGGCGGGCGCGGCCCCTGGGCTCCACTGGCCCCGACCATGGGACCTGCCTGACTGTGGGCACAGAGGAGGCGGGGTGTGGCAACTGCACTTTCTGAGCCTCCACCCATGTGTGCCAGGAACTGTGAGAGGTTTCCCCGCACCAGCCGTGGCAGAGGGTCAGAGGCACAGTCCCGAAAACTGTTTCAGATCGGGGCTATGGCAGTGCAAAGTAAAGCAAGAGAGCTAGAACACTTTACAGAGTTGTCTGCAGCACACAGCAGCGCCCGGGCACCAATGGGAGACAGAGGGAGGTAGGATGCTGTGTTACAGTTGGTCTGTTGTCCCGTCTCATTCTGGAGCAGATGGAGCCAGAGCCAATCACATGGCAGAGCAGCACCCGGGCAGCCAATGGGAGACAGAGGGAGAGGGAGGTGGGACAGCAGCAGCCAGGGAAGGGCTCAAGAGTTGCTGTTAGAAGGGTCTCTGTTCTTGCAAGTTTTATTCCGTTGTGTAAGTTTATCTACTGTGCATCCCTGAAAGAATTTTGTGTGGGCAGACAGAAAACAGCCGTGTGTCTGGTAGGCAAGGAGGGATGGCGGGGGCTTGGCTTGGCTCAGCCTGGCCCGGGTCCCCCCTGGCACCTGGCTCAGCATGGTGCGGCCGCCCTGCGCTGGCCCCATGCCAGCTGGCCAGCCCCGAGACCTGCCTGACTGTGGGCACNGACAGGTGGCTGCAGGGCACGCGGGACGATTGAGCGCCAGGGCGGGCGGGCGAGCACCAGCCGCGGCGGGCGCGGCCCCTGGGCTCCACTGGCCCCGACCATGGGACCTGCCTGACTGTGGGCACAGAGGAGGCGGGGTGTGGCAACTGCACTTTCTGAGCCTCCACCCATGTGTGCCAGGAACTGTGAGAGGTTTCCCCGCACCAGCCGTGGCAGAGGGTCAGAGGCACAGTCCCGAAAACTGTTTCAGATCGGGGCTATGGCAGTGCAAAGTAAAGCAAGAGAGCTAGAACACTTTACAGAGTTGTCTGCAGCACACAGCAGCGCCCGGGCACCAATGGGAGACAGAGGGAGGTAGGATGCTGTGTTACAGTTGGTCTGTTGTCCCGTCTCATTCTGGAGCAGATGGAGCCAGAGCCAATCACATGGCAGAGCAGCACCCGGGCAGCCAATGGGAGACAGAGGGAGAGGGAGGTGGGACAGCAGCAGCCAGGGAAGGGCTCAAGAGTTGCTGTTAGAAGGGTCTCTGTTCTTGCAAGTTTTATTCCGTTGTGTAAGTTTATCTACTGTGCATCCCTGAAAGAATTTTGTGTGGGCAGACAGAAAACAGCCGTGTGTCTGGTAGGCAAGGAGGGATGGCGGGGGCTTGGCTTGGCTCAGCCTGGCCCGGGTCCCCCCTGGCACCTGGCTCAGCATGGTGCGGCCGCCCTGCGCTGGCCCCATGCCAGCTGGCCAGCCCCGAGACCTGCCTGACTGTGGGCACACGAAGGGCACCGCAGGGGTGGGGCGGAGAAGGTGTCCCCCCGCTCTCACGTACAGACACACACAATGGCAGCCCTGTCACCCCATCTTATAGCCCGGCAGAGGGCAATTCCAGCCATGCAAAAACACACATTTACACTAAATGCATCCCGGCCACGCTGAGGTGGCTCTCGGCTTGGACCAATTTACATATTCATGAGCAGACTGGGGTCGCAGTAGGTTGTGCATGTTCTACGCATGTGCCAGGTCCCACAGCTCGCTGGAAAATCAACAGCGAGTATGCGGATCCCGCAAATTATGGATTGCGACTATGCGGGGGATCACTGTATATGATTACTGTGACACTAAAGGATAAATTCAAAGAAAATACTCTGCAGAAAATTGACCACTCTTTATGATTTTTATGTGAGGTACTTAGATTTTTGAGGACCATGGAAACTTAATAAAATTGATAACATTATATTTGACATCTGAGCAATTATTATTACAGTTTCTTGTTATTTTAGCTGTTTTCTTTGAATAGGTTTTGTATTTTAAAAGGTTCTTATTGTCCCTGTAATCAAAGCTTCAATTTTTAAGTGTATGTTTTTAATGAAATGGACAGTGCTGATGTTCTGCCATTTAGCTATCTTCCAAAGTAGCAGTGCACTCTGCCACTTGCAGGAGGTTGTGGTCTTTGGTCCTAACTCTACTGATTCCTAAGGCCATATATAATGTTATTTCTTTGACTTCTTGCGAGCAAGTTTGTACTTGTAAAACTTTTCAAACCTCTGAGTTGAAACTTCCAATGCCTTTGAATTATTCCGACCTTTCTGTTGGAAGGAAAGTCCAATGACCTTCAGTAACTGAAAAAAAATGTCCTACATTGCTAAAGTCCTCCCCATGGATTGCACCTGGTTTTCCAGTGCTATAAGTTCATTATTAAAAGGTTTAATTCTTAAAGGCTGTTCAATTATGTGTATCTTTGAAATAATTTGTAACTTGCTTTGAGAAGCTAATCTCAGCATTTTATAAATGTAATTTCTATGTATGATACTTGTGGGATTTTTGTGCTGGTGACTTTGGATACATAACTCCTTAATGTTTATTCACTGAGAGCATATTCACAGCATAATTTAAGCGCTTGTTGGCATTGATACGTTTGAAGAATACAATGAACAATGGAAGTATTATTGTGTATACAGTAATTGGCAATGCACATCTTTATGCTTTAAGCATGAATATTATCTTGATTTAATGCTTATCATGAAGTATTCAATCCATATAAATAATGCAGCCAAAATTGTATTTGAAAGAAACTGAAGCTACAATTACAGTAGGAGATCTTGTCAGTCTCCTTATTGCTGGGTGTAAATTGTGATGTAAGATTACATATTTTGTCTTGCATGGTATTTTGAATTCTCTATAATATGTAAAAGAAGTTTTTAAAGTTTGTATTGTGATTATATTTGAAATACAAAATAATCTAAATGTAATTGCAGTGGGCCTAGGTCTTTGTTTTTCACACATTTTTAAAATGTTTAAATACAACACTTGCTTTCTCTCTAATACCTGTAACCAAAACCAAATTTAGAATTTGGGCAGCTGTGAGAAATGACATTGGAAATCTTGGATAACAAAAAGAAGCATAAGAATCTTAGCAGTAAATGTAATGGCTTTTACTCTCTTATGCCATGAGCTATAAAAGTGTTAATGCTGCCATAAAATTGTTCTACAGAGTTTTCAGAAGTAACCTGTTTTGGGTCACGTTATACTTTAAAGAGAGATGTTGTTTGAGGTTTTTCAGTTTGGACAAAATTCCTTTGTCTTGGTTATAAATCTTTAGGATTAAGAGTTGCAGACAAGTAGTGGGGGGAAAAAAGTGAAAGCCTCTAGCTGTAATGTGGATTCCTGGAAGCAGGTTGAGCTGGTGACAAATAATCATACAATACGGGGCCTTGCTGGTGCTTTCTGATTTCATGTTGGGCTTATAGGGTAGAATTTGGTCATGTGAAGAGTGAGGGGGAAGAATGAAGGTGTAAAACAGATTTGCAGACATAAGGGAGGACATAATTTGACCAAATGAAGCAAAACCAAAATATAGTCATTGAATTAACTACAGAGACTATTACTTTCATTTAATTAATTCAGTAATTGCTGTGTTGCTGTGTCCCAGTCCCTACTGTATCCCTAGCACTGCCAAGTAGCTGTAGAGAACAAAAAGGTGCCCCTGTACATCCTGAATCCGAGCTTGCAAATTACACTGTGCCTGTTTGTGAAGAAGCAAGTGTTTTGACTTTTGAAGGGCTACACCTGCACTCAGTAATAAAGTTCATTCGACCTTCATTTCAATGTACTCTCGTTCTCCTCTTACCTGCTGTTCATATAATGTTCATACTGCATGTGTTTTTGAGCCTGTGTCATAAAGTTTTGGAGACAGAAGTTTTATTACTGTCCAGTTCTTCATCTCAAAAATGGGTCGGTAATTAGTGCATTAGGGGGAGATGGGGAGACAATTTTTAGCAAATGCATTCAAATTCTCTCCCTTTTCATTATGTCTGTTTCCATGTTGTATCTTCCAAGGTAATAGCTGATGGATGCTTGAGGAAGAATAAACTTCCTGTTCTAATACCAACTTCTACTGTAGAGGAAAATGTTTTTGCTGCCATATCTATTTTGAATCTATGAATGAAAATGGTCTGCATTAGTGTCAGAAGGCATAACTCAAATACACTTTGATTGTTGTAATTAAGGGCAGGCTGGAGGGTTACCCCCTTCTGCAAATACCCGTTGAGCAGTTGTGAAAGGGATTGTGTCCTCCATGTGTTGAGAGCTTTTTTCAGTCAGGTTGGAGACAGCAGCTGACCTGGAGCCAGGTGATCAAGGCAAAAGAGTCTATAGAATTTCGTTTCCACACTTGGCTCTTCTATGACTCTGTGACTTCATGCTGGTGGCACTAATTGAGGACATAACTTGTGAGCTTTGTTCTCCTAGTGTGTGACCAGGACCATGGCCAATTATGAGATGCAGTGTTTCTGTATGCCACGCTTCTTCCATCAGTACAAATTGTGTAGTAGCGGCTTAGTAATTTTGTAGCTGTGGTATGAGGATAGATAGACAGAAGGCTGAGATTCTCTGATATACATGGTACTATACAGGGTACTCTACAGAGAGGTGTGTGTAAGGACTTGGAATACTGTATCTTGATAACATAACATGCTTTTCTAAATTGTAGGAAGTTCAGTTTGTTATGAAGTTCAGTATTTTTTCCTCTGGAAAACTTTATATGCAGGACCACAGAGCAATTGCTATTCACTAGGGTATTTCTGGAAGTCCTAAAACAGAGTTAACATTTAGTTAAGCATCTCAATTTCCACACCCCCACACCCCCCCCCTCCCCCCGCCGAAATAGGAATAATTTGATTCATTATCTGAAGTATTTTTGCAGAAGTTGTACATTTGTAGTATAAAGAGGGGAATCAGATTCAGAGGGGATTCAGATTACTTGATCCCAATAAATAAACTGTGGGAGTCGATTATCTTGATGTCAAGTGGCAAGCACCAGACACTTGACCTTTATTCTTGATTTGTCAAGAACTTGTTTATAGTTTTCTTAATGCTGAGGGATGGTTTCCTTCCTCTTTGCTTTTCCATTGACTTGATCATAAGCTTTTTGTTTTACTGTGTGGCTCTTCATTCGTGTCTGCTCAGCATTGAGGTTTGGTTTTACTTGTGATGACTTGGAGTTTTATTATTTTTATTTTAAGAAGTTCTTAACCTATTTGACATGTTAGCTTGTTAATTTCTCTATCGTCTTTGTTTTGTGACTGCATGCAGAAAGATGTGATTCAGACTTATCATGTGTTTTGTGTACGTGGAGTGTCTCACTTGGTTCTCCAACAGGGTAGTTCTCGTCTGTGTTGTGGTGGAAGCCTTGCATTATGTATAAGGAGAATTCACAGGTTCACAGGTTATTCTGAGTTCAAAAAGTCCTTTTTACGCAGTAATGTGTGCAGTAATACTGTGTGCAGGGCAAGGTAGTTGCAGAGGGAGGGGATTTGTCTCCCCAGGGTAGAAGTAGCACTCATGATGTGTATGCTGAAGTGAGAGATGTTTTGGGCTACTCTGTTTCCACAGTTGTGTGTTTGTCTGGTGAGTCAGCTGATTCTAACATCCCTTGCTGTAAATTTAAACCTTTGGGGAACAAAAGGGAAGCCTCTGCCTAGATCATGAATAGAGGAACCTTTCTGTTCAGTTGTGAGAATATGTATTTTGATTTTTCAGCTTCTGAGAATTATGGGTGTGATTTATGGGCTGAGGGAGACACAGGTATCATTGGCCTGAGCTTTGTCTGTAGTTTTCCGGTTCTCCTTTCAGCTTCTTCGATTCCAAGAATTTTAAGGAATTTATTCAAAAGTCATTGACTTTGTTATAATGAAGACAGAATACTTAGAGTACCCTACAGAGTTACCTCCTGATTACCAGATTTACCACCCCCCCCTTATTCAGGCAGGGTTTCAGTCAGATAATTAGTTGTTACTTGGAATAATATTGTCAGGTGTTCTGTCAGATAAATACGCTCCAAAAATATAACTGCCTAGTATCAAATATACCGTATATATTAAAGTATACTGAATTATGTCCTACAGTAATTGCCTAATAGCTGTAACCACTTTTAACTTTTAGTGTTAAAAATACAAAATTTAAGTCCTGCACAATTTGATTTTTTTCTTGAACAAAGAGGTTAATTGGAGAATTAGTAACCCTGATTGAAAATATAGCGAGCAAGGGCAACCACAGTTAAAGAAGGGAGGAACGAGTCTTTAATGGGATCCCAAGATGCCTTTATCTAAGCATTTTCTTCAATGAAAAATTTGAAGAAAAAATTGCAGAAGAATAAGTCTTATGAAATAGTTGGGCTCTTGTTCCATTGAGGAGATAGAAGAATTCACAACTTATACATATTTCTTCTGAGAAGGGAAAAAACCAACCTGTTGTTTGTCTCCAGTAAAAAAGTAGCAAATATAAAAGTAGCTTTTAAGATTTATCTATGGAAAGAAAGTTTATTAAAAGGTGGAGACTATTCCTCCCCTAATCTAACCCCGAACTGCAACTTTGTTGTAACAACTTTGTTTTCTTAAGCTTTTCCTTTAATCTTCGAGTCACACTATGGTGCGTTTATTTTCGTGCCTTGGATGATAGTGCAGCCATTATGTGACTGCCATGTTATAGTGCATCACTTGTCTTTATTTAAACCCTTTTATTTATTTTTTAATATCTAATTTATTTTTTAATATCTAACTACTTGACTTGAAACTGCAATGAGTAAATAGCCAAGTTTTCAAAGTGCATCTTTCACAGCTGAGTCGTGTCTGCCAGACAGAAGGATTTTCTGTGTGAACGTATATTGAGTTCAGGCTATCTGTTGGATTCTTTCCTTTCATGCTAACATTAGAAATTACCTACATGTCCTGCTGGAGTGTGAATGTAAAAAATCCGGAAAAAAGTCAAGCAAGATTCAGTGTTGCTCAGTGTATTGTTCTGGCTGCAGTATTGGGGTTCTCTGCTTATGGCTTGTCTGTTCTAATGAACTTTTATACTTTTACAACATCTAAGTCAAAACTTAAGTGTGATGGCCAAGGTCTTTACAAAGACAGGTAGAAGGGAGATTGCAGTTGGGTGGGTTTAAATCTCTTCTCTCAGGCTGCCAGCAGCAGAACAAGAGGACATGGCCTTAAGCTATGCCAGGGGAGGTTTAGGCTGGATGTTAGGAAGAGCTTTTTCACACAGAGAGTGATCTCTCACTGGAGTGGTCTGCCCAGAGTGGAGTCACCATCCCTGGAGGTGTTTAAGAGAAGACTGGACGAGGAGCTTAGCGACATGGTCTAGCTGGGGGGTGTAGGGCTGGATGACCCTGGGCTCCTTCCAGCTCGAAGTGGCCTGCTAGGCTGTGAGGCATCTAGGTTGGTGTTACGCTCTGGGATGTGCTCTCGGTCTCTGTACAGGTGTTAGATGGTGAGTTGGACTAGATGATCCTTGTGGGTCCCTTCCAACTGATAATATTCTGTGATTCTGTAGGACACACTTGAATCCAGTATCAGCTGTTTAGCTGAAGTATACACAACATGAAACTGTTTTCCAGGCTGACGTCTATTATAGAGTGGAGGACTTTGATGTTTGGAGAAGAGGAGGCTCAGAGGGGACCTCATTGCTGTTTACAACTACCTGCGGGGAGGTTGCAGNGAGACGGGAGGCTGCTGCGTTTGGCAGCAGGGTGAGTGGGGTGGGCAAGCACCGGGGCAGGAGGCAAGCACCAGCCATGGCGGGGTTGGGGGAGAAGGTGCCTCCCGCTCCCGCACAGACACACACAATCTCCTGCAGCCTGGCAGAGAACAATGCCAACCATGCAAATACTCCAAGGGCCCCCGTTGCCTCCGCTCCAGCAGCTTCTCCAGCTCCTTCCTGCCCGTCCCGGCATGGCATGGGTGCCTGCCCCCAATCCCCCTGGCTCGGCGTGGCCTGGCACCAGCCCACCAGCCCCCGCAGGATGGGGGAAGGTGCCTCCTGCTCTTACATACAGAAACACACAATGACAGCCCCATCACCCCATCTTGTAGCCTGGTGGAGGACAGTTCCAGCCATGCAAAAACACACATTTGCGCTAAATACATCCGGCCGTGCTGTGGTGGCTCCTGGCTGTGACCAATTTGCATATTCATGAGCAGACTGGGTTAGCGGTAGGTTCTGCATGTTCTGCACTCATGCCAGGTCCCACAGCTCGCTGGAAAATCAACAGCGATTTTTCAGATCCCACACATTATGGATTGTGTCTATACGGAGGATCACTGTATTTTACTCTTTTCTCAATCTCTGTAAAATGGAGCAGGTACGAAGCTAAACTTTACTTTAGGTTCAGGGAACCTAAAAAAATCTCAGAACTACAGTTGTACCCCCTCATTTGCGAGGAATGGATCATGCCACTGGCCTCACAAAAAGCCAAACCCGCAAAGAAGCGCAGGTCATTAATATGCATGCAGGCCACGCCCATTGCTCCACCCCCCAGCACTCCGGAGCGCTGTGGACAATTTTCCGCTCCTCCCCATGGTCTCTCTTGGCACAGGGGAGCAAAGGGAATCATTTCTGAGCAGCTGTGGCGACCGTGTGCTTGCAGCCCAAACCCCGCGCCGCTGTTCCCCACCCCGGCCCCGGTGCTCACACATGCCCCAGGGGCCCCGCGCCAGCCCGATGTGCTCACCTGCCTCCGTGGTAGGGAAGGGGTGTCTCTGAGCTCTGGTCAGCATTCTTGGAGCCCGGAAAAGCCTTAACTTTGCAACATTGCGACACCCAGTGTGCTTATGGCGGGGGCAGGGGCGTGGGTATTGGAGTTTGTTTCCCTTTAACATCCACCGGTCCTAGTAGAGGCAGCGCTGCCTGGGCTTTGACTGGGCTTTGAGTAACAAGGAATGGCATGTCTTGTGGCAGTGCTGTGCTGGGTCTCAGCAGAGCACACAGGAGACACACAGGGACTGGGGCATGGTGCCGCAAGGCTCTAAACGCCATTGCGAGCTGGAGAAACCGTGTGCCCTCCCCACCACGCACCCTCTGCACCATGCGACCTTCCCGCCCCGCGCGCCCTCCCCACAGGGAGCACCGGCACCATCCCTTGGCAAAGCTGAGGCACTATGCATGCATCGGTCAGATAAACTCGCAAATTGTTGAATCAAAACTGCGAGAAATTATCCTTGCAAATGGGTGGGGTCATAATGCAGAGGTTGCAATGCACCGGGCATTCACTGTATTCATGTCTTGGCTACTAGGCTCAAGAATGTTGTTGGACAGCTGTTGATTTGACTGCTTCTATTTGGCTGAAAAAGTGAATTAGACTCTGGGTTACAACTTGCTAAAACAGAGTTGATGTGGCCTCCTAACTCCTCTTGTGAAGCATTCTTAACATTTGAAGTTTGGGCTGTGCTAGAGTTTCAGGATTGGGTGATTGCCTTGCTCTTCTCCTGTCCTTAAGTAGGAGTGTTATGGCTCATGCTATATTGCAAGTCAGAGAGATGACTTGTACAGACAGATGGCTTGAAATAGACAGGTTATTACAATGATAGTCCTATATGTAGTACATATGGATTCTGTGAGCTGCCATTCTTCCCTGCTATTTTCATGTCTTTTGCCACCTGGATTCTCAATTGACTGAGGCACAGTTAGGCATGCACAAGAGTTTTTTTTCTTCTTACATGACATATGCAAAGCCCACCTCAGTTACAGAAGAACAGACACTGCGTCTGAAAGAAATCTGGTTTGCTGTGTGTGGGCATGTATGCGTCCCAGAAGAGGAATTAATATAGCCAGTATAATAAATGTCGAGTCTTGAGCTTGACTTGGCATGATTTGTGATGGTATGACATGATGTTCTACCAAGCTCCTTTCTACTAACCAGATTTCTAGTGTGGTTTTTTATGTTGTTTGGGATTTTTAAATAATGGTTTAAAGTAATACTTAAGGTGTTATAGGTTGTGAAAAGACTTTTGAAAATGTAGATTCAGTGCATATCAGTACAGGAAGGACTGTCTTAAAGCAGGGACCAAAAAAGGTATCTGAGGGGTACATACATCACATTTCTGTTGAAGTTAACATAAGGAGCTCAGTTATCTATTAAGATAACTATGAATTCTAGTCTTCCTATCTATTTCACCCCTCTCTGAAGAAGTACGGAATTGATCTCACACCCTACAAGCTGTTCAAGAGTGACTGTTCACTTGGGTACTGTTTATGTCAATTAAGGAAAGAGATTGCTGCTTCCCATCCTTTCAGGCCAGTGTTTAAATTCCAATCTGAAAACCATTGCTAAAAAGCTTGGTGGAAAGCAGCAAGGTATTCAGCTTTCCTGGGGAGTCATTTGAATACCTGCAGAAACCTTGTTTAGAACTGTGTGTGCAGTCAGAGACTGATTTGTTTAGCTCTGATATTTAGGGTTTGTACAGAGGGATTTAGGGATTTTGCTTTTAATTTGTGCACCTGAGTTCTAAAGCTTGTAGCTTTTGCTGAGTTAAATAGTAAAGACCATGTCTCATTCTCTTGGAGTTATTCATTTATTCATCTTTAATGATCCAAATGAAGCATTTGCTTGGTAAGTATGTAATTTAAAATTAATTGGATATTTATGCATTAACTAGCTTTAATGTGTTGTTAATAACGTCTTTAATAGTGACTTTTTAATGCTCTTGTGTTTTGTTCCCTAGCTACCTTTTCCTTTAAAAACATGAATGAAAGTCAAGGAGGCATGTGAATATGTGACTTTGTAAGAGCTCAGTGACATGGTCTAGATGGTGGGAGGCTTGGATGTATGGAGCTTGGTGCCCGTGGTTCCACGCTTGTGGGCCTGATTCCTGTGTGTGTGTTCGCTTGGGAGTTGGACTAGATGATCCTGTGGGTCCCTTCCAACTCAGAATAACCTGTGAACTTCTACCAAGTAGAGTTATACCTCCTCCATCGCGAGGAAAGGGACAGGCCAATGCCGTCGCGAAACCCTAACCTCGCAAAGAACTGCAGGTCGTTATTATGCGTGCAGGCCACGCCCATTGCTCCACCCCCCGGAACTCTGGAGCGGTGCGGACAATTCTCTGCTCCTTCTCCTTGTCTCTCTTGGCACAAGAGAGCAAAGGGAACCGTTTCTGAGCGGCTGCTGTGACCGTGTGGGCTCGCAGCCGAAACCTCACACCGCTGCTCCCCCCACCCCAGCCCGTCCTGGCCCCAGTGCTCGTGCGGGGTCTCAGCGGAGCACACAGAAGTGGGTCAGGGTGTCGCAGGTCTCTAAATGCCGTGCTCGAGCCGCCCCGCGCTGCCCTGTGCCGTGTCCAAGCCGCCCCAAGCTGCCCTGCGCCACCCCGTGCCGTGCCCGAGCCTCCCCGCCCCATGCCTGAGCCGCCATGGGGATGGGAGGTTGGAGGGATCAGGTTGGTGTGGGAGTTTCTTTCCCTTTAACATCCACCGGTCCCGTGAGAGAGGGGCAGCGCTCCCGGATGGCCCCAGAGGGTGGGGGAATAGAAGCCCCCTCCCAGCACACAGCTTGCCTCACTTTCATGAGGCAGTCTCGCCGGTCAGGGACCGGCGGCACGGTGTTGCCATTGCAAGCCCCCTCCCTGCAGGACGGGGTGAGTCCCGCCCTACAGGCACCGCGGCACTGCCTCTTGGCAGAGCAGAGTCAGACTGCTCATGCATCAGGCAGCTAGGCTCGCGGATGGCTGAATCATATTTGCGAAAAAATTGCTTTGCAAATGGGCGAGGTCGTGAAGGAAAAGTCGCGATACAGAGAGGATTCACTGTACACGTGAGGAGGGCTTACTCTTAGTGTCGACTTTTAGGTTGCCTTTGGGAAATCATATCTTAGAAGGCCAAGTTTGAATTGAGATTCCATACATGTCAAGTGTTGGGTGTTTATAATTGCATCCTGGAGACACTTGAATTAGATGTCTGAAATGGTTTTGTTGAATACCCCATACTATGTCCCTGTTCTGTGTCTGCCAGTCTTTCTGTGCAAGGAATCAGATGTTACTTGGCGGTGATATGACAAAGGATCATGTTTCATTAGAATGTAACAAACTGAGGAAACTATGTGAGGCATTTAACTGTGAACATTCTGCAAATAAGTAAATTCATGTTGAAAACCAGGACACCTGTGAATCTGTGAACTATTGTTGACTACTTTTCTCATTAGAATTACATTTAATAGCAGTAGATTATTTTCTTGGATGTATATTACTTGATTTTTTCTGTTAGAAACTGTTGTGTATCCTGTAGAAATCCACATACTGTTATTGTTACTATGTTGTGAAGCTTAATCCTGTTTTCAAGCTGATATAGATTACAAAATCCTAACAGAGTGATGTTTTAAGTATGATGCACAACTATTAGCAATGTGGATCCCAGGCTATGTTCTTTTTTTCACACTGTGCATGTTTCCACCAAGAAACCAAAATATGGCTACAGACAATGCAGAAGGGTTCTTTCTGTATCTTAGAAACAGAAATAGAAATCCATGAAGTTTGACTTCCTGTGGAACAGACAGGCCATGTACTTTGCATTTTGTAAGATGTATCTGATGTTTCAGTCCATTTCAGGCTGAGTAACGTGCAGTATTTTCTGAAAAGAATGGCCACATTAAATGGCAGGAACTGTAAAAAACACATTACTGTATATGTTTCAATCTGCATGCGAGTAGTGACAGGTACTCAGTGAGTGTCAGCATCCTTGTCAGCGTGGAGACTCTTTGACATTAAAGTCACCAGCCCAGTCCTGATGATGTGCAGCTCTATTGACAGTTCCGTCAGGCTGCAGCTGGTCAGCGAATGTCAGAGCCTTTTCTCCTGGTGTGTCGCCAGCCCTCTTTGTTTTCAGGCTGGCCTTGCCTGTTATTTGATCTTGCCACACTTCTTCAGCAGCTTTCCTATGGGAAATGAGTGGATAGGTCACTGGTATGTAGTGGTAGTGGTATCTTCAGGGCAATGCAAAACCCCATCCAAAGTGACCTGCATAAAGGTTTGTAACGATTACCTTTGCTTTAACCCAATCAATGGGTAAAGTACCCAGGGACTCATTAAGTGGCATTCGTGGCGTCCATAACAGAATTTTGAGCCGTATTTCAGGAAATGCAGTGACAGCCTTTAATGTCTAATTGACCTCTTCTCTTTGTTTCACTTTCCATATTTCCTTCTGATGTGTTCCCCTGAGGCAGCAAACAGCCCTGCTCAGTATTTTGAACTTCTGCTCGGAGCTGCAGCACCTCAGCCTCGGCAGCTGCGTCATGGTGAGTACTTGGGCCACTCTTGGGAGTGGGGGGTGTGTGCACACTTGATTGCTTTGGAACTCGCTCTGGGTTTGTTTCACAAAGGTGTGTCAAAAGCTAGGCTGATACTAGACTCTACTCTCTTGGAAGGTCCTAGGTGAATGCAGCTTGATCATATACTTAAGAGTTATATGATAGTTTAGGAGGCCTGAAACATAGCTTGTAGGCTTTATCTTGGTTTTTCAACCTCTTCCTAAGTGTTTGGATGTTTTTTAATACACATAATCACTTCTTCTTTCCAAGGCTAATAATTGAAATAATAATACTAATACAGTTATACTCCCTCCATCGCAAAACCCTAAACTCGCAAAGAACTGCAGGTCGTTAATATGCATGCAGGCCACGCCTCTTGCCCCAACCCCGGAACTCCGCAGGGCTCCGGGCACTTTCCTGCTTCTCCCCTCAGACTCGCTGAGCACGGGGACGCAAAGGGAATTGTTTCTGAGCCCCCTCTGACTCGGGAGACCCCCGCCACCCTGAGAATCTGTGGGCCTCTCCGGGCTGGTGCGACTGTGTGCTCACAGCACAAACTCCCATGCCGCTTCCCCCTCCCCTGGCGCTCGTGCCCGGGCACCCCAGCCCTGCGCCGGCAGCCTGCACTGGGACACCCGGGCACGGGCTGG
>WEKX01002362.1:159701-179326 GCA_013390025.1 Pitta sordida
CCAGCTAGACCATGTCACTAAGCTCCTCGTCCAGTCTTCTCTTAAACACTTCCAGGGATGGCGACTCCACCACCTCCCTGGGCAGCCCATTCCAATATGCAATTACTCTCTCTGTGAAAAACCGCTTCCTAACATTGAGATTAAACCTCCCCTGGCGTAGCTTGAGGCTGTGCCCTCTCGTTCTGGTGTCGTCAGCCTGGAAGAAGAGGTCTACACCCATCTGGCTGCAACCTCCCCGCAGGTAGTTGTAAACAGCAATGAGGTCCCCTCGGAGCCTCCTCTTCTCCAGACTGAACAGTCCCAGTTCCCGTAGTCGCTCCTCATAGGGCCTGCCCTCCAGTCCCTTCACCATCCTCGTTGCCCTTTTCTGCACCCTCTCAAGCAGCTCAACATCCCTGTAATAGTTACTTAATTTTATTCAGCCCAAACCATCATTCCTAGCAGATTAATGCTGATGTCTGACCCAAAAGAAATAGCCAGATGAGCAGTATTTTTGGCAAAAGCCATTTGAATCAGACTCACGCATTCATTGGTTTGAAGAAAGTGACTACAAGGGCAGCCGCAATTCCTGCAGGACACTCATCTGAGCTGTATTGCATGTGCATGCCAGAGCTGCATCTAGAGGGATTCTGGCTTGCTTCTCTCCCTGGTGGTAGACATGCCAGATCACTCATTCAGGCAACTTAGTTGACCTTCCTCATAGTTCAAGAATTATAGAATGGTTTGTGTTGGACGGGACTTTAAAGTTCATCTGTTTTCAAACCCCCTGCCATAGGCAGGAACACCCCCCACTAAACCAGGGAGCTCAAGGCCCCATCCAGCCTCACCTTGAGCTCTTCCAGGGATGGGATGTCCACAGATTCTCTGGGCAGCCTGTTCCAGTGCCTCACCACCCCCACAGTAAAGAATTTGTTTGTTATCTAAATCTACCCTCTTTCAGTTTAAAACCATTACCTCTTGTGCTGTAAGTGCATGCCCTCGTAAAAAGTCTCTTTGGCTCACCCAAGGTAATTAAAACGACTTCTATAAAGAGATGCAGCAACTCATCAGCCTAAAATGGAAATAAACACATTCTTCAGTATGCACATGCTTATGTTTGCAGTGCCTGTGATCACAAAAACAGCTGTAATAATCTTTTAAAGGAAAAACAGCTAGGTAAAAAAAAAAAATGAGGCTTTTCAAAGAAAATAAACTTTTGCTGCATTTTGATCCTTACTATTAAGTGAACTTAAAAACACTTAAGTCTGGAGTTTATAGGAAATTTATTTTATTTTTGTCTTTTGTAGAAGTAGACATGACTGTACCATACAAGGAAAAATTTCCAGAGCTCTTTAGTAATGACATACTTAAGACAGATCTGTAAGTGTTAGGAAGCCAATTTTGAAATACCTAAGTATGTCTGTAAAGATAGTACACATGGCAAATGCAAAAAATATGTACACATGTTTGCTTTCCTTGCAGATTGAAGACTATGACCTTATAGCAAGCATGATGGGAGCAAAATGCAAAAAGCTTCGCAGTCTGGATTTGTGGAGATGTAAAAACATAACTGAAAGCGGAATCGCAGAATTGGCTTCAGGCTGCCAGCTCCTGGAAGAACTTGATCTTGGTTGGTGCCCTACATTACAGAGTAGCACTGGCTGCTTTACGAACTTGGCACGTAAACTCCCGAACTTGCAAAAACTCTTTCTTACCGCCAACAGGTCTGTGTGTGACACAGACATTGAGGAGCTTGCTGCTAACTGTACGCATTTGCAGCAGTTGGATATACTGGGTAAGAAAACATAGGAATATTGGTATTTATTTTAGTGTGTCTCAAAAGCATTGCAGTTAAAAAGGAGTCCTTAAGACAAAGCTGTCTTGTAGACATGTTTTAAAAATACAGTTATACCCCTTCATTTGTGAGGAACGGGACAGGCCACGGGCCTTGCAAAAAGCCAAACTCGCAAAGAAGCGCAGGTCATTAATATGCATGCAGGCCGTGCCCATTGCTCCACCCCCCGGCACTCCGGAGCGCTACGGACAATTTTCTGCTCTTTCCCATGGTCTCTCTTGGCACAGGGGAGCAAAGGGAACTGTTTCTGAGTGGCTGCTGCAACCGTGTGTGCTTGCAGCCCAAACCCCGCGCCACTGCTCCTCCCCCAGCTCCCCCCACCAGCTGCGGTGCTCGCGCCGGCCCGGCCCCACGTCAGCCCCAGGGGGCCTGCACGCTCGCCCTGTCTCCAGGGCAGGGAAGGGGTGTCTCTGAGCTCTGGTCAGCATTCTTGGAGCCTGGAAAAACCTTAACTTTGCAACATTGCAACACCCTGTGCGCTTATGGCAGGACGGGGGCGTTGGTATGGGAGTTTTTCCCTTTAACATCACCGGTCCCGGTAGAGGCAGCGCTGCCCGGGCTTTGACTGGGCTTTGAGTAACAAGGAATGGCATGTCTTGTGGCAGTGCTGTGCTGGGTCTCAGTGGAGCACACAAGAGTCACACAGGACCTGGGCACGGTGCCGCAGGGCTGTAAACGCCATTGCGAGCTGGAGAAACCGTGCGCCTTCCCCGCCCCACACCCTCCCCGCCCTGCGCCATGTGCCCTCCTCACAGGGAGCACCAGCACCATCCCTTGGCAAAGCAGAGGCACTGCGCATGCGTCGGCCAGGGAAACTCACAAATTGTTGAATCAAAACTGCGAGAAATTGTCCTGGCAAATGGGCGGGGTCGTAATGCAGAGGTTGCAATGCACTGGGGATTCACTGTAATTATTTCTGTAAATTATGGTGTAGCATATGAAGAAAAAAAACAGGAAATTTTACTCATTGCATTAAGCTTCTGATTCAGAATCCAGTGGGTTTTTACCAACCATGTAATTTGACTGCTTAGTATGAATTGCTTAAACAGAGATTGAAGTGCAAGACTTTTTCTAGTAACGTTTAGTTTCATGATCATTAGGTTTTTTATCTGAAATCTTTTGCCTTTGACTATCAGGAAATCCAATTTCTTATCCTTCTTTCTGCTTTTGTTCGTGGTTTTCTTTCTGTGAAGTGTGACAAAGCATATTTTTAGCATGAGTCTGTCATCAATAGACAGATTTTGCTTTTGCTCGATACAGATACACTATGCAATGCTGACTTTCTTTATGACTTTCATCAGGAAGCGAGTTTGAGTTATTAAAGATGAAAAGGTAATTACCAGCAAAACTTTACATGGACTTCTTATAAAGGTGGGAAGGAAGTGATGAGAGGCCAAAAGCTTAGCAAATCTGAAATTTGTAATCCTCTGCAGCTTCTATAGTTAAAAATATTTTAGAAATATAAAGTAAATGTACTTTGGATTCTTGAGGAGGGACTTTGAGAAGTGTTTTCATGATACTGAATTTATTCTTTATATGATAGAATATAAGATTTTCTCCTTCTAGTAGTGTAGGACAGCCGTGTACTTTGTGGCATCAATGTAAAAGAAATGCTTTGACAAACGTATTTTCACAGGGTTAATTGAAAAAAGATGATTTAAATGAAAGGGAAAAATTAGCTGCACTGTGTATTTTTACTATTTAGTAATTTTAATGAAAATATTACATTTGGGGTGAGAGACACTGCAAAGAGATGTGAGCTGTCAACTCGAATGATGTTTCAAGCAAGTTTAAGGCTATCACCATTTATTATTACAAAATAATTATCATATGGCTTCAGATTGTCACTCCAGCACATCTAGTAAACTGTTCTATCATGAAATAAAGGTTTATTCATCTCAGAAAATTTCCTTCTGACCAACGTGGGGAATGAGAATGAACAGACTCCACCTGGTACAAATTGTAGAGACTTGATGCGTATGTCCACAGGAGGTATTGTTTTGTGTATCTTTAAGAGAATGTGTTTTGTAGCTAGATCATCAGTCACACATTTCCCTATTCAGATATGAAAAATTTCCAAATGGCATAGTGAATTGAGTCTTTCATAAATATGTCTGTGCTCCTGACCACCTACTTCCATGCACTTCTGTTACAGTGGCATTGTGTCTGCCCATAAAGTGGTCACAACTCTTTGTTGCACCAGAGGCTCCCCAATGAATAGTTTGGCTGTGTTAAGCCTTTGGACAGTCTGCTACTTCTCTTGCCTCTCTGGCAGCAGTGAAGGCTTGTTGCTGCACTTCTTTAGCATTTGAATTAATATTTTAATTTAGTCTGACATCTTATTGATTGGGGGTGGGAGTGGGGAGAAATAACCTAGGAATGTGGAAAAGGAGTTTGTTCTGTTACCCAAGTGTTTACCAATATTCCTGGATCAGGTGGATTAGTAATCAAAGAGTCCATGCTGGGTTCAGGTAAGTGCTCTCAAAGGGATATGCAGTTGAATTATCTGCAAGACATTACCAAAAATGGTAATATTCACCTGCCAGATCTCACTTTCTTCCTTCAGAAAAATAATTAGTAGGGTGAAAAAAAGGTTGTCTATTGCTGTAAACAAATCAGTGCAAGGTGATATATGTGAAGGACTTACCCGCTTTTTTGGCAACAGCAAGAAAACTGTTCATTTCTTTGTCTGAATAAAGTAACCACTACAGTCTGCGGTTAAAAGAAAGAGCTGTCAAGTAAAACAACGTTGGGTTATCTGCAGGTAGAGTTGCTGGGTGTTCTGATGTAAGTGTAGAAGTCTCTGTTGTCTGAACTAAGGAGCTGATCTCTCACTGTGTAGGAGTACCAAGAAAGTCATAAATCTCTGTATGTGCTCGAACTTTTGGCATCTGATGTAGGGCCATCCTGTTACTTTAAGCTACATAAATGTGTAATATGTTTTTGTCCTTTAGAAGTGTGACAACAGGTCTGAAGCTGTGAGAGGTCCGAGGTCAATGCTCAGCTTTGCAGGAGTAACCTTGAACAGTGGGTCTTCTCTCTGATGTGAACAAGTAAAAAGTGTTCTCATTATAGCCTTTGTCATCTCCCAAGTACAGAAATGTCTGGGTTGTACATGCATTGTGAAGGGTGTAGAAGTATTGTGGCTAGGTTAGCACTGTGAGTTTCAGGGAAGTTCTGCTTCAACAAAGCTGAGTAAAAGCAAGACGCTTTTGCTGTATATAAGCACTTAACAAAGTAGGAGTCTCAATATCTTACCCTGCACTGTAGTCACAAGTGTTGAATATACTATGCTGGTGTCTTTCTGCAGTTGTTAAACTTATAAACTTGCCAGGGAAAACTTCTAGTTTCAGTTACAGATTATTTATCATCACAGTAGCTTCAGAGCTGGAGGAGTCTAAGCCTCTGAAAGAAATCTTGTGCTGTAAGTGGTGCAAAATGTGTGTTATTATTACCTGGATGCTGTTTTAAGGTGATTGGTCCTGCAGCTTCCTACCCATCTGTCCTTTACCGTAACCACTTGGCAATTTCCTTGTTGCAGAGTCAGAGGACTCTGTAGAAGATGAAAATTGCTGTTCTTCAAGGGCTTCATAAACTTAGGACACATGTAAAGCATTATTGGATTATGGTGGTGCATCCTCCCAACCCCCCCATGGGCCACACTATGATTTGAGCGACCTTAAAACACTTGTTTCACAACACAAAAGTGTCTGGCTGTGGTTGTGCTGTGTAAAACATACTTAAGAAAGTAAACTGTTAAAAACCCCAAGTCATTGGGTCCATATCTGCTATATTGTAAGTTTGGAAGAGGAAGCATGATGTATGTCACTGAGTACATGAGGATGTGCTTCTCTCAGAGTTCTAGTTCTGAACTTTCTTTTACCTGTTACATACCCAGCTGCCTGTTGCAAATATAATTTCCCCCTTGACCCACATCTTTTCTACTGACTGACATGGCATGTTTCCACAGTGATCCAGCTGTGGTCATCTGACAGTTTTGTAGTGATGCAGTACTTCAGCCAGAGCTATCAAAAGTTAAATGGACACCTCTAGACCTGTACTTAGTAACTAGTCTTCAAACTGTGATCAGCACTGAGCAATGTGCCTGAATTGACAGTGCCAAAATCTTTTCCTGTGCGTATCAACTGCTTAGTTCTGTTGCTGTGGAGTTCCCATGGGTGAAGAGTAAGTCATATTAACCTTGCTCCCCAAAAGTTCCAACTGCATCTGTCCTGCCCAAAAAGAGTAATGAAAAGTAGACACCCTCGTTATTGCAAAAATTCATGTATTCCTATCTACATAACAACACCTCCCACACCTTCCTGAGCAACAGAAAACCCAACTGCCCCCTTTCCAGCTGTCAAAGTTTTCAGCTTTATCTTGGGAACATCAACACATAGTTAGTCAATTCAAACACGTTTCAAACACAATTCAAACAGTGTAGCATATTAAAATCTTGAATTTGAGTTGTGTGCAATAGTTTGAAAAAATGAAACGAATAAAAGGCCAGTCTGACTGGTCTAGGGGAGGAAAGAAGGAAAGTAAGAACATTTGAGGGAAGAGCGTGCTAGCTGTTTTCAAGGTCCCTTAAATACTATTTGTTGTGTAACAGTTTCCCTTGCCCTAAGAATTGAGGCTCTGGTAATTTTTGCAGTTGTTGTGCACAGGTCTCCTGAATACCTGAAGAAGTTGAAAAGCAAGGGAAAATGTGCTGTATTAAAATTCTTAAGTAGTTTTGGAAGGGCTTTTAAGATACATGCATCACTAATTGTACATTGTATAAATACAAGACTACAGGTGATGATTGTATATCCTGAGGTGTGAATAACCAAGCCTCAACTGGATTGCTTTTAGAAAAAGGTATTTCCTAACATAAAGTTTAAAGTCTGAGGAGTTAAAAAGAACCAAACAGGTGCAGTGAAACATGCGTGGATGACCTACTTAGTTGCAAATATATTAAAAAAATCTTAGATGAAATAGTAGGAGAACTGTTGAAGTTCAGGTAGGAAGGAATGAAGAGCATCCTACACTAAAAAAACCTATGGCTTGGCATCTAGATCTACCATTTTTGTAGAAACACACGTTTGGATCTTGAAGCATAAATGAGACTGGTTTTAGATAAAGGTGCTGATGTAGTAGCAATTTTAAGGCTTGGTGGAAAAAAGAGAAGTAGCATAATGTGTTGTTCCTAGAGTTGCATTTGGAATGGTAGAGCAGGTCTCTATGGTAGAACAGTGGTAGTGTGATAAAGTTTATAGTTAAATAGAGTGAATAAATAAAGCACATTAAAGAATTTCTGTGTAAAGCCATAGGGACTTGCATCAACCACCAGACAGTTGTGATGACAGTGATAATAAGGGAGTTAAAAATCACACTGATAATGTCAAGCTTTGTCTGTGTACACGAGGTGAAATTTGGGGGGCATGATAGCAAAGACTCTATTTCAGTGATGTTATATGGTGAAATAATGTCTCAAAGCAACTAATCTGAGAACCTGACATAAAATAATTGAAGACCACACTTAGATACTTCCTTGCTCATGCAGAAGAGTACTAGAGACTACTGAAATCATCTGGTATGTTTCTGGAAATTAATCCTGTTCAGAGAAGGAAATAGGAAGAAAGTGAAACAAAGTAACAGCGGAGTGGTATGAAATATTAAGGAACCATTAGCCAATGGTGAATGCTAAATCTATTTCAGCTATATTAGAAGTTTAGAGGAGAGTTACTGAAGTTGGTAGTTAGTCTGGATGTGAGGCATTGCTCAGGTACAAGTCATTGCAGGAGAGCTGTTGTCTGTCCATTAGTGCTCATGGCAGGGGGGATCAAGTAGGTTGCTACATCAGAGCTATTCTTTCCAAGAGATTAGCCTGGAAAGCTGCCTTAAATTGGAATGCCAATACAGAAAGCTTTTGAACAAATCAATACATTCAGACTAAATGGTATTTATGCAGTGGTTCTAAATGAGCTCAAATGCAGGGCTGTGGAAATCTTATTTCTAATGTGTGATCTGTCACTTAAGTTAGCCTCAGCGCTAGAGCAGTTCAGGGTTACAGCCATGGCACAACCTTCTGTAAAGGGTGCAGGTTAGGAGCTAGAAAGCGGTGAGATAATCTTTTACTCTGTGTAAACCAGTTGCAACCGTAAGAAAGTCAGTCAGTGGACGTGGGAAGGCCCATTATCATACTTTGAAAAAGAGCTGCATAGCTGCAAGAATAGAATAGTTCTGCCTCTCCAGTCTTTTAGAATTCCTCAGAGTTCTTGGTGAACCTCAGAGCTGTTCCAGTCTGTAGATTGGATTTTCAAAAGCTTTAGCCAAGATCTTGCTGCTTTTGTCATTTAGCTGTCTTCTGCTGGATTTAGCTGTCTTCTGCTGGATTATGAGTGCTTCAGAAAAAGCAGAGAACAAGAATGTATCATGTTTTTGCAATGTAGTTATGTCACTGTGGTGGTCACCAAGGGTCTGCACTGATCTGCTTATAAGTACTCCAAGCAGAGGGGTGAATAATGCCAGAGAGTAGCACACAGGTATTCAGGGTAGAGAAATTTTAAACTGAAGAATTTAACACTGAAAAATGGCAGAATGATCTTGTGATATTAAACAGGTGATAAAGCAGGAGGAAAAGCATTCAGTCAAGTTAAAAGTAGTTGCAGGAGGCAAAATAACATTAACTAAGCACATATGTGACTGAATTTATTAGTTACTCTTCTGTGGGAAAGACATCTTGTAGATAATTTTTAGAAAACATCAACTCATTGCCCAGCGTCATTCTAATGGGCATATAGAATATTAAGGTTTCTTAGACAAGAAATGGAGACAACACCCTAAGACCTTACTATAAAATTACCGACTTTGTGCTCAGTGCACTGGTCATCCAGTTTCAAAAGTACTAAATTAGTGCAGAAACAACAGGAGTATTTTTGAGATGCTAGTGAGTCTGGAAGAAAGACAGCCTTGAGGAAACAGAAGAGATGTTGATCCCCCAGTAGTCATGGATGATTTAGAAATAGTGAACTAGGAATGATCTCTCACTACTTCTTTCATTATCTCTTAGTTATTGCAATTAATAGTCTGGGGGTTTTGTTTGTTTAACACTATATAGTTAGACTGGGGAACTTGGAAAGGAGCTGTAAATATGAAGACATTTGGAAAAGTAGTAGAATTCATGAAAGACAGCTTTAGAAAACCCTAAAAATCATAATTTTTGATAATGGAGAAGATTAACCAGTGAAAAGTGCTGCTTTAAAAATCTGCCTTCCACCCCCTCCCCTTTTTTTTTTGAAGAGGAGGGGGGCAGGTGGAGAACATTATTGACCCTGGCTCTCAGGTTTCAACAGTAGTGTTGGATATATGTACAGTTATACCGCTGCATTTGTGAGGAACAGGTCATGCCAGGGATCTCGCAGAACGTCAAACTTGCGAAGATGTGCCGGTCATTAATATGCATGCAGGCCACACCCATTGCTCCACTCCCCGGCACTCCGGAGCACTGCGGGCACTTTTCTGCTCCTTCCCACGGGCTCTCTCAGCACAGGGGAGCAAAGGGAACCGTTTCTGAGCAGCTGCGGCGACCGCGGATGCTTGCATCCCAAACCCCGCGATGCTGCTCCCCCCCGCCAGGCTCCCCCTCCCCGGCCCTGGTGCTCGTGCCCATGGCATCCTGGCATGGCATCTTGGCCCCACACCGTCTGAGCCTGCTGGGACTGTCCCCTGCCTGGCTGCTGCCACCGCGCGTGCTTGTCCTGCCTCTGTGGTGGGGAAGGGGTGTCCCTGAGCATTCTTGGAGCCTGGAACACGTTAACTTTGCAACACTGTGACACCCCGTGCCGCTTATGACGGGGGGGATGGGGGTGTCAGTATCCGAGTTTTTTTCCCTTTAACATCCACCGGTTACAGGAGAGGCAGTGCTGCCCAGGCTTTGACTGCGCTTTGAGTAACAAGGAATGGCATGTCTTACGGCGGTGCTGCGCTGGGTCTCAGCAGCTACCTGGGGCATACTGCGGTGTGACCCTTCCACTGTAGGGACTGGGCACGGAGACACACAGGACTGGGTCAGGGACCAGGGCACGGTGCCGCAGGGCTCTAAACGCCATTGCGAGCTGGAAAAACTGCATGCCCTCCACGCATGCCCTCCCCGGGGGGCTGGCCACATCCTGCCCCACATGGAGTGCCGGCACCACGCCTGGGCAAAGCGGAGGCACTGCGCATGCGTCGGCTGGGAAACCTTGTAGATTCCTGAAACTGAATTGCAAGAAATTTTCCTTGCAAATCCACAAGGTCATAAAGGAAAGGTTGCAATGCAGCGGGGATATACTGTATAAACTCTTTTTAGAGGGAGAGCTTGATGGGCAGTTTAGCCCACTGTAGACATCCAGACTCAGTTCACTTGCCTAGAGTAACCTGCCTGGCTTCCTCTAAGCACTCCTCTAAGGCATGAATCTCCTCCTCTGGGTCCAGTGTACTGTCTGGCAGCTCTGTGTGGAGTCCAACATGGTGTAAGGAACCCCAGAAGGGCACTGGGTACTTCAGGCAATCAACTCACACCCCAGTGCTCAGTCAGCTGCATCTTGGATTAAGACCATGGACTGTACTGACCCGATTTCCATCAGCTGTAATGGATGTGTGGATGCGTGCTTATAAACATCTATTTATTTGGTTTCTGCCTGAATCCTTGATCTGACCCTATATGACACTTGGGAGTTCATTCACTGTGGTCTTGTTTTTAGCAGGGTGAAATTGTGTGTGTTTCCTTAGCATACATATAGATCTACTAGGTACTACTAGGTCAGTAGTCTTTTAAACAACTGCCCCTGCATGTGTGTAATGCCCACACTCACTTCAGAGCCCTAAGAACCTTGGTGATGTGTTTGGAAATGGAGTAGCCCCCAATAGCTGGTCAGTGCAGTCAACAGGAGAGTCAGGAGAGCATGAGTGTAGCGTTCCGTATTGCTTCCTGCCATAGCCCAGCTTCTGGTCACTGAGAGATCTTGTGGCTTTGGGTACCTCCCTTCTGTATTTGGAGATTCTTCTTGGAGTTGTTAATTTTCCCCTAACTGAAAATGATGGTTACTTAAGTAGTTAAGAAAATACAATAGGCCTTTTAAAGGTAAAAGTTATGCATGGTCTCAGAGAAGTTTTTGGAAACTAATTGAAATTATCTAGATAAAAGTTGTGTTATACGTAGTAGCATTTTTTCATGACACAGTATTAACAGCTTTAAAAAGCCACAGTATTCTCAGTAGCTTTTCAATTTTGTTTTGTTTTCTTTTTGAACAGGGACGAGGATGGTGAGCCCTGCATCTTTAAGAAAATTACTGGAGTCTTGTAAAGATCTTTCTTTACTCGACGTGTCCTTCTGTTCACAGATTGATAATAGAGTTGTCCTAGAACTGAATGCCAGCTTTCCTAATGTGTTCATAAAAAAGAGCTTCACCCAGTGACTCCCTACATATGCTGCTGTGGAACTCATTTGACAGAGTTGTTTCCTGTAAATTTCTGCTAATTTTTTTGAGGAGAATAGAAATCTGAAATAGTGAAACTATGAAATAGTGAAAACTATTAATTATCTATACCAATGGGTAAAAGACATTTAAATGTATTATGTTTCTTAGAGAGTTGATATTGTACCTAAGAATTATTTTACTCTCTGTTAACTGGTGGCACTGCATGTTTTTAAATAGCAGCCATATCTGTGGCTTTAATGAGAAGCAAATGAATGTCTTCTTAAATGTCCTTTCACAGGGTGTTACACACAATAAACTATGTTAATGTCCAGGTGGAAGCAAAAGTTCAATATTGAGCAGTAAGGAAATTATGGGTGCTTCCTTTTTATGTATTTGTGTATGTATATATAAATGTATACAGGTGTGTTTGTATATATGAACACAGATATTGTAGCATTCTAGTTTGGCCTGCAGCATAAAATGTTATGATCTGGCCTATAATTAGTTGTCTGAAAAGCTGATATAAGAACAGATCAAAAAGGCACTTTGTCTCCTTCAATTTTTTGGCAGTGAATTGTATCTGATACACTTTTCTTCCTTCCTCCACTGAAATAGATGTTTTACAGTGATGTTTTACAGTCCAGCCTAAGTGACAAAACAGATAAATGCAAGAACCTGAACCATCTGAACTTAGAACAGAAATGAAAGAGAAAATTACCATCTGCTTCTTGGTATTGAGATAAACAGTTTGAGCGAGATAGTTAATGTTGTAACTGGTAATGTATAGAAAACTCTGGAGTTGTTTTCTTTTTCAAATTTCTGACATGATCAAGACTTGATTTGTGATACATGTGGTTATTGTGCAGAGTACCATGAAAAGTAGAACGTAGGGTAATGCATTAGCAACTGTCCCTTACACTGGCATGAAATCTATTGTCAAGTAAATAGCTCAACGAAAATCCACTTTAGAACAGTGGTGAGTGTCCCCGTCTCTCATGCGGGAGACCAGGGGTTTGATTCCCGCCAGGGAGACAGTGGTGCAGTTTAAGAGTTGGACTTGATCCTTGTGGGTCCCTTCCAACTCAGAATATTCTGTGAATCTGTAAAGTGTGAAAGCAAGCATCTTTGCTCAGTAAAACCGCAATGAATATATAATGGGCTTGAAACAGAGGCAATATGATTTGGGTTTATAATGATTTTGTATTATATTTATTACATTTTATATGACTTTATAATCACCAAAATTTAGTATTGGATTTTTTTCCTTGGGTTTTTTGATTTGTTTTGGGTTTTTTGAGGAAATAATATCTCGAAGTACTGTTGCACTCTTTCTTTAACACTGCTTAGCCTCTGAAGAAGGAAAACTGTTGATGGACAGTATCTGGAGGTTTCTTCCTTTTGCACTCTCTTGGATGAAGCTTCTAGCTTTCCCCCCACCCCATCCCCACTCGAGTACCACTGCTAGAGTATGTTGCTATGTACAATTTGAGTTTAGAATTGTACCTTTTTAGCGATTGTTGATGAATAGACCATGAAATATAACCTGTCATTTGATATTGGGTCTATTATTCTTGTATTGATGGCACTTATCACCTACTGGAATAAGAAGAAAAATACTTCGTCTGGCAGAAGTACATTATTGTACCGAAAATCAGTGGCAAAGAACACTTCAGTTCATGCAGTAAATAACCAACTGCTACTAGAGGACTGCTGCGAAACATTAAAAATCTGACAATCTCTCTGACTCTTGAATGACCGCTTTGAACTCCTTCTGTTGCTGCGAATACTTTATAAACTATGTCATGAAACAGCTACAGAATATTTATTTGGTTTTATTGAAAGAACTATTTCTTCAGATTTTTAAATTTTGCTGTATCTTTGGGGAATTTTAGATCCAAAGAAGGGCACGCACACTTGGCTTTTTTAATTCTGTCTTCCTCACAGATGACACTATGGGATTTCCGATGAGATTATACCATTCCTTTTTTTATTTTTTTAAAGAAATCTGGGCATTGTTGAAAAACTTTAGATTGATTTACTTTTTTTTCCACACTAGAAGATGTCAGGTTTTTATGATTCTGATTGAGACCTGATTTCTTTCAATAATGTTTGGGTTCATTTATTGTTTTGAGAACTTTTAATTTTTTTAATCTGTAAGTAATATTTTTCACAGTAATTCAGCATCAAGTCTTATTATTTTAGTTATAGGAGAACACAGGTTCAGATAATGGGAGTTTACAAAGAACAGTTGTAAAATTTCACTTCTCAGGGGTGCATCTGTGTTTAACTACTTTTTTTTTCTTAAGAGATCATTTTTGTTTGTTTTTCACTGTAAATAGAACGTGGTGTAAATGAAGTGATAGCCATTGTGCCTTCAAATGGTAAACTTGGTAGATAATACAGTTTAACTTCTAAAGCATAAGTGTATCAAATAAGTGTTTTTGTAATCATTTATGACTAAAGAATTTAATTCCCTTTTTCTTGTTTAGATAACATAAAGGAAGTTTAAACTAGTGTTTTGTTCATACTGAAAGATTTTTATTTCTTGTCTTGCATCTCTGTATGAAATTGTTTTTTAAAGGAATTCTGTATTGTCACTTGAAAGATGAATTGAAGTCAACTTTTTGTTTGGACTGTTTAAAACTTAGGTATTTCATATATTTAATGTACAATTAGTTCAAACAGTGGGGAAATTATTTGGAACAACTTCCATCTATAGTTGTAGATTCAACATTCAATCAGAGAGTAAGCAGCTCTATTAACTATGGCCTTAGAAGTCCAAGAAGTCTTCCAGCAAAGACTTGAAATTGGTAGTACGTGCAGGATGAAGAAAACAACATGCATTTAGACCTTCCTTATATGTCACAAAGAAGTAAGAGTAGATCACTGTCTTCTTAGTTCTGCTATTTTATACTTAAATGTGTATTTATTTATACATATGTATGCTTAAATTATATATACACACACACATATGTTTGTGTATATATGAAACTTTTTGGATGTGTGTACATACTTAAAGATATATGTGTAAATCTCAAAGGTTTTCATGTAGGAATTACTTTTGTGAATGAGTGTAATAGCAAAAAATGTTTCATAGCAGTTCTTGTTCCAGCTGTTGTTTCACTGTACCTGGAGACTGAGTTCCTCTCCACCCATGCAGCAGGAATGCCTGGAGAGATGCGCTGGATTTCTTAAGTTGATTTGCCAAAGTGCCTTTTGGTTTGTCTACACATGAGAGGTATTACAGGGTATGAAGAGTGTGAATGCAAAGTCGGGTAACTACTGTGGAATCCTTGCAAAGCAATATTGTAGAGGGAAATTTATATTCTAGTTTCATTTAATCCAAAATCAATGATGACAGTTCCTCCACTGGAGGAATTTAATTATTCTTGAATTGGTTTGTCAGCTCCATCTCTAGACTGTCCCTCAGTCATATTATCTAAGTTTTGGGTTTAAGGATATTCCATTTTTTAATCTTGTCCTTTGATCTTGTTGGTCTCTCTGAAGTTTTGTAAAAGATGTGCTTTGGCAATAAATGTTAAAAACCCATGGCTAACGTGTCCAAAAAAAGGGGAGTTGCTTTGAACTCTTCACAGGTTCACAGGTTATTCTGAGTTGGAAGGGACCCACAGGATCATCTAGTCCAACTCCCCACCAACTAGACCATGTCATGGAGCTCCTCATCAAGTCTTCCCTTAAACACCTCCAGGGATGGCGACTCCACCACCTCCCTGGGCAGACTATTCCAATGCGCGATCACTCTCTCTGTGAAAAACCGCTTCCTAACATTCAGTCTAAACCTCTCCTGGCGTTGCTTAAGGCCATATCCTCTCTTGTTCTGGTGTCATCAGCCTGAGAGAAGAGATCCACACCCACCTGGCGGCAACCTCCCCTCAGGTAGTTGTAAACAGCAATGAGGTCACCTCTGAGCCTCCTCTTCTCCAGGATGAACAACTCCAGTTCCCGTAGCTGCTCCCCATAGGGTTTGTCCTCCAGTCCTTTCACCATCCTTGTCGCCCTTCTCTGGACCCTGTCAAGCAGCTCAACATCCTTCTTAAACTGAGGAACCCAGAACTGCACACAGTACTCAAGATGTGGTCTGACCAGCGCCGAGTACAGGGGAAGGATAACTTCCCTAGTCCGACTGACCACACTGTTCCTAATACAGGCTAGGATGCCACTGGCCTTCTTCGCCACCTGGGCATATTGCTGGCTCACATTAAGTTTCCTGTCAATCATTACTCCTAAATCCCTCTCCATTTCACCACTCTGCAGCCACTCGTTCCCCAGTCGATAGTGATGCATGGGGTTGTTCCTGTTCTTAAACTAAAGAATATGGTTTGTATGAAATTGATGTGGAATGGCATGTAGGTTAACATGAATTCCTTTGGTAATTTTAAAAACTAGTATGATAATTTTACCATTTAAAGCCTCTTCTCAACTATTCAAGGCTTCAATTTAATAGTGTACTTACTTGTATTCATAATTCTGAGCTGTCTGGCTAGTGACCTCTCTGGAATGGATGGGATTTCTGTTCTTTAAATTAGACACCCGATTAAGTACATTAGTGAGCATGACTTGTATATAGAACAGTTTTGCATAGGAGTTTGGACCTTATAATCCCCATGTACTTGGAGATCTGGATTTCAAACAAAAAGCAACCAACCAACCAAGAAAAAAAAATCACCAAAAAATTAGTATTTCCTGCTTGATTTTTTCCTTAGAGCTCTTAAGCGAACTTTTCCAGATAAAAGATCTCCAGTAATCACAGAATCACACAATCACAGAATATTCTGAGTTGGAAGGGACCCACAAGGATCATCAAGTCCAACTCTTAACACTGTCTCCCTGGCGGGAATCGAACCCAGGTCTCCCACACGCCAGGTGGGGACACTTACCACTGTACTAAAGTGGATTCAATCATGGTACACAGTGAGCAGAATTCATCTCACTGAACGTTAGCTCTCTGAAAGTTAGACATCTGCTTTAAGGGAGGAACCTGGGCACCTCTAGAGAGCTATTAATCTCCTCCTAAGATAGATGTTTAAGGAAAGTAGGATGAATCGTTCTGGAGAGCCTCTCTGTAGACTGTGAAAGCTGTGATTTAGCTTAGGTTAGATACAAAACTGAGATTAATGCTATCCAGTGCTCTACTACCTGTCTTGAAAAACAAGACAGAAACAACATCCATCTCCAAACCTTAACACCTTCCAAATTCCATCCAGAAAGAAGCAAAATAAAGAAGTTCTGATAACTTGAGAAGTTTTCTAAAAGCCAGTACCTGTGGTATGTCTTTTTCCTTTTTGGAAAGGCATCCCCTTTCCCAGTTCTGAAAGCTCCTGTACCTAAGTGTCAATATGCATAGTTCTGTAAATGCATGAAATTAACAGGCAAGTGTAATTAATGTATTGCTGCTATTTTGATAATCTTTCATATTGCTATAATTAAGACTTAGTAGTTTAACTGCTCTAATCTCATCAGAAATGTTACCCACTGTGCTTTGGCAAAAATTTTGTGTGGAGTCCTGCTTCTTACTGTGTGTATTTATTGCATTTTATGGGATACATTTGCCATATCACAACTGCAGGACTACTAAATTTACAAAAAGTAGATAAATGTAGCATTTATTGGCAGCTCATTAATATGCAAATTTGCCCTGCGCCCTCAGACGGCTCCCCAGCACTGTTTCGGCACTGTGTTGCTGTGTATCAGTTGCCGTGGTGGCCGTGCCAGGGGGCTGGTGAAGCGGTGGAGCCCCGGCCATGCCTGGGGGGGATGGGGAAGTGGCGGAGCCTGGGCAGGGTGGTGAAGCGGAACCGCCACAGCTGCCAGCGGAATAGCACAGGTGGCCGAGCTGCTGCCACTGCGGCCACTGCAGTGGTGGCAGGTCACACATGCACACTTGTGAAAAGGGACCTCCTTCATCGCTAAAAAATCATGCCACGAAGATGTGAAGCCACAGTATGGGGGGGACAAAGTGCAAGAGGGCCGACTGTATTACCAGGCATGGGATAAGTTGCAGTAACTGACATGAGGAAAGGCATCAGGCAGCATCAGTCTCTTTTTGAGGCGATTCAACATCAGTAATAGCAGGCAGTGGTGAGATTTTCCTTTTCATCTAATGGACTAAGTACTGTTACTTTTGATAATTATATAGCTCTAGTTTCTCCCTGTCTTGGTTTCATTTAAGGATAATGAATGGCACAGTTAGGATGGACACCCTAAATTGTCCATTGTGAGCAATGAAGTTTTTCTCTTGCATGTTTTGTTCACCTTTTCTAAAAGTAAACAAAAATACTGTCAGCTATTGGAAGACTCATTTTTATTGGACAAGGAAGTAATGCAAATGTCAAAAAAGTTGAGAAAAGAAAGCAAGGGCACTAAACCAGATTTATGTGGAAACTCATGGAAGGGTAGCCATAAGTATTTAAAGATGTGAGGAAAGGAAGTGCCTTGCTCTAGATTAGCTATTATCTTACCCAGAGATGTCACTTCCCACATAGTATCACATGCTCATACTTTTAAGTCAAGATCTAGCATTTAGATGCTCTTGACCTTTCATATATGTGTTTGTGCAGTAATTCATGGTGTCTCATTTCATTTTTATGAACTATTTGTCTACCACTACCCAGCCACATTTTATGTTAAACTCTGAAATTATTTTGTGCATGTATGCCCAGTGCATTGAAGACTTAATGGCTTACTTTTTTTGCAATTGGTCCTTTTCTAAGGACAAATAAACAGTTTGGAGGTAAAAATGGTAAAATGAAGGAGAAGAGAAAGCACAGGGGAAATCTAACACAGTTGGGTCTCCTATATCACAGACCTGTGGTCTTAATTGGGCTCCGCTAAGCCCTACTTCTGTGTTGACTGCAGCTCATTAATATGCAAATTTGCTCNGGGCGGCAGCAAAGCAGAGCCACCGCTGCCAGCGGATCAGCACGGCCACCTGTGCCACTGCCGCCTGCATCGTCACCACAGCCATGGTGGCAGGTCGCGCATGTGCANTGGTGAAGCGGAACCGCCACAGCTGCCAGCGGAATAGCACAGGTGGCCGAGCTGCTGCCACTGCGGCCACTGCAGTGGTGGCAGGTCACACATGCACACTTGTGAAAAGGGACCTCCTTCATCGCTAAAAAATCATGCCACGAAGATGTGAAGCCACAGGATGGGGGGGGCAAAGTGCAAGAGGGCCGACGGTAATAGAAAATTATAAAACAGTACATTGGATATTAACTATCATCTAGTTTTAATTCTGTTTAATAAATATGTGGCTAAATAACTCATCCATTGAAGAATTCCTAACTCAGTTGCATTAGAAGATATTAGCACACTTTTCTCATAGTTTTATACCATCCCATATTGTATTTTTCTGATTTGATGGCATAAAGTTTAACTTTCCTTATCTCAGTGGATTTTTCCCCTCTGATTTCTTTTCTTTTTCTTCATATGCACTTACTTATAAGAATGTTTGAAGCTTAAATCTACACAAAAGATTTCAAGGCAGTGCTAGGTGTGACAAATGTTAATTTTCTTACAGTGAGAAAATTAAAAATATTTTTATTTGTAATTACACTCTTGTCCTGCCTTACTATCTCTCCCTGAAAAAGTATTTTTTTTTCTTTCCTCTGTTACACAAGACTAAATACAAACACACATCAATAGATACTAGAAATAATGTTATATTAACAAGAATGCTCAGTGTGACCTTTTTTCCAAAATACTACTTTTGGCAAGAGTATGCTCTTTTGCTTGTGATGTGCAAAAAAGTTATTAAAGTAGAGACTGCTAGGCGAGGATGAAATATTTGCCTTATGAAAATCAGAGGGCAATTCCCAATAACTTCCGTGGAATTAGGAATTTTATCCACCTCAGTGCATTTTTTGGNGGGCGGCAGCAAAGCAGAGCCACCGCTGCCAGCGGATCAGCACGGCCACCTGTGCCACTGCCGCCTGCATCGTCACCACAGCCATGGTGGCAGGTCGCGCATGTGCAGTTGCGAAAAGGGGTCTCCTTCATCACTAAAAAATCATGCCGCTAAGAGCTGAAGCCGCAATATGGGGGGCACGAAGTGCAAGGGTGCTGACTGTACCTAACTGAGGGCAGGGAATGAAGAAGAGAGAGTCAGATTCTTCCTAGCGATGCCCATGGACAGGACAAGAGTCAGTGGGCACAAACTGAAACATGGGAGACCCTTAACACAAGATGACATGTGTTATGGGTAAAATCCACTTTAGTACAGTGGTAAGTGTCCCCACCTGGCATGTGGGACACCCGGGTTCGATTCCCGCCAGGGAGACAGTGTTAAGAGTTGGACTCGATGATCCTTGTGGGTCCCTTCCAACTCA
>WEKX01002363.1:0-39578 GCA_013390025.1 Pitta sordida
ACAGTGTCCAAACCAGGACACAATCTTAATTCAAGAACTTTTTTCCCTGCATAATTGTAGGTAGTTTCATCCTTCTTATGAACAAAGTTGTGAGTTGTAAAAGGAAAAACAGATTTAAGTTAACCATAAAAAATCCAAGACTGTTCCCTCTACAAAAGTCCAATGCTCCCAATAATAAGATAAGAAATAAATCATAGAATCGGATTACTGTTAAGGCTGGAAAAACTAAAATCATCAGTTCCAAGTATTATGTGAATCTTGAGTGTATCAAACTACTGATGAATGTCAGCAATAGAATAAACTTTACCATTTTGGAAGTGCTTTTGTTAGAAAATATTAGTTCTTAAAAACTACCCTTTTTTGTTTTTTTCTTTAGTGACAAGATGATCTGGTAGTGATCATCTGATGGAAATCTCATCCAAGAGTAGCGTTAAAAGATAAACCAAGGTTTTGACATTGCTCAGTAGAAATATAAGATACAGTTCATAACTGGAGAAGCCGCTGTGCACAGTTTGATGCTTACATGACCCAGTAATGACTCAGATTCAGTCAGTAATGGAGTCTGGCAGAGTTTAGAAGATGGCAAAGGGAATTCAGTGTAATAGAATGTGCTGATGGCAGCTTGCTACAAAATTAAATGCCCTAGTGCCTGCATTGATATGATCCAAGAAGCACAGTTCAAAGGCACCAGCTGATCTCAACAACACCCAGGTCTGGACAGATACAGTCACTTGGTAGTATCATTGTTATTTGGCTCAAGGCCGTTTGCTGTTTACTGGAAGAAATTCAGCATCTGTTATAATGATCTTGCATTTTACTAGTAGAGAAATGTCTCAGCTGCTAAAAGAATGAAACTTCTCAAAGCATGTTATTATGAATCAGAATTGTTTCAGCACTAGCTAGGCATTTAGAGTTCTCTGGTGTGCGCATTACTGGCATCATTATTCTGATTATCAGTGTGTACTTGGCTTGTTCATTTGTGGATATAAATCAATGTGCTTATACTGATACTCACTGAGTATACAGCAATATTTCAATGTGTAACATTTAATTAATCATTTTATAAGGTTAAAAGACCATTTCAAAATTACTGGCTCATATCACCAGACCATTATTAAAAAAAAATCAAATTTCCTGTAATTTGATATATCCACTGCTCAGAAGCTTCCCAAAGTATGAACTGCATGATTTATCCAGATTTTTATACTGTGCCCATGTGTCTGAGGACTGACTATGATTTACAGGGAGGATGACTCACACTGGGCTCCCTACAGGGTTTCCATCCCCAGATGCCTGTTCCACAACAGGAACAGCTCAGTTGCTCAAGTTGCAGACTCTGATCCACTGCACACAGCAGTTGTTTCCTTTAGTAAGAAAAATAAATGATATATTGGTGTTTGCCACTGTGTGCAGTACAGAAGCAGAGGTGAAGAAACTCCTTCACAAGCAGCTAAGAAGACCCAACAATGCAGTAGTTTTTTCTCATGTATTCATATGAGAAAAGTTTGGATGCATGGTTAGGTGGCCCAGGACTAGCTGATATCACCATTTGTCAGTCAGGTATATGTGGAATAGAATTTCCTACAAGACCATGAAGTCCAAGATCTCAGGTCCAGGACTCTCTATGCTAAAAAAAATCTCTAAGAAAAAAACCCACAAACATTGCCACCACCACCACCACGAACAAAATGCTAACCACACCTTTTAAAAAATAATTTATTTTGTCCATACGATGGTAATTAATAATTTTGAATTGATATTTTAGACTATGAAGAGTTCTTGTCAGTTAAGGTTTTGAGTTCTGCTGAAGTTATTTTGTAGTCCTCTTTGGTAAGAAGACTCGGGAGTGATAACAAGTTACTGAATGCCTAAAAATAAGAAGTTGTTAAATATCTAATGTAACTTGTACCCTAGACTTGGTCATTGTAGATTAGGATCAAAATGCCAGTAAACTGAATGGCCACTGCCCACTTTCTTAGTTTCTCTTGGTTGTAACTCACTATGTCTTAGAGAGAAGAATTTTATTCTTGTACAGTCTCATTTCTTCCCAGTCTAGAATCAATAAGTAACCCTTTCAAGTGCAGCACTGAAGGGATTTAGGAGGAGGAAAGTAATAGTATTAAGTCCTTAATGGATAAAAACATACAGAATATACTGTTGTCATGATCTCACCTGATCAGATACCTGATACGTGGTCTATGGGTATGTAGAAGTTGGGAGGATGAGCTTGTAGAATTCCATAATACACAAGAACAAGGAGGATTTTATCCTCAAAATGACTCTAGTTTATTACAGATTGCCACAAATAGCACAAAAATCACCACTAAGAAGTATAACTTTAATTAATAAAGTGGATATATGTCTATTTGTCAAACTGTCAGCCATAAATATTATACTAGTTTGGCAATATCAATTACAGAAACAATCAGTAGTTTCTCTAACCAGGCCACCTTTATGGCTACTTACATCAACTATAACATAAAAAGAAAAAATAAGCAAGTAAGAGAACCTCCAACTTTTAATACGTAAAATTTTATTTTTAAGATGGAGAAGAGTAAAGAAAGTTTAAGAGAAAGTTTTCACTGAATTTAAGCATCCTTCACCTGCAGTTGATATAATTTTTAAAGAAAAAAAAATATTGATGTACCAAATTAAGTGGGTTTTTTTTCTGAAAATGCTGACAGCTGACCTGTCCATCAAAAGGGCATAAACTGTGAGAGCAATATTTCTGATCATGAACTCTGAAGCAGACAACAAAGAATATTGACAGCTCAGGGATGGTTTAACATGGTCATGCCCCAAAATATTAATTCAATATTATGTAGAAAAGATTTCTTCACTCTAATTTTTATTTATCTTAGATATCTTTTGGAACATTGCTGTTTTTAATCTTGAGGTTAAATCAATGTTCAAATCACCAGCACTAATACATTTCAGAAGAAAATCAAGGTCGGTGGAGAAAATGTTAAATAATACTCAATAAAATTTACAACACTATTCACAGAATCACAGAATACTATGAGTTGGAAGGGACCCACAAGGATCATCTAGTCCAACTCACCAGCTAACGTCCGGACAGAGATCGAACGCACACCCCAAAGTGGCGAACATAAACCTAGTTCCTTATTCATCACACTATAAACAATATGAACATTAACAATTTTTTTCTTTCTGATTTTTACTAGTGTTTCTGGGTGCAAAATACAAGTCATAGCTTCTGCAAACCACTCAGTCTCACAGATCATGATGAATAATGATTCTGGACAATCTGCTCTTGTTGCCTTCTTGGAGCCAAATAAAAAAGTGAAGGACCTGAGAGCAATGCTACACCCAAAACTGTGCCTTCAGAGTGCTAATGACAAAGAAAAAAGAATACAGGGAAAGTGAGAGAAAGCTACTAAAAATTTTGATCCTTTGAAGACAAAGTTTTATCATTCAGCTGACTGCATCTAAATCCAGAAATTCAGCTTCTAAAGTTTTATATTTCCATGAAAACACAAACCCAGAAGTATCTGTCAGTTTCCCTTACTGCAGACAGGGAACTGACAATGCGTTCAGGATGAATGCATCAGTTTCTATTTGCTATATTTCCTCTACTAAGCTTTTATTCATATTCTTTTTATATGAGGTATCTGAACATGAAAACTGTAGATAAAAAATGCAGTAGCGACTATAGTCAAAAAAAAGATGAGACAGGAAAACAAAGCAACAGCTGATATATCTGTTGCCGATTGTGATGTTAGGATCTGAATAACAGATAACAGTGACCCACAGAGGTTTAAGAGATGTGAGAGCCCAGCATGAAATCTAGAGGATACACTGTGCAAGAACGTCACAATGCAAAGCACTAACTGTCCCACAAGATGTTTCTTAAAGGGCGTTTACACAATCATTTAAGATTCTCCTCATTAGCTAAATAAACGTACTCATTGCACACATACTATTCTCTCCAAGAAAGATGTGTGCCTGCCTGCAGCTATGTATTTATGTAGAACAAAACAACCTGAAAATATCTTTCTTTCTGTGAATCAATTTAGTTGGTATCTAGTTACTATCAAGTCAAACAGAAATAAATTGAAAGTTTGGGTGAGGTTCAATGGTGATTTTGGTCAAGTAAGTCATTATGGGAGGTATTTGATAACAGGCTCTTGATTCAAAGAAAGATATTTTATACATGAAATGTTTAAAAGTAGCATCTATCCAACATCAAGCACCAAGCTGACAAATTTACGATGCTGTAAATCTCCACTGATTTGTTGTTTATATCTCCCTTCTCTCAGTGATCAAATTTCTGTTACAGGAATTCATATGGTTTTGTGTCCCAGGAGTTGTCATTTCTTGTCTTAAATTTCCTCTATCTCTGTAAAATCAAGATGTGGTCCTCTTTGAATCCACACTCTTAGTGCAGTTGCATAATTTCCAAATTGATTAGCAATCCTTTGTAGATCCTCAAGTCTGCATGACAGCAAAACTTTGTCAACAGAAATCTGGTAGTATTCCAAATGTTTTGCCTTCTGGAGAAATCCCTGAGCAACTTCCTTTAATCCCACAGCTCAGCCTTCTTGGAACTACAGTTTGGACTAGAAACTACCTGAGATCTTTCCAACCCAGATTACTTCATGGTCATGAACATGTGCCCATGTTCAGACAGTTCTAAATGATTTAAAATAAATACCTGCAGGAGGAAGAAAAAGGTGTCCACAGATATCATATTAAGTATTTATTTGTATTATGCAAACTCAGATTCCAATCATGTAACTACTACAGGAGGGTGGTTAGAGCCACAGTCTACTTGAAAATAAAACCTGCCTGTGTTTACCTGGGACACACAACACAGAGACCTGTTCTGGGAAGAAGAATTTACCCATTTTTTCAAGGAACAATTACTTATAATTGACAGTGACCATATTCTTTAGAAAAAGGTTTGTGCTTGAAATACAACACACTCAACACTGATCAAAACTTTCCTTTGTGAATATAAGTCTCTTCCCAAAATGCATCCATAAGGAGAGAAGTCTGTCTGGATATAGTGTGGTGATATACTTTGTACTCTGGTACCATGATATTGTAGGGCTCCATAGGAAGGCCATTTACTTATTTTGTAATATTTGCTTCAGAGAACAAGGCTGTTATGTAACTAACCTATTTTTAAAGCAAACACATCCTTTCTGTCTCCTTTGCATACACATCTGCATAAAAATGTACAATGATATCAGAAAAACAACTAATGCTTAATAGTTAAAAATATTAATTACAGCAGTTAGATCCAAGACAAATTTTAGTTTCAAGCAAAGCAAACTCAGAAATTTTAGACCATCATAAGCTCTGGTAGAAGCAAAGGCTTGAAGAATATGAACATCTTTCTAATCAAACTGCTGAGCCATAAGACAAAGGATGCCTAGTATTCCACACTGGAAGTGGAAGTAACATAGATAAACACCCACAAAATTATTTTTATATAAAAAATTGACCTAGGTCACTTCAGTGTAGTCTAAAGCAGCAGTCCAGGGACAGACCTTCTGACTTGTCCATAGTTGTCTTCACTACTGAATTTTATCTTTACCAGCCAAAGAGGAGGAAGAGACCTTGGCCGTCTGTGGTTATGTTTTCTTTGGCTCCTGCATGTAAGGGCTGTTGAAAGCAGAACCTTGCCTGTGGCAGCCTGTGAGATTGGTCATGTCAGTATTCTCTGTATGTGTTTGTGTGTTTGTCTCTGGAAGTTGTTACTGTTTAAACCTGCAAATGCGAAAGCAGCAACTGTATCTCCCAGCCTGGGCAGAGCCCCTAGGGCAATAGACTGGACTGCAGCCAATAGGCAGGAAGAACCCGGGCTAGAAGTGGTCACCACTCCCCTTATTCCAAAAGTGTCTAATGAACTAAGAAAAACAAAAGCATGATGTGGCTTCAATTCAGCTTGGTGTGGCTCTTTGTCAGTCACATGGAGTGCTGTAATGCTGGTTAAGTGTTGCAATGGAGAAATAGGAAGTTCTGAGTTTACATATCCTCTCCCTGGCACACTGTTTTCCACACTGCTCGAGAACATTGACTACAAAGAATTATTTTTGTATCTCTTTTCACAGGTTCACAGGATATTCTGAGTGGGACAGGACCCACAAGGATCGTCAAGTCCAACTCTCAAGCAAACGCCCACATCAAACCCACAACCATGCTCTGTCCATCCAAGCCTCCCATCGTCTAGACCATATCAGTGAGTTCCTCACCTAGTCTTTCCTTAAACGCCTCCAGGAATGGCGACTCCACCACCTCCTGGGCAGACCACTACAACGAGGGATCACTCTCTCTGTGAAAAACCTCTTCCTAAAATCCAGTCTAAACCTCCCCTGATGTAGCCTAAGGCTATGTCCTCCTGTTTTGGTGCTGGNCACTGGGCCAAGAATTGATCCCTGTGGGACTAGTGACTGGCTACCAGTTGGATGTGGCACCATTTACCAATAGTCTCTGTGCTCCTCCATCCAACTAATTCTTAACCCAACACAGAATGCTCCTATCCAATCCATACTCCGAGAGTTTCTTCTGAAGCTTACCCTGGGAAACCATGTCAAAGGCTTTGCTAAGACCCAAGAACACAACATCCATGGTCTTTTTATCGTCAATCAGGTGAGTCACCAGTTCGTAAAAGGAGATCAGGTTTGTCAGGCAGGACCTGTCTCTCTTAAATCCATGCTGACTACATCTAATGTCGTGGTTATTCCTCAAGTTTCTGAGAGAAAAAGGCTCTCAGGCAAAAAGGCTCTCTAAAATTCTCTGTAATGTACTTGTATACATCTGAAAGGGAAGGTGGCCGGAAGCAGTAAGCATGACCATGAAAGAAAGAAAATGACCATTCAGACATTGTGAGTTTGAATTGTCTGTCTTGGGTTTGTTTTCTTCTGTTTTGTTTTTTTGAGGGGGGTGGGAGTTGTTTGGGGTTTTTTTTTGAAATGAGACTATTTTCTTCACAGTTTTAGCATTTGTTTACTTCTTTTTTTGAACAAAAATGAACAATGTCATTGTAGAAATTTCCAGCAATTTCTTGCAATAGTCTTTGCAAAAAATTGTAGTACAACACCTTAAGAAGAAGTTGCAAATTTTCTACTACATTTATGTGTGAGTTGGAGCCAAAAATCCTGGGATCTGTCATTAATTCATACAAGAGAGGTACAGGTTGATCTGATTAATTTACCATAGAAATTTTAGATTTGCAATGGATGATACAGAATTTTTCTCATCTTCATTCCAACTTAATAATTACTATGTTGTCCCCTAGGTCAATGGTATAGAGGACTCCGAATGTTCTCATTTGTCTCTAAAGAGTAATGAGAGAGACAAAAGACATTAATGGAGAAATTGAGGACAATCTTCTTTGCTCAAGGGAGAATTATGACATTTCTTCCAAGATTATTGATAATAACTAGAGACAATAAAAATACTGTTTTGTCTGAGGCATAAGGGCTTGGTCTGCATATCAGCAGACTAGAGGAATGCATTCAGTACAAAGTGTTTCACAGAATCTTTTGTTCTGGTTTCTCCACATGTCCACTGTACCCAGCAGTCTTCTTAGGGACTACAGTAGGCATAGGCAAGAACCAATACTCTAAGGGCTGTGCAGGCTGTAGAATGGCTTGTAAAATATTTTTTAATTATTTTATCCATTATGAATTTATATTTTTCCTTTTTGAGTATTAATGTTTATATTTAAGGTAACACAAAGTGAACCTGGTCCTTGCTATATCCTTTTTTCACTGATATGAGTGAATAGGGAGAAAGTAAATCTGAACTTCCTGACAGACTTTCTCTTGTAGAAAGCTTTTTTTCTAGTGTAGTCTGCAACACAGTGCCAATTTTGAGACCAAATCCATTAAGTACTTTTCTTTCAAAAAACAACCATTAGAAAAGATCAAACCCTTGACATCATTATGTATCCTATGTTAGCTGGGATCCATCCCAGAATGTCTATATGTAATGGACATCAGAATCTTTGAAAATGGTTATTTGTCACAAGAAATTGACAGTTTGACCTTTCACTTCAAAATTGCTTTTCACTTCTTGCCATGTATCAATGAATGTTACTCTCCACCTCTTTTCAGCCTCTCATTATGACTAGTGTGTGGTATACATGTAAACAGCTTTCTGTACACTGGTTTTCCATTTCACTCTCAGGTATATAGTAATGGGTAATACATTTCTGAACCCATCTTGGATTTAGTGCTTAAAAAAACATAACTCTCAAAGTTTTTGCCCCTTAGAGTCCTAATTAAATCTAAATTTTGATAACTCAGTTTCTTGGTTCAAAACCATGACCTCTACTCACTAGATTAAACCTAAACTTTTTTGGCAGTGATGGAAATTTGAATTGTCTTTTGAGAGAAAACTCTTCCCAAGAACAAAATTATTTCCCATTGTGTCACTATGTTCTGTGGCATTTGGTACGAAAGTCTTTTGACTTGAAAGGCCTGTATGAAACAGGCCTTTTCCTGTTTTAAATGCTTCATGTTGAATTGAATTTTAAATGTTTTAAATGCTTCATGTTGAATTGAATTCTTGAATTTAAACTGAAGCAAGAATGGAAATATTGAAAACTTACAACTAGGATTAGGTACCATTTTTGTTCTCCTTTTAAATATGTTGTGTATTATAAAAATTAAAGTGATACCATGGCTTCATCCCACCATGGCCGTCTCCAATTGATCAATGGATTGTGAATATGATTATGAATTGTGTTTAGAGAAGGTAACTGGTAGATTGAAATTTCCATACTGAGGATGAGCTTTGGGCTGTTGAATGAAAGGAGCATGCTATTAGTGTCACTCTGTATGAGGCACCAAATTTTAGTCTTCTACATTTTTGTTTCAAAATTTAAATTACATCTCAGATGGAAATCAAGTGGTATTATTGCAAGTTTTATTAAATTTGAAAGAAAAAATCCACTTTTGCCCACAAGGTTTTTGTGTCATTTAACTGCTGGGATAAAATAACACCAAAACAGAACCAAAACCAACAAAAGAACATGTAGTGTAACATTAAGTAATTTGTTCCAAGCCCTAAATAAGACCTAACTGAATAGCACAGGACAGTCAGTGCATTGATCTTTCTGATCTCCATTTAAGTAGGGGGAAATATTCTAGAGTTATTGGCTTTAAACTACTTGCAGCTGCACAAACTCTATGTGCCATATAACAAGTGCCAAGGTTAACATATAAACAGCATTTGGTACTCAAGGTGATGTTTTCGTCAGAGACATCTGGATTGTGCAGAATAACTTAATTTACACTGTTATCCTTGAAAAAGTACTCTTAGAGTATTTGTTCATCCAGGTGAGTTCACTCAGATGCATGTGTATCCCAGCTGTGATATCTGACCACCAAAGGAACATGAAAGATAGAGAGCAATGTGTTTAATATAGATATTCCTGTAGGATAAAGTGTTCCATGAAACTCCATTTTTTTCATGTTATTTTAAAATTCATTCAGAAAAGAGTGAATTTGCTCATAAAATCAAAAATGTATTAAACTGCCTGCAGAAAAAAATTATACATTTAGTTTTTATTGCAAACTTTATAAATTGATAAATATGATATGTTATTGAGAATTAAACAGTTTTAGATACATTCTGCATTAGACAGAATGTGATTTTCCTCAGAGTTGAGCTCTTGCATGGAACCAGTGTTTCAAATCTAGTGTGATGAGCAAACTTAAAAGGGTTAGTTCTGTAATGAGTATATTTAATACTTATTTTCTTGCTGGAAACATCAAAGATGTCCAAGTATTTTACTCAAGCATGAAGGAATATCTTGGAAATGAGTTCAAAATAATTTCAATATCTGCTCACATCTACTTCCCCGTGTAATAGCTTCACAGTCATTAGAAAGATAACAGAGTGTTTTAAATAATATGTCACAGTGTGCGGTGCTATAAGATTTTATAACACAGTATATGCTGCATAATAATTTCTATTACATACATCATGAAATACATGACATGCTCTGGATCAAAGCATCATTTCATAATAAACCTTTTAAATGCTTCTTTTAAAATGAGTTCTTCTAAGGTCAGGACTTTTTTTTTTTTTTTTAATCTGATGAGGAATTAAAATGCAGTCTTGAAAGCAAAGGATAGAAGGCAAGGGGAGAACATTTGTTGAGTAAAAGTGGTCATGTCGTCCAAGTAGGTCTGTGCAGGGAAGTGGAATTCAGAGAGTAAAGAGGATGGTTTCACTTTCAGGACAATGTCTCTGTGTTACTGTCGTGGTTTGACCCTGGCTGGATGACAGAGATTCATGCACAACCTCTCCTGGAGGAAAAACTGGAAAATAAAACGGGAAAATAAAACTGGTCACAGGCAAAAAAGCAATGCAAACTACAAGTAAAGAATATAAAGGATNTACAGTGGTGAGTGTCCCTGCCTGCCATGCGGGAGACCAGGGTTCAATTCCCGCCAGGTAGACAGTGGTGTGGTTTAAGAGTTGGACTCTATGATCCTTGTGGGTCCCTTCCAACTCATAATAATCTGTGAATCTGTGAACTGTGAAGGAAGCATCATTTAAAAGACAACTTTTTCCCCCCACCCCTCCTTCTCTTACAACAGATGTCATATTCCCTTTTTTCAACGGGAGACAAAGGCGGAACATAGGTTAAGGGTAAACCAGGCAAGTTGGTATTCGTGACCAGATCCAGGGTAAGAACCATCTCTCTGCCCTTCCATAAAGTTGTCTCTCTCTCTCATGAGAGGAAAAGTCTCTCATGACCTTTTCCCAAGTGAGAGCTCGACCCGGGGACGACAGTTCTTCCGAAATTCTCTGTTGTCTGAAAAGTCACAGCTAGAATTGCATTTTTTAAGTACTGGCTTTTTTGATGCGTCATAATGAGCCCATCCCAACGTACATAGTTCAGATCCTACCACAATGCACAAAAAGTCTGTCCCAACGATCTCTGTCTAGCTCTCAGCTAGCTCCAGGCTTGTGTTTCTGGGCTCCGAAAAACATCTGCAGTGTTTTTTCTACCTTGAACTCTCCATCTTCAGTCATAGCTTAGATGGATTCTGCATCACTGGTCCTTTCTATCTAGTCCATAGGTTTACATCATGGTCGGTCCAATTCATGAGCAGCAGCGGGATGCCTGGAAGAACATTCCTACCCCTGCTCTCGTGGGCCTGGGTGGGCTTTCATAGTTTTCAGCTTCTCCACACGAGTTCTGTTCTGGCCCACTACATTTTACTACTAAATTTTTTTTCTTCTCTCCCAAATATGTTTATTCACAGAGACGTCTCTATGACCTTGAATCCTATGGCAGAGATTGAGCCGAGAGCTGAACTGTTAAACCCTCGCTGCCAGAGCAGCAAAAAAACCCCTAAACTAGGACAGTTACATAGGGGATAAGGATGGTATCTATGCTAGGACAGATCCTGACAAAAGAGAACCATCTATTAATCTGTATTCTGGTCTTTACAATGGCACAGTACTAAGCTGATATACGTGAAATGGTAAATTAATGAAAATAAGTTAAATATGAGGTTAAAAGAGTATAAGGTACCTAAGAAGACACACAGCTATGGTAAAGCTGAATCTGGATGAAAGTGGGGGCTGTTGTCTCTCAATTAGCAGGACAGGATCAAGATCTGGCCTCTAGCCCTGAATGCCAATTGCAAAGCATATGTCAAAGACAAGATACACCATGTTTTCCATCCACCTCCTGGGGGCAATTGCTTCCCAAAGCTGTTTCCCGGCTGTGCCCAGGCATTATCTGGGAAAATACAAAAATCTTATCTGGATGCGTGAGGGACCAAAAAAGCAAGGCTAAACACAGAACATCACTTCTCATGGAGTTGGGAATTCGTTTTGTCTGCTCTGTGCTGTTATTGGGGAACAAACACTACTCATTTTCTCAATATGAGTGAATTTCCCAGCTCCTCATTTGTACAGGTAATGTAAAGCTGACAGGATATTACCACATCCTCCAATAAAGCAGTTGAGAAAAACTCATTTGCTTGTGCATATGGAAGTTGTCTATTCCCAGCAAAGGTCACACAGACCTTCATTGCTTTGTGAGATCTTTGATACTTCGCAGTAAAAAAAAATACATAAAACAAAAGGAAAGACAGAAATATCTAGCTATTTATAGTGATTTAGCAATGATGTGGAAAGTCTTCTGTAACAGTAGATCATATTACAAGTTGCCAAGAAATTCATTCACTCCTATATGTTGGAAGCATATTTGTTAGATTACATCAATTTAAAATATTACCTTATTTTTCAGGACCTTCTGTTTACTATACCATTTTTTTTTCATACATTTTTGCCTCTGTTTTACCATCATACCTCGGTAATTCATGCTGTCATATTCATGACCTCATCAACTCACGGATTATTTCAGTGAATCTGTCTCAGTGACACATGGAACTTCCCAGTCGACGCATGCGAGGCTGCCCTTCTTCACTGAGGAGTGTTGCTGGCGCACGCCGTGCGGCGAGACTGGCACGACCCTATAGGATAGGTGAGTGACACCTCTTTGCTGCTGGGGAAAGCCACAGATCACTCCCTTATAAGTGGTGTGGAGGTTATGTGGCGTTTAGAAGTTCTGCAGAGCCTTTAGACATGCCACATTCCCTTCCCGGCTCCTGCTTGTCTCTGTGGCTCATCCCTATTGGGAAAGCCTTATATGCACTCTAGCACATGGCACCACAGCATGCCTCAGGGCACACAGCGCCCTGCAGGGGGATGTTTCCATGCTGGCTGCCCCTGGTCTGCCCCAGGTGGGCACTGAGACCCAGCGTGGCTCTGCAAAAGCCACATTCTTCCCTGTCACTCTAAGCCTAGCCAGGGAGCTGACCCCACCAGGCACTGGCTGAGCAGACACAGGGCCCTGCTCTGTCTTCACCAGTGTCTGTCCCAGCACCACAGGCCTACAACTCCCTGCCACTGACAGTGTGGCCACCACGGGCACTCCAGAGGCACTCACAACAGTTTGATAACATTAAACAGTTGAGAAAGGCTGTATAAAAACCTTCCACAGCCACCCACAGATGGGCTCACACACAGGGAGATGTCTGTCTATGCTGCTCCAACTGCAGCAGCCAGCCTGGACTTGCTAGCGCATAGCTGCATAGGGACATATGCATAGCTTTAGACAAAGCACTCCTGCATGTGCTAGCCGCTGCAGTTAAAGGGAAAACACTCCTATTACTAGGCTTAAGATTTTGCAGGGTTGGTTACAAAGTTGCCATATTTATGGCAATAATTTGCCATATTAATGTCCAACCCATATTTGCAGATTTAATATTCCACAGGAGCCTCACAAGACCCAAATCCCGCAAGTCTGGAGGTATGATTGTATTTTCTTTTTGCTTATTATTTTTCATGAGTTCCAGAATCATTTTTTTCCAGCTTTTTCCTCTCTCAATTTCCATTTTCAGAGCTTGGCATAAGTGGGTCACAAAACTTGGACACATAACCCTCTGCTATTTGAGTAAGGTCAAAATTAAACAACATAAATTTTCTGCTATTAGAATTAGATTCCTTTGCTTCAGACCAGACCTCTTGGGGGCAATCAAAACAGATAAAATGAATTGCTGCAAAATTAATACTATGGAAAATGGATTTTTTGAAAATTACCAAAGTCTATTTGAAACTCCCCACTGCCTTCTATCAACCTTTGCATCCTTCTCCTGAATTTAGAGCACCCGTAAAGAATCAGATATGATTCTTTAATTCACTAATACACAGGGGATTGACTTAGTTCTCTTCATGTTAAATAGTTCTTTTCTCCACCCAAAGAAATTAATGAGACTCATTTCACTCTTGGAGTGAAAATTTGTGCACAAGAATATCAGAATCAGAAGCCCCTACAAGTGCTTAATCTCAAATTGCTCCCCAAAACCAAGAACAACAATTTGAAAGCATTCACCAATGCCTACCATTTTCTTGCCTGATCTTCTGATTTCTTTAGACCAAATAACATGCAGGGCCCTAAACAAGCAGATGACTTGGCAGTAAGAGGGACACTGCTGTGAAGACCTGCATTACTACTGTGTTTGCTGCCTTCTTTCAACATCTGCATTTTCTCTTGTTGCTACGTCCCACTGTGTCATATTTTGTCTTTAAATATTATTACACTAATCCTGCTATTTACATGCTGGTACAGGCATGTTTAATCCATTGAGGCCCCAAACCTCATGTTTACTTACAGGTATTTTGACTAAAAACTATATAGGACAACCACAAGAGAGTCATCCTGGCCCTAGTGCCAGTTAGAAAAAAAAATCATGGGAATTTAACCATTCCATTTCATGGAGTCTAAGTCTCTTCTTTCTAGATGAACACAAAATTATCTCAGGACTGCATAAAGACATGCATATGCACCAATATAGGCTTGAGGACACCCAGATGGAAAGCAGCTTGGCAGAAAAGGACCTAGGGGTACCGGTAGACAGTAAGCTGAACATGAATTATCAATGTGCTTTTGCTGCAAAGGTGAATGGAATCCTGTGCTCCATCAGACAAAGTATTGTCAGCAGGCTGAGGGACATGATCCTTCTCCTTTATTCAGTGCCAGTGAGGCCATACCTGGAGTGTTTAAACATGAAGCTTAACAAGACCAAGTTCAAGGTTCTGCACCTGCATCAGGACGACACTCGGTCAAGAGCATCCCTGCAGTGAAAGACTTAGGGCTGCTTGTGGGAGAGAGGCTGGACATGACCCACCAATGTGTCCTGGAGTGCATCCAAAGCAAGTGTGGGCAGCAGGTTGAGGTGGAAGGGGTTCTGTCCCTCTGCTCTGTTCTGCTGAGACTCACTTTAAGTGCAGCATCCACCTCTGGGGTCCCCAGAGCAGGAAAGACATGGACCTGTTGGAGTGAGTCCAGAGGAGTCACCAAGATGATTAGAGGGATGGAACACCCCTCCTATGAGGAAATATTAAGGAAATTTGGGCTGTTCAGCGTGGAAAAGAGAAGGCTTAGGAGTGACTTAATTGCGGTCTTTCAGTACATAAAGGGAGCCTACAAGAAAGATGGAGAAAGATTATTTACTGAGGGCAGGTAGCGACAGGACAAGGTGGGTTAGCTTCAAATTTGAGAGTAGGTTTGGATTAGATATTAAGACCAAATTCTTGACTATGTGACTGATGAGGTCCTGGAACAGGTTGCCCAGCAAAGTTGTGGATGCCCCGTTTCTGAAAATGTTCAAGGCAAGGCTGGATGGGGTTCTGAGAAACCTGATCGATTGATAGATAGAACGCCCATAGCAGGGGTTTGGAAATAAATTAATTTTATGTTTCTTTCTGTCTCAAACCATTCTATGACTCTATAATATAAATAACTGAAAAGAGGATGAAAAGAGGACATAGCCAGACTTTTATTAGTGATAGCCCTGTGCCATGACCAAAGGCAATGGGCAGAAAATGAGACACAGATTTTCTCTGAATGTCAGAAGAAGCTTTTTTCCTGTGAAAGATACTGAGCACTGGCACAAGTTTCTCAGGGAGATTGTGAGTCTCTCTCATCTGAGATATTTAAGAGCCATCTAGATATGATTCTCGGCAACTGGTGCTGGGTGGCCCTACTTGAGCAGAGGGGTCAGATAAGACGGGCTCCAGAGGCCCTTTACAACTTCAAACATCCTATGATTCTTTGAAATCTTTGCAGATCCTTATTGTGTAGGACAGATTTGGTGCTGGAAGTTCTTGAAAAATATATTCAGCTAGTATGCGACATACACAAGGAAACAGGACTGGCAGCACCATTTCCTGAGTGACTGTAGAAAGACTGAATAAATAAGGATGCTTGTGAGATACCAAAGGTACCAGGAAAGTTAAGGCTTTAAATCTTGCATTCTTTCATTCTTACTTAAATAATTGTTCCCCATTTTAATGTAAAAGGTTTTGCTCCTCTGTCATTTGGAGGGTTGGCTGCTATTTCTGAGTTGTCTTACAGCCTGTTCTACTGAAGGAAATTTATTTTGATGTTCACAAGGAAGGAAGGAAGGAAGGAAGGAAGGTAAATGCACAAACCCATGTTGATTTCACCATTGGAATAAAAACTAAAATGAAAAGGCAAAAAATTTAGTTAAAAATCTCAATGAACACAAGGAGGTGGTGGAGTCACTGTCCCTAGAGGTCTTTAAGAAAAAGTTGGATGATGTACTTGGTGACATGAGCTAGATATTAGGGTAGTGTGTTATAGGTAGGATGGTGTGTTGGTAGTAGGATGGCAACAGGTTAGGTTAGGTTAGGTAGCAGGTTTGACTAGATTAGATTAGGTAATAGGGGATAGGTTGGACTTGATGATCTCTAAGGTCTTTTCCAACCTTACTGATTCTGTGATTCTGTGATTCTGTGAAATGGAAATTCCTTTCTTGAAAATCCCCAATGTCTTTAACATCTCCAAACTCAGTAGTGAAGGTTTTTTTTACTCTTTCATGTTAAAAGACTCCTTTGAAAATCCTTCAGGATGAAATATGAAGGAACCCATTTATGATCTAAGACAAGTTCTGGATAAACCACAGGGTCCTTGGGCAGCAGAAATGCTATGACATAAAGGATTTGACTTCTGCTGCCAATTAGTCTGAAGGGAAATGTTTGATATATTTCATAAAATGTATTTTTAGATCAGAGACCACCATCATGACAGCTGCCAGCACCTTCTGACAAAAAATTGATAAAATTCTGACATCTAACATCTAGACAGACAGGGAGACAGCTGCAGTATCCAAACACAATTTTGAACTGATGTGACACTTGTGGATAAGGGCATCAACAATGATTTGTGAGTTGATTCATATTCACTGAAACTATGGCTGTGCCGGAGATCTGTTGACAAAAGGAGATTTTTTTCTCACAGTCTCCAAGTACACTGTTTTTTTCCCAGATATTACCCACTAAAAACAAAAAGTTAGTGCATTATGCTTGACTTCTTTAGGCACCAGAACTGGAACATTCAGTAGATATGTTTGATGTTAAAGAAGAATATATTCTGCCAGAGTGACAGCCTGAGAGGAGCAAGTCTGATGCATGTCCCCAGGTCCAAGCAGAAGGAAGGTTAAGCATGCATTCCCATGGGCACAGGTACAGAGAGAACATCTGCACACTTCCTGTGTACAAAAGTGCCTGATATACAAATCACAAACACACAAAGCACCCATATGAACACACACAGCACCAAATCCCTCATCCTTCTCTCCTCTCCAGATGAGCAGGACGGAATCCAGTAATGAGAATTTAGAGATATTTTTTTGCCATTTCAGAGCTATCATTGTACCATACATTGGCACTGGTACTGCAGGGAGGGATCACTGAGAAATCATGTAATTAGAGACCATCCAACGTATTTTGCATAATCAAAGCATCTTAAGGTTAGCATGAGGTTATCAAATATTTTTGTATAAAGTCTTCTTCCTTTTCACCACCCCCATCCTCCTTCCCGCCTAACAAGTTGATCATCTATGATTCTGTGATATTCAATCCCTCTTTTTCATATCCTGGACCTCATCAAGGTTGAGGCAATCTTGCATCAAGAATAGCGTTGTCAGTAGGACTAGGAAAGTTATTCTTCCCCTGTACTCAGCACTGGCTAGGCCACATCTTGAGTACTGAGTTCAGTTCTGGGTCCCTCAGATCAAGAGGGATGTTGAGATCCTCGAAAGTGTCCAGAGAAGGGGCTGGAACAAAAGCCCGATGAGGAACAACTGAGAGAGCTGGGGTTGTTCAGTCTGGAGAAGAGGAGGCTGAGGGGAGACCTTATCACTCTCTAAGACTTCTTGAAAGGAGGTTGTAGCCAGGTAGAGGTTGGACTCTTCTCTTAGGTTACCAGTCATAGAATGAGAGGACATAGTCTTAAGCTGCCTTAGGGGAGATTTAGACTTGACATTATGAGGAACTTTTTCACAGAGAGGGCTGCCCAACAAGGTGATGGAGTCACTGTCCCTAGAGGTGTTTAAGAATAGATTCGGTGCTGTACTTAGTAACATGACCTAGATAATAGTGATAGGATGGTGGGTTGGTAGCAGGATGACAACAGGTTAGATAACAGGTGATAGGTTGGACTTGATGATCTCCACGATCTTTTCCAGCCTTACTAATTCTATGGTTCTGTGATTATTTATACCATATCTATAAGACTATCATTTGACTTATTTTTGTATCATATTTCATACAAATATGCTTTTTTATTGTGAACATGTGGAGAAGGCAAGAAGAGAGATTTTAAAAAAGTAATATTTTAATATTAAGGAATATTAGTATTCTTATATGGATGTTATTCCTTTAAATTAATCTGTTCACTTTGTGGGTGTATCCCAAAGGTTAAGCATGGGGCTGCATGTTCCTTATTTTCACCATTACAAACTTCGAACAAAAGATTTGCTTGATTCCTGGCTAGATTTTTGTGTCAAATCCTAAATGAACTATTAACCTCTCACTTTCACAGGAGTTATTGGAATTGATGGGATCGGGTTTGCCATCCACAGATTATGAGTAATTTGTATCAGAAAGGAACATACTTAAGTAGAGCTTGTGTAGAACTAGCAGTGATGTGTCTGGCATTTTCTAATCCTGCCATTGGCTGAACCCTCTGACAATGTATCACAAGTTTAATCATATTAAAGTATAAAGCACAGTATGTCAGGAAATACTGAGACAGCTTAGCTGAAGAATGTCAGACAGCTGGGGAAAAGGAGAAGAGATTTCACTTTTTCCTGGTTTTCCATTATTGTATGAATAAGAAATTGGGGCTGGAAGGGGCCTTAAAGATCATGTAGTTCCAACTCCCTGCCATAGGCAAAGACATGGTACACTAGACCAGGTTTCTCAGAGCTGCATCCAGCCTTGTCTTGAATATTTCCAGAGATGGGGCATTGTCACATGAAGGGGAACAGAAAAAAAGAAAATTTCAGTCATGTGGGTATTAATATATTTTTTAGGGCTATTCAGGGTTCCATCCCACAGAAAGATGTCTTGACTGGACTGTTAGAGGTTCATTTAACCCAGACTTTTCACTAACTGGATCGCTGAATTTAGATGGGAAGTTTGTCAGGGACTTCACAAAATAGCAGCTATCCAGTGTCCCACCTCCAGACGATGATGTCCAAACCAGTCTGCTAGGGGTTTCCTTAATAAAAATCTTTCACTAAGATTCACTGAATTTGGGTGGGAAGTTTTTCTAGGACTTCACTGTAATAGTAAGAAAGAGAATGAGGCCACCCAAAGAGTTATTTCACCATTGAGAACCACCAGCACCTCAGTGTCACAGACTGACTCTGATTAATTCACGAATTAACAAGTTTATTAATACCAAATTGTGACAATTTAAAAATATTTCATATGCCTTTGATAACATTTTAACTACAAAAATATTACTGTGGCTATGAGGGTTTCTTACTAGCAAGCTACAGAAACAGGCACCAACAAAATAACAAAACTTTCTATACTTGACCAGGTAATTAAAAGAATTTTAGCTTGAGCAAAACACACAGAACCTTACGACTTAAAATAACTTCAACTACACAACAAACCTAACAGTAATACAAACTAGACAGCAAAATCCATTTAACCGTAACAGCCGCCTTATAGCAAAATAATGTGTTAAGTGTAAAAAAAGGAAAGAAAGCAATGATTGCTCACCTCGAGATGTTCAAGCAGAGTGGAGGGACAAAGACATTTGTTAGTTACTTCTATGAATATGGGTGTAGCTTCGCCCCAATTTTTTTCTCTAGGTTCAAATCTCTTTCAAATATATATTTTTTTTCTTTTGAGACAAGATCGAGTTACAAGTCAGGTAAATAAACAAAAGTTTTTAGTGTGTTTTGGGTCAGACAAAGGACAGAGATAGAGGATCAAAGACTATGTCTGGCTTCTGGCTTCAGTCTTCTAAGACTCCAAGAGTCTTAGATTTCCATTTCACCCAACCCTTTAGTTAATCTTGTTTTGCACAGAAGTTTTATCACTTTCTGAGAATATCTCCCCAGGTGCTGAAGTCTTCCAAGAAGTCATCTAGCTTATCTGTCACCCCACAGGCATCCACAATCTTGGGTAATCTGTTCCAATGCCACACCTCCCTCACATTTAAGGATTTCTTCCTATCTATGTAGTTCAAACCTACTCTCAGTTTGAAGCCATTACCCCTTGTCCCATCACTACCTGCCCTCACTAAACAGTCTTTCCCCATCTTTTTTGTAAGCTCAGGTACTGGAAAACCTCAATTAGGCCACTCTGAAGTCTTTTCCAGGCTGAACAATCAAAATATTCTTAACATTTCTTCATAGGAGGTGTGCTCCATCCCTCTAATGATCTTGGTGGCCTCCTCTGGACTTATCCAACAGGGACCCCAGAGCTGGATGCTGCACTGCTGGTGGGGGTCTCACAGAGCAGAGGAACAGAATCCCCCCTCCCTGGCCCTCAATCCACACTACTTTGAATGCATCCCAGGACACATTTGTCTTCTTAGGCGGCAAATGCACATTGCCAGGTCATGCCCCGCCTCTGCTCCACCAGCAGCCCTAAATCTTTCTTTGCAGGACTGCTCCTGATCTGTTAATCCCCCAGCCTGGATGGATACTAGGTATTGTTCTAACCCAGATGCAGCACCTTGAACGTGGTCTTAGTAAACCTTATGTTATTCCAATGGGAACACTTCACATATAATGTCTTCTTAAAAACCAATCTAACTGCAAAGGCATCACGCATTGTTAGGAAGCACAAAAGTTTCAAATTTCCTGAGGCAGTAATTTATTTCCTTCACTTCTCCTGCCTCATAGAGCATAGAATAAGAATTAAGAGTGAAAGAAACTCAGAAAGTCTCTGCACACATTTCTTGAAATGGATGCATTTTGGAAATTCCTGATTTTTTATTTAACTCAATACAGTTAATGGATGGTACAATAAATGCTTTTCAGGGTATCCTTAGAGCTATCCTCCATGTACTGCCAGGTAATTTCTGCTGGGATTAACTGCAGCAAAACTGGAGCAAATCCAGCCAATACTCTTTTTTCACTTGTCTCTGGTGTTGCATATTGCTTCGTCATGATGCTTTGCAGAAGTGGTTAACGTAACACAGGTTGTTGTACTTAAGAACTTATAAAATATAATACAATATAATGTAATATAATACAGTAATCCTTCAAATATTGCAGGGAGTCAGTTCCAGAAAGATGCAAAGCAAGAGAAATCCACAAAGTAGTGGTAAATAAGGTAAATACAGTAAATATGAGGAAAATCTCCCCGCGATGTATTGAAGCCGTAGATGGTGAACCACAAAGTAGTGAGGAATTACTGTATATTATAACCTAGAGAAGCTGTGTACACTTCATCACTGGAAGTGTTCAAGTCTAGCCTGGATGGGGTTTTGAGCAACCTGGTTTAGTGGAAGGTGGCAGGGTGGATGGTGTTTGGAACTTGTTGATCTTGAATGTCCTTTCTAACTGAAACTATTCTGTGTTCTATGATTCTATAATAGGTGAGATGCTATGCCTGTTTAAAAGGTATAGAGTCTCATGGAGTGATTATTAATGTTGAGGCTCCATTGGGACCTAGTGGTGACATGCTATTATTTTAGGTAAAAAATTGTCAGTGGTGCAATGTTTGACAAACGTGTAAAACCAAGATGGATCACATGGAATAACAGTAAAATCATACACTATGTTGCAGAACACTTGCAAATTTGCAAGCTGATGAACAAGGTCTTGGAATAAAGTATTAGAACCAACTTATAAATTATGGAAGTATCTAGCTGAATCAAGATTTCAAATTGTTGTTAGAGTAAATGGAAGAGACTTGAACCCAGAGTGCATTAACTGAAAAACATCAAGTAGGAGTAGACAAATAGTAGTGAGATCATTCTGAAATTGATTTGATGTCTATATATGAAAAAAATAGTCAGTCACAAAAAGATTAAAAATAGCTGACATTTCATTGATGTTAAGGGAATTTGAGTTACAAGAAAATACTTTAAAAGTCTGAACTCTATACTCCTCCCATGAATAGTCTACTACTAAGTGAACATTTATAAAGTGCAATTAATGGGTTTGTGGATGAACTGGAAGATGAAAATACTTGAGTTAAAAGAAAGATACTTTCTTTTTACCAGGAAGAAGATCAAATTAGGGCAAGGAGGATTTCTCTGACTTGAAGTCTTTAAATAAAGATTGGATTTTTTTCCCATTTTAAATATGTATTATATTTTAACTAGACATAATAGACTTGGTGTGAGAATATTGTTATTTCATTATCATCTGTGTTATAGAAAGATGAAAATAGAGGGTCACAACAGTTCACTCTTGACTTAATGCATAGACCTGTATGAAATTGGAATCTAATCAGCATCTGGACTTTGGAAAACTGCTGCAATTCTGTTCTCTGCCAGTGTCCCAGACACCAACTGAGCCTTTAGAAACTGTGGTTCCCAACAATTCCTCATTTCTGTTATCCAGATAAAAACTGTGCTTGAAACAGCAGAATAGATGCAAGGAAAGATTTCAATGGATTTTTTTTTTTTTTAATATTGTAAGATGAGGCTGCAGAGCTTCCCATGCCATCAACATGGCAAGAATATTTCGTGCAGTTGTTTTACAGTAATGATAAATTTACTTATGGTAATCGTTAATTACCATCCTTGTGGGTATGTGAGCACACAAATCCCAGATTTGAGTGCATGCTTGAGACTGTTTTTCTTTCAAACACTACATCCACACAAATCCTCTATGCCTTGGTTTCCACTGGGAACGAGACCCACACACATGTCCATACAGGAGAGCAGTGACATCAGTGATGTCCACAGACCTTTTAGTTTCTGTTCCATCTTTTTTACATCATGATGAAGAAAAAATGGGAAAGAGAAGTCTAGGCAAAAATGTAGGAATGTGTCATTCTTTATTCTGTCCTGACCAGATGAAGTAGGTTTCGTTTCAAAATTAAGATCATATACTGATGGTTGACTCACAGTACCTAGAGTCAGCACTCAAACCTCAGCCTGCACACTATCTTTTGCTCCTGCGTCACTACGTAAGAGAATCATAGAGAATCATAGAATATGTTAGAAGAGACCCATCAGGACCAACTCCTGGCCCTGCACAAATCCCAAGAATCGCACCATGTGTCTAAATCAACATCCCTTGTCTCTGGAGCAGAGTCCTGCAACATCCAGTATGTGCATGTTGGATTATCAGTGATGTTCCTTCACCTAGCAGAGAAGAAAGACCTGTGGAGATGAGCAAACATCCTCTCATCTCCATGAGACACACAGAAGAGCACTCGTCAGAAGACCTCATTGCTGCCAGTTCTTAACAGAGTGTTGTGGTTTGATTCTGGTCGGATGCCAGAGATTCACTCACAACCTCTCCCAGAGAAAAAAACTGAAGAAAGGTTTATCACAGGGAAAACAAGACAAGCTACAAGTGGGAAATATAAAGGATTTATTTCTTAACTAACAAGATGAAAGCGTAATGTGAAAAGCATCATAGTAAAGGCGACCTTCTCCCCCCGCCTCCTTCTTCTGACAACAGGTATTATATTTCCTTTTCTCTTCTAGGTGAAAAAAGGGGGAACAGGGATAGGGGAAAAGCGAGACAAGTTGGTATTTTCTGGCCAGTTTTAGGGTAGGAAACCATTTCTCTGCCTTTCATAAAGTCCTCTCCCTCTCATGAGAGAAAAAGTCTTTCAAGACACTTTCCCAAGTGAGTCCTCTGGACCCAGGGCTGACAGCTCTTCCATTCTCTGTTGTCCAAGAGTCACAGTACAGGATGCAGTCTTTTAAGCACTGGCTGCGCTGCTTCATTTTGTGAGCCCATCCCAAAGTACATAGATTAGATCCTACTGTAGTGCAATTCTGTCACAAAACGTCTGTCCTAAGGATCTCTGCCATCTCTGTCAAGCTCTGTTCTGGCCAAGTGGGCTCAAAGTGTGAGCTCAAAGTTTATCTGCAGCTTTCCAGCATGATCTTCCACCTTCGGCGTGGCCGCAGGTGGATTCTGCATCACTGGTTTTTCTCTCGCTGTTCCATAGGTTTGCAGGCAGACAGTCTGCTTCACTATGGTCCATTCTACAAGCAGCAGTGAGACGCCTGGAACCCTTCCTACTCTTCCTCCGGCTGGACTGGCTGTGGTGCCCTCATGGTGCCTTCATGGCTGTTCAACCTCTCACAAACTCTTCTCCGGCCATCTTCTTTTCTGTTTCTACATTTTTTTCTTCTTTCCTAAGTATGTTATCACAGAGGTGCCTCTATCTGCTCCTGATCTTGGCAACGGAGGAGGCCCAGGGACCAGCTGGCTGGTGTTAACTCCGCTAGTTTGCCCCCCCACCCCGCTGCCAGGAAAAAACCCAAACACTCAAACCAGGACACAGAGAGAAAAAGCTTCTTATATCCCTGTAGAGAAAGCCTGGTATCTGAGAGCATGAATAGGAGAGGGGATCTGGTTTTATTTTGTCATTCAGTCCTGAGCTCTTTGATTCTCCTGAACTGAAAAAGTAGGAAAAGGTATTCATTGGCCAGTAACTTTCCCCAGAAATAGGTTGAATATTTTAACATATGAAAAAAGACAATCAAAACCTTTATAGAGAAACCATTGATTTACACCCCTACCTCTCTTGCCATGTACAGTGATCCCCCGTTACTCGCGGGCTCCCTGGTTTGGTCTGCCTCACGAAAGTCGTGAAATCTGCAAAGATAACGAACCCACTACATAGTCAAGTACGCCACGCGTGTAGCCACATCCCCTCCCCTAATAAGGTCTGGTGGAGGGTGGGTCCTGAGAGAGGGGCTTGTTTCAGATATCTGGCTGTGCTCTGCCAAGGCATGCGAGCGCCAGGGCAGGAGGGGGTGATCGCTGAGGATGGGACCAGCACAGGGTGGGGCGGTGAGCAATGGTGCGGCATGCGAGTGACGGGGATGGGGACGGGATCAGGGCAGCAGCGTGGCACGCACGAGCCATGCGAGTGGGGCGGGGGAGAGAGGGGCTGACTGTGTAAGCAGGGGGATGGGGGTGGGGCTGAGCCGGTGCCGTGAGCAGCGGTGCTGGGGGCTGATCAGACTGAGGTCGCAGTAGGTTCTGTGCATGCACCTAGGTCGCACAGCTCATGGAAAATCACCCGCAAATACTGGATCTCGTAAATACCGAATCACGAAAATGCGGGAGCTCACTGTAAATACTTACAGATATTCTCATGGATATATGTGGTATGTTTAAATATCACTAATTTTCTCTCTCTATTACACTTGTAAAGAGTCTAATTAAAAAATTTGTATGGAAAAGGTTTGCAGCAGCGAGCTCTAGGGTGGATGTTGCATTCATATAACCTATGTAAATAATGGCAAAAAACATTTTCTGTTCTAGAAGAAAATAAGATGCTAAAACTTGAATACATTTATTTCTCAAATAGCCCTACTCTCAAAATTTAAATCCTTACACAGATAGCAGAGATAAAGAATTTGCAATTTAGGAAACCACTGCTGGTTATAATTTCAGAGATGCAGAATAGTCCAGGACTCCTCATTAGTTGGTTTGAAGAAATAACTAGATAAAACCTTTTACAACATGAGTAAGTCAGCAAAACTCTCTTATAGATCACTGTTTCTAAATATTTTTAGATAAAGAATATCACAAGTAGCAGTGAAAAAAACAAATTAATAAAACAAACAGGATCCATCTGGTCAAAGAAGCTTTTGAAGTCAGGACTATGGTCACACTCCATCTGCAGGTACAGAATCACTTGACCTGAAAGTCATAGACCTGGACATGGCTTTGTCTGGCATGGGGGCAGCTCCTGGTCTCTTCTCACTGAAACCACACCTGCAGCTCCTCCACTACCAAAACCTTGTCATGTAAACCCAATATACTATGCCAAATGAAAAATAAGTGACCTTTGACAAACATATTTTATGAGTCAGGTCTGAGAGCACTATTACGACTGAGTGATCCTCTATCTCAAATAGTGAGCCACAGGTGATCATTTAAAGTCTTACTATCTCAAATCATCAAATAGCTCTGCCATGTGCCCCAGTCCAGTTGAGACATTGCCTCAGTGGCACACCCTCGGCTGCGTAACTATGCAGAGCATATCTACATAGAATTATATAGATTCAGCATTTATTCAGCAGAAATGGTTAGCTGGAAAGAAAATATCTATGGATGACAACTAGGATATATCCCCTAGTAGTGTGCCTATGCTATAGGAATAGTTTGAGTTTCTTTTTGCACTTCTGGGATGTGCAGAAAGTCCTTCTGGGATATTCTTAGGTCAGGGAAAGTAAATGGGACACAAAACCATTTTTCCCATCCTCCAGAGTTACCTTTGTCATGCAAGGATATTTTATCAGTCCCATAGTGATGGCAGAGGTTTAGTCTGCCTTTGATGTCATAAGAAGGGTGAGCCTGGTAACTTCCCCATTCCTTGTGCAGGATGAGTTTCTTTTACTTCAGGGTGCAGTCTTCAAGAACCTTCATAAGAGTAATTAGGAAAAATTCTGGTAAACATGAAACTCAAACAAGACAAGCGTCATATTGACTTGGCTGTCTTAACAAAGCAAGTTTATTTCTTCTCGTTGGGCATAATGAACTGTCATTTGCTATTTTTGTTCACACTATCTGTACCAAAAAGATAAACAGGATGTGTAATACAGACGAAACCTTAATCCATTGAACAAGTTCACAAATCAGCCTCTGGATTGTATCAAGTTGTCTCCTTACTCACACAGAATCTATTCTCCATTCAATCAGATGAAAAACATGGTCCTTAATTTGAATTTTTTTCAGTCTTTCAAATGCTTTGTCTTTCAACATTTATGATTCATTTATGAGTCTTTACTTATTTCACAGCTGATTAAAAAAAAAACCCCAGTGACTAACATCAAATATATCCAATATATCTCAATCTCATCTGCGTTTGAAATATGTATATGTATTTATGGATGGTATCAATTTTACCTGCCTGAGACTCTAAACCAGAACTTGATAAACAGAGCAAGAACAAGGCAATCTTTTAAATTTTTGTCATAAATCAAACCTTAAATGTGGGATTACTTCTCCTGATTGCAATGATATGATTATGTCTTCAGTCCTCACACATGGGCTCAAAGTGAAGAAACAAGATGTTTCATTTTACAAGATGTTTCATTTACACCATGGAGACTGTCATTCCCATATTTTCACATTACTATGATCTCCTTATCTTGTAGTTCATTATCACCTTAGAAGATAATGAACTAGTGCCGTAGTTCTCATGTGAAGGCTTGTAAACTAGGGCACGTAAGCCAACTAATGAAAGGGAACACAACTAATGCACTTTGGGTGCCTTAGGAAGATCACTGGCAGCAGGTGGAGGGAGTTGATCCTGTCCCTTTATGCCGCCCTAGTGAGTCACATCCAAGGTGGTGTGTCTAGTTCTGGATTTCTCAGTGCAAGAGAGACATGGAGCTCCTGGAGCAGGTCCAGCAAAGGCTACAAAGATGATTAAAGGACTGGAGTATCTCTCTTAAGAGGACAGGCCAAGGGATTTGGGCATGTTCAGCCTCTAAGAAACAACTGAGAGGGGACCTCATCAATGTCTGTCAGCATCTGAAGGGAGCTGTCAGAGGATGGACCAGGCTCTGCTTAGTGGTGCCAAGCAATAGGACAAGACACAATGGGCAGAAACTCATGCACAAGAGGTTCCACATGTATATGAGGAAGAGCTTCTTTACTGCGCCAGTGATCAGGCGCTGGAACAAAGAGGATGTGGAGTCTCCCTCATTGGAGATATTCCAGTACCATCTGGACACAATCTTGTACCATGTGCTTTGGGATCACCCTGCCTGAGCAGGGAGGTTGTACCAGATGACCTGCTGTAGTCCCTTCTAACTGGACTCATTCTGTGATTCTGTGAAAAAGAAAGTATTAAATTATCTCATGGAGTAATTATATTGCTGTCAATGTAATCACAAAAGAAGGAAGAAATTCTACCCTTAGGGGGCAAAAGGGGTATAACTTGGAATGAAAGTAAGTCATATGTAAGCCAGGTTTATGAAGCAGTTGCATTGCTCAGTGGGAGAATTTTATCTGGAGAAACAACCTGCATATAATTTACTATACATCCTGTACAAGCCACAAATTTGCATGCTTAATTTTGTATTGCTAATTCTTTAAAATGTCAAACCTTCTTAAGTGCAGGTTATTGATTAAAAAATCTGCTCTGTGGGTGGCTCAGCACACTGAGGACAGATATGTTAACATCTCATTCTATTTAATATGGGAATGGTGTTTATGTGACAATCATGACTTCTGCTTACTTTCTGCTTAGAGGCTTAAGCTGGTCTGATGGTTCCAAATAAAAGGTAATCCATGCAGAGAAAAATAGGAACTTACAGATGGTGGGAGAAAGGTAAAGCTTTCATTATGTGAATAGGAGTTGAAACCATCCAATAACTTCATGAGACCACTCACAACTAGAGGACTTGTCTCTGCTAACTTTAAAAGTTCAGTGTCTTCTTGGAGAGAACTACAGTCCATGAGAGCTTTAGACAACGATAGATGCCGTGCTGAGATACACTTCTGATATGGGTGAACACTTAGAAGTTCCTCTTTTCTCATTCATTATGGAATTATTGAAGTGATCGTGCAAATAACATCCTTGTTCTAGATATGCTGCTAAACAGGGATTGTTCTCTGGTTCTGATGCATATTTACACTGACAATCCATCTCAACATTGCATAGTATTTCGCACCATGTCTCCTCTGGACCCCCTGACTGACCCTTTGGAGTCATAAAGAAACACAGCATTTTGTCTGCCTTTCCTCTCNTGTATATCAAACCCTCAGAGTGGTATTTTCACACCACAAAGCTGCCAGTGCGTGTTACAGCCTCCTGGGCATAGCAGATGGTAGTATTTGAGAGTGCACATCTTCATGGAACAGTGTCAAATGCTGTGAAGTGTGTAAAGACCCAGACCTGGTGCATTCCTGTCCCATTGAGCTTTTGGGACTTGTTTCAATTTCCTGCTACACTCTGAGCCAATTGAGCAACGTTTAGGAGAGTATTAGCTGGCATATGATACTATTTCAGGATAAACACAGTCCACAGCCTGAGCCTGCACCATGGTCTTGTTTCATTTACCAATATATTATATACGTATTACCAATATGCACCCTCAGGTGGATGAAGTTAAGTGGAGCCATTCAGACTCATAACTACAGTCAAAGCTGTAATTGCTCACCACCTAAACCCAAAAATGAAAAGCAAACCCTCATAGTCCTTCACCTGTGTTTATTCTTGGAGAAAAGCATAAGAAAAACAAAATTAAGTTTTGATTTTCAACTTTCATTTCCAATTTTAAAATCATGTAAGATTGATAATTTGTCTAAGTTTGGGTGGTGGCTTTTTATTGTTTTAAATCAATAAGGTATGGGGGTTTTACTATTGTGTCTTTTATTTCTTGACATTAAACTATTCCCTAAGTTTTAATCAAACTCTAATATTTGCGTGTGGGATTCAATTGGACGTTAAAAGTTTGATTCCATCCCCTAGGCATATGTCTTTCGTACTAGCTGCTCAGTTTTTCTGATTAAACACCATAATCTACTTCAAATGAGTCACATCCTAATCTTTGCTAACTTTATTAAACTAGCTCTCCAATAAGCGTGGTGGAATGCCAGGCAAGTAGCTCATCTATAGACATGCAGACTCTAATAGACAGTGAAGATGTGTTTTGTAATACGCATATATCTGATCTCAGTATTCGATTTGCAGAGTGGAATCAAAAAAATGTACTGAACACTTGTTTTTGATCAATGTTCTTTTTACTTCTGAGGATACCATTGGTTTTGTTCAGTTCCTACTGGGATAGGCTAGACTGTGTTCCTCTATGATGATAAAATCATTTCACCGTGAAAGGTACCTGGTGACTGATGGTACTGTGGGAGAGGAAGGTCATTGCTGTACCAGAGTTGTTCAGCCTTTACTGATCAATGTGCCTTTATGGCAAATTCACCAAAGGGAAATGGACAGAGATGATCTGCCTCGTGGAAATTTTCCCTGACTCCTTTTGGCCTTGCCAGACATACTTGACTGATAACTTCAAACTTATGATGACAAACTCACTGCATTTATTTCATTGAGAAATATTGTGAAGGTATTTGCAATTAGTCCATTATACCTGGGATCACAGCTGCCAGGAGGTCTTAAAATTGATACTGGCTTTATCCAGAGAGCTTACACCTAATCCCAACACCTGGATAAGATAAACCAAAAGTAATGACAAATCTCACTGAGGTGATCAGAGGCTGCTGGTTGGGGTTTTTTGCCTTTTAAGTGTTTCTGGTTGGTTTAATTTTCAGCAGGTCACTTAGGACCTCAAGTAATTAAGAAATACTCAGCCACTAATGTTTCAAGTCTGTTGAGCTTCCTCAGAGCTGTGGTTTCATGGCTCAGTAAGTTGCTACACTCTTAAACACAGGAAAATGTCAGTCTCATAATATATCCTTAATGTTTTCCCATGGCTTTAGCAGAAACAACATTTACAATTTCAGTGATACTGATGCAGATGATTGAGTGGTTATCACAGCTTCTGTTTCCACAGCTCCATGGTTTTTAATACCAGTAGTGTCCTTTTTTTAGCCCCCCCCCCAATTGCTCCAGCTCTGAGTAGCAATAAAAATGAACTCCGTTTACTAACACAATGCATTTCATTTCTTCATGGTGTCATGAATACAAACCAAACACAGAACATTACACAACTGGTGACACTTAAATGTAAGTCAGTTATGCAGATTTAATGTATTATACACATAGCATCTGTACATGCAACAGCATGGGAGTGAAAAGCACCTAAATAATTAAGTTAATGGGAAAGTATCGAGTAATTAAAGGGCACTGAAGAGAACAAAAGGAATTTGTTTAGTGAAAGGGTTTATAGATTTCTGAAACAGGAGAGAATGGCATTTTGTAGCAAAGATGTGGTCTACCTCTCAGGTCATAAGTACAGCGATCCCCCAGAATTCGCTGGGGGTTGGGTCTGGGCAGGTCTGCGAGTTATGAAATATATGAAAATACCGAACCCATGAATATTCAACTACTCCCTGCCTGTAGCCATGCACCCTCCACTAATAAGGTGTGGAGGGGCAGTCCTGGGAGTGTGGCTCGCACTGTAACACCTCATTAAGGCAGAGGAGGTACCGTTTGGTGCCTCCTGGCTGTGAAATCTGGCGTCCTGGANGTATATGAAAATACAGAAGCCATGAATATTCAATGCACCCTCCACTAATAAGGTGTGGAGGGGCAGTCCTGGGAGTGTGGCTCGCACTGTAACACCTCATCAAGGCAGAGGAGGTACCGTTTGGTGCCTCCTGGCTGTGAAATCTGGCGTCCTGGATATTCTGTGCATGTGCACGATCTCACAACTCACTGAAAATCCAACCACAATTAATTGAATACAAAGACATGTGAGCCGCGAATGTGCAGGGGATCACTGTAGTTGGTTGATGAGATCTTTCTCGTCTTGGTCTTTCATTGTGGAATTTCTTTCAAGACTTTTTATGGATTTGATTACTATTTTTCAGTACAGTGACATTGCCCCTGTGCCATAGGTTGGCATTGTAATGTGTGTGGTGAATGCGTCTTTGTATTTTGTATTCCATATTGCTGTGTTCAGGAGGCGTTGTCTGTAGCACACCCCCAAGTGATGATGGTATATCTTGGAAAAGGGAACGATGCATTGCAGCAACAGCGTGGCAGTTCCGAAAAGCAGTGGCAGCTGAGGTTCCTGCAGCTTGGTGGCTCACTGCGGTGGAGATCGGAGCTACCCTCCGTTTTCCAGCTTTCCCTGGAGAATCAAAGGAATTGGGCTCTTTCCACAGACATATCCGAACTGAAAAAATCTCAACCGTTTGCTTGGAAGGCTTCACACCTACCCAGGAGCTTGGTTCCTGTTTCTCCTCCTCCCTCTCCCCCTTCCGATCCAGGGGGGAAAGCTGAGCAGACAGTCGGACAGTTAACAAAAACCGGTTTATTTTTCTGTTATTCCTCAACTCTTCAGAACATTTTTCTTGTGAAATACTTTAATTTTGTGAATTTTTGTTAATAAATAGGGGATTTTTCCTTCACTTCCCTTTGAGGAAAGAACATATTTTATTGAAATTGGTTGGGAGCAAGGGGGTCATACTACAAACTAAAACACCCTGGTTTATAGTAGAACCTAGGATAAAAAGAGACACAAAATCACTTTGGAATGGAAGGAAAATGGCCTGAAGTTCATTACAGATAGGCAAGAATGTAGATAGAAAAGAATTTTTCTGGCAACTTGTAGCTCCCTGCTGCAGTTATGACTTTGTGAGTATGTGTGTTTCTTCTAATATAACCATCAATAAAATACTTGATGATGATGCTATAAAAATGTATGGATCTGCTATGCAAAATAAGTATAAGAACAGAATAACCTGTGGACCTATGAACATGTGGCCTTTTCGTAATAGCAGACTGCTCCCTTTTGTGAAACCAAAATCCTATCTGTTCATTGAAGTGTTAAACATAACTGTAGCTGGCAAACTGCCCTCCAACCCAGCTCACACTGCTTTACAAACATCTAGAAACAATGTACATGTGGTCAGAGAGCTGCTGTGAGTCCTACATACCATTTACATGCTATTTATGTCTTCATGGCACTCTTCCTGAGTGATAGGAAGAGTGCCATTAGTGAAACCTTCATTAGTGAAACTTAACAAGGGGAAAACCTTCTGTGCAGAGGTTATATGACTTCCTTATATTTTAGTCAGGAGAATAAACAGGGGGTTTAGGATTTTCCAAGGGTTATTTTCATAAGTAAATTAAAAAAAAGTATATAGTCCTCATTCCAAGGTCTTTCAGGAAACTGGAAAGGTCTTTCAGGAGACGTTGACAAGGAGAAAGAAAATCTCACTTTATCTCTTCTCCTTTTCTCCTGCATAGTTTATAATAAGACAGATCTTTACACTAATGGAGTTTTGTAATTTCTCCTTCTATCTTTGTAATAATCCTAGGATGGATTTCACTTGATCTTGATTGAGTCTATTTAAGCAATCTTCTACTTGCTCCATACTAATCTGACCTCCTGAGATATTCCAGAAGTCTCTAAAGGACACTGTATCATTCTTTAATGAGAAAAGAAATTAAGTACATCACAGCTATGTCAGGAACCTTTGTTATGTGACTTACAACCTAGCTCGAATTTAGGTTACTTTAGATAAAGAAAGCTTTAACATTAACCAGTGCCATAACTGTGGTCAAATATGTGGTTAATTGTCCCTTTCTACTAATANCCTTTGAGGAAAGAACATATTTTATTGAAATTGGTTGGGAGCAAGGGGGTCATACTACAAACTAAAACACCCTGGTTTATAGTAGAACCTAGGATAAAAAGAGACACAAAATCACTTTGGAATGGAAGGAAAATGGCCTGAAGTTCATTACAGATAGGCAAGAATGTAGATAGAAAAGAATTTTTCTGGCAACTAGTAGCTCCCTGCTGCAGTTATGACTTTGTGAGTATGTGTGTTTCTTCTAATATAACCATCAATAATATACTTGATGATGATGCTATAAAAATGTATGGATCTGCTATGTAAAATAAGTATAAGAACAGAATAACCTGTGAACCTATGAACACGTGGCCTTTTCGTAATAGCAGACTGCTCCCTTTTGTGAAACCAAAATCCTATCTGTTCATTGAAGTGTTAAACATAACTGTAGCTGGCAAACTGCCCTCCAACCCAGCTCACACTGCTTTACAAACATCTAGAAACAATGTACATGTGGTCAGAGAGCTGCTGTGAGTCCTACATACCATTTACATGCTATTTATGTCTTCATGGCACTCTTCCTGAGTGATAGGAAGAGTGCCATTAGTGAAACCTTCATTAGTGAAACTTAACAAGGGGAAAACCTTCTGTGCAGAGGTTATATGACTTCCTTATATTTTAGTCAGGAGAATAAACAGGGGGTTTAGGATTTTCCAAGGGTTATTTTCATAAGTAAATTAAAAAAAAGTATATAGTCCTCATTCCAAGGTCTTTCAGGAAACTGGAAAGGTCTTTCAAGAGACGTTGACAAGGAGAAAGAAAATCTCACTTTATGTCTTCTCCTTTTCTCCTGCATAGTTTATAATACGACAGATCTTTACACTAATAGAGTTTTGTAATTTCTCCTTCTATCTTTGTAATAATCCTAGGATGGATTTCACTTGGTCTTGATTGAGTCTATTTAAGCAATCTTCTACTTGCTCCATACTAATCTGACCTCCTGAGATATTCCAGAAGTCTCTAAAGGACACTGTATCATTCTTTAATGAGAAAAGAAATTAAGTACATCACAGCTATGTCAGGAACCTTTGTTATTTGACTTACAACCTAGCTCCAATTTAGGTTACTTTAGATAAAGAAAGCTTTAACATTAACCAGTGCCATAACTGTGGTCAAATATGTGGTTAATTGTCCCTTTCTACTAATACAAATTCAACCAAAATAAATAGGCATTTTTTCTCTAGTTTAAAAAAAACTTCTATAATTCAGCTGTTCCTGAATATATGACAGATGGACATAGTGAGTGGTCCATTCCCCACGACTGTGTCCCTCAAATTTACCCAGAAGAACGAGAAAAGCTTTGTTCACACTCTTGACACTCATTTGAGCAGTAATTTCAAGAATTCAAAGAATGAATCGGTAGTATTTTTTATGCCTTTGATGGAGTCTGAGGAAAACCAGATTTTTTTGTAATTAATAGATGATATCTTTGTTTCCTCTGACAGCTCCAATGGATGATAATTTCAAAACCCTTTCTTTCATTTAATATATAAGAAGATCTTAATTTTTAAAATTCTTGTCCTTTGCTTTTGACTGTTCCCTAGGTATTTCCTCATAGACTATGCTCCCAGGCATTCATTTTTCATCATGTTTTTTTCTCTCTCTGGTATGGTGTGTCCTCAATGACATTAGTGACAATATTATTAAAAATCTACCTCAAAAGCGAACCAAGTCCTGACAAATCAAATAGACCTCAAATGAAGACAAAACATAAGTTTTGAACAATGTCCAATTCACATTATCAAGACAAGGCTGGATTCAAAAAGTATATGACAATCAAAGACAACTACTCCCAACCTCCCATGAGCAGATAAGATCTCAGTCAATTCCTGAGCAAAAGATGTTTAACTTCCCTAAACCCCCTTCTCTCTGTTTTTACTGACAATCATCATGTCAGGAGTGATTCATTTGGGTCCCTTCTAATTCAGGATATTCTATGATCATAGAAACATAGAATGGTTTTGACTGGAAAAGACCTTCAAAATCATCTAGTTCCAAGACCTAAGCCATGGGCANCCTCGTCCAGTCTTCTCTTAAACACCTCCAGGGATGGTGACTCCACCACCTCCCTGGGCAGCCCGTTCCAATATGCGATTACTCTCTCTGTGAAAAACCGCTTCCTAATGTTAAGATTGAACCTCCCCTGGCGTAGCTTGATGTTTAACTTCCCTAAACCCCCTTCTCTCTGTTTTTACTGACAATCATCATGTCAGGAGTGATTCATTTGGGTCCCTTCTAATTCAGGATATTCTATGATCATAGAAACATAGAATGGTTTTGACTGGAAAAGACCTTCAAAATCATCTAGTTCCAAGACCTAAGCCATGGGCAGAAACACATTCCATTAAGAAAGCTTGCTCAGATCTTCCCAGCCTCACAGTCAAGAATTTCTCCGTAATATCTAGTATAAACTTACTGTCTTTCAGTTTGAGGCCATTCACCCTTGTCCTGTCATTACGTGCCTTTGTCAAAAGTTCCTATCTATCTTTCTATTAAGTTCCCTTCAGGTACTGGAAGGCTACAATTNCCCAGGTAACACTGGAAGGAGTGCTTTACCTGAGGTTATCCATAGGTACATATTCAGATATGCAGCTTGGCTTGACTTCCTGCTGCTATTGGGTATTGCCTCCCCCGTCTGTAGTCATGGAAACAGTANTGTCACACTGAAGCCTTCTCTTTTCCAGGCATAATCAACCCAAATTTTGCAATCTTTCCTCACAGGAGAGGCTTTGATGGCTTCCTCTTGACTTATGCCAGCAGGTCAGTGTCCCACCTGTGCTGAGGACCCCAGAGCTGGATGCAGCACTGTAGGTGGGGTCTCACCAGAGCAGAGAAGCATAATCCNACCACTCATAAAGGAGCCATGTCTGTCAGCGAGCAAGAGGTGCTAATTGCCTGCCCCTCTGCAAAGCAGAACAACGCGCATGCGGCAGCTGGAAATATTTATGAATAACTAATTAACTTTTTGTGAATAGTTGAAGCAGCGAATAATTATGCATGGATAGTTGAGGTAAGACTGTAATGCCAACTGTCACAGAAAAACCTATGTTGTTAACACTTGTTAAACACTATTACTGTCTAGAATCATATACTTTCATCAAAAGTGTTTATTTGGAATAGTCTCTAGACTGAGCTAAATCCTGAGTGCTGCTTGGGAATTGTTTGGGACACTTGTTACTAAAGCAAGTCAAACTCTACAGAGGGCCACTCTACCAATACCCATGACCTTATTTCAGTGCAAAGGAACATTCCTTATGCTCTTCCTAAGCACGGTTGTGAGCTTGTATTTGATGTATTAAGAAGTTCAGACCTTCTTTGGGAGTGGGCTATCAGTAGCACTTGAAATCAGAGAATATTCTGATGAAGGGATTTCCTGCTGTAAAAACTTTAGGTAACACACATCCAGATTTATATTTATGAGTTGAGCATGAATACAGTTTCAGGAGGAAAAAAAACAAGGCAGAGAATTCACTAATGGACTGAAAGCAGATCTTATTTACTCTGTCAGTCCATTTGAATGTCAGTAGAGTAAGGTCACTGAATAATATCATTTGATTTGAATCCTGCTTGTTATTGAGCTTCAGCTGTTCCTGAATATATGACAGATGGACATAGTGAGTGGTCCATTCCCCACGACTGTGTCCCTCAAATTTACCCAGAAGAACGAGAAAAGCTTTGTTCACACTCTTGACACTCATTTGAGCAGTAATTTCAAGAATTCAAAGAATGAATCGGTAGTATTTTTTATGCCTTTGATGGAGTCTGAGGAAAACCAGATTTTTTTGTAATTAATAGATGATATCTTTGTTTCCTCTGACAGCTCCAATGGATGATAATTTCAAAACCCTTTCTTTCATTTAATATATAAGAAGATCTTAATTTTTAAAATTCTTGTCCTTTGCTTTTGACTGTTCCCTAGGTATTTCCTCATAGACTATGCTCCCAGGCATTCATTTTTCATCATGTTTTTTTCTCTCTCTCTGGTATGGTGTGTCCTCAATGACATTAGTGACAATATTATTAAAAATCTACCTCAAAAGCGAACCAAGTCCTGACAAATCAAATAGACCTCAAATGAAGACAAAACATAAGTTTTGAACAATGTCCAATTCACATTATCAAGACAAGGCTGGATTCAAAAAGTATATGACAATCAAAGACAACTACTCCCAACCTCCCATGAGCAGATAAGATCTCAGTCAATTCCTGAGCAAAAGATGTTTAACTTCCCTAAACCCCCTTCTCTCTGTTTTTACTGACAATCATCATGTCAGGAGTGATTCATTTGGGTCCCTTCTAATTCAGGATATTCTATGATCATAGAAACATAGAATGGCTGGAAAAGACCTTCAAAATCATCTAGTTCCAAGACCTAAGCCATGGGCAGAAACACATTCCATTAAGAAAGCTTGCTCAGATCTTCCCAGACTCACAGTCAAGAATTTCTCTGTAATATCTAGTATAAACTTACTGTCTTTCAGTTTGAGGCCATTCGCCCTTGTCCTGTCATTACGTGCCTTTGTCAAAAGTTCCTATCTATCTTTCTACTAAGTTCCCTTCAGGTACTGGAAGGCTACAATTATGTCACACTGAAGCCTTCTCTTTTCCAGGCATAATCAACCCAAATTTTGCAATCTTTCCTCACAGGAGAGGCTTTGATGGCTTCCTCTTGACTTATGCCAGCAGGTCAGTGTCCCACCTGTGCTGAGGACCCCAGAGCTGGATGCAGCACTGTAGGTGGGGTCTCACCAGAGCAGAGAAGCATAATCCCCTCCCTCATCCTCTTTTGATAGTTCAAGTTTTCTGCCTGGTTGTGCCCTCTCCCAGGCTCTTGTGCATCCCCAGTCAATTCACTGCAGGACAAAGTGAGAAACAGAGAAGGCCTTAATGACCTGCAAGCAATGTTCACTAATAGCGAAAACAGTAGTGTATTGTCAGCATGGTTTTGTCACAAGTGTAAGACACAACTTTGTACCAGCTACTCTCCCAACAAGATCCAGGTTAAGGACACCTGAAAGGCCAAGACATCATCTGAATAATTCTCATATTCAAAGTTGTATCATGCAAAATTAAACCTTATGTAATACAGTGAAATAAATTTCCCCTATTAAAATAAAACTTTTTATCCCCTTCATGTCTCTTTCTATTTTTTGAATGCACTATGTGCAGGCTCTGAACAAGAAAACTTACACTGCTGTGGCACAGTTAAATTAGTGTGGAAGCTGTGTGAATGCTAAGATAGTAATTCAATCTGCAATGAAATTTTAAGAAAACAATACCAGCAACAACAACTAAAACATCCATGCCCCAAAACGTATCTACATCTGCCAAATGCAATTTTTGTTGAAGTAGTTTCAAATAAGATGGTCCTGCTTGGTGTGACACCATCTGTTGAATTTCTCTTGCTTAGGAATTAGTAAAGAGTAAGTGGCAACTTTACATCATTTAAAATAAAATGCTCAAATGGGGAAACAAGATCTCAGTCATAGTCATGAAAAGGATCAGGTGGGCTCTTACTCATTCTACAGACCATTGCACAGCTGATTTCACATATGGGAAAACACTTAATTAACCTTTGATACAGCCAGTGTTTATGCAGGTTTTAACAGCAGAGGAATATAGTTTTCCAGTCACTTTTCTTTAGCTGCTGGTTAGTGCTAGTACTAATTTTTTATGTTTCTTGGGGATTTCTGTTTGTCATGGAGGAAGGAAGAACAATTAAGTGCAACTTTAAGAAATAACAGAACATGCTTCACAGTATTTGGGAATATTTGGGTTTTCCTTACCTGTGGGATTTTATATGTCTGGAGCAAAACAATATAATCCTTGTTTCTTCTCCTATTCTGACTGAATTTTTTCTCCCAATTCCTTATGAATTTCAGATCATGATAATTCTCATGACCTAGATTTTCAACAGATTTAGTTGACATGTGATTAATGAAAGAAAGCACAATGTAAAGGTTTAGAATTTAAAAAGAGAGGTTGCAACAACCTTCACTCCTTATTGGATGCAAAAGGGAACATAGTAAGTAGAGATGAGAAAAAGCAGAAATACTTAATACGTTCTTTGCCTCTGTTTTTAACAGTAAGACAGACTACCTGCAGGACAACAGGACTTGTGGGCTGATGGAAGGCATAGGGGTGCAATATAATGCCCCTGCAATCCAGGAGGAGACAGTTAGAGACTTGCTGAGAAGCTTGGATCCTCATAAGTCCATGGGACCAGATGGGATCCATCCGAGGGTGATGAAAGAACAAGCAGATGAACTCGCCAAGCCACTCTCCATAATTTACCAACAGTCC
>WEKX01002363.1:44653-65522 GCA_013390025.1 Pitta sordida
GTTCCCCCCCCCCCCCGCCTCCCCTCTTGCACAGCCAGCCTTGTCCCTGCTCACAGGGCTCGCGGCACCCCCCTGCCCCGATCCCGTCCCTGTCCCCGTCATTTGCTCACCACGCCACCGCTCACCCCCCGCCCCAATCTTGTCCCTGTCGCTTCCGCGCCGCACTGCCGCCTGCACTGCCGCCTTAATCACATCCCCATCCCCGTCACTCATGCGCCACGCCACTACTCGCTCCCCATCCTGCACCAGTCCTGTCCTTGGTGATCGGCCCCCCCAACCCCAGCGCTCACCCACCTTGGCAGAGCACAGCCACATATCTGAAACAAGTCCCGCTCTCAGGACCCACCCTCTTGCAGACCTTATTATGGGAGGGGGTGTGGCTATGGGTGTGGCGTACTAGACTACATAGTGGGTTCGCTATCTTTGCGGATTTCATGACTCGTGTGAGGTGGACCAGACCCAGCAGCCCGCGAGTAATGGGGGATCACTGTATATGGAAAAATATTTTGTATACACCTCTCCTTCAGTTGCCGTTGAAACTTCCACTCAGACTGTGGCTCAACATTCTTCTGTCTCTGTTGCTTTTAAACAGAATATTCAAAATGACCTGTTGCATCTTACAGCGGTCTGCCAAGTTCAGTCTTGGTGTTGTGGTGGTTTCCAGAGGTGGACAGATGTCTGATCAGGTCTATATAGCTTCTGAAAAGTTTGCATCCAAAGATTAATTTCCCCCTTTTGCACAAATAACATTGTAACTCCATTTTATCACTTTGTATTCCTTCACTGTCTCAGAGAGAACCAGCAGATACACTTCTTTGAGTTCAGTTTGAAGGCAGTAGGACCATTATTCCCCCTCAGAGCTTCAATGTTCAACGTCTTTCCTACTACCTCTTGACTTAGAAACACCTAAAGAACCTAGTATCTAGATAGAGAAACTTGAAGAATGTCTTTTGACTTGAAAAGTAATCCTTCTTTCCTTGACAGTTAATGACAAAGAAGTGGAAAGCACTGGCTCTTAAAAAATTATTGCATGACTTGAACTGAGCAGTTTCTATTTGAAAAAGTTTTTCATAAAAGGATCATACTTACTTGCAGACGGCCTGACAATATGTGAGAAAAAAAAGTTCCTTAATTCCCTGGGAAGAGGTCAGTTTTCCTTAATCCCACTTCAAGTGAGATTTTGCTTAGTTTATTTCAATAGTGTCCATCAGTTCAGTGGTCTCATAGGATAAAGAGCAGAAAGTTTAAAAACTAATTTGGTCTCTAGAGTGTAAATTTAGTTTTCTAAATAAAGATATTTGATTCTTCCTAAGACACTTAGTTTATCTGCCACACTGTAATTGTTGGCCAAAGAAGAAGAATATTGTCTCAACATTGTTATCAGGGACTTGGACAATATAAGGATGTAAGCCAGGAATGTGAACTTGCAGTCCAGAAAAACAACTGTATCCTGGGCTGCATCCAATGCAGTGTAGACAACAGATTGTGGGAGGTGATTTTCCCCTTTTGCTCTCTTGTGAGAACACATCTGGAGTGCTGCATCTGCCTCTGGGGCCTTAACATAAGAAGAATGTAGAACAAGTTGGAGCAAGTCCAGAAGAGGCCACAAGAATGATCAGAAGTCTAGAGAACCTGCTGTATGAACACAGGCTGAGAAAGTTCAATTTATTTAACCTGAAGAAGAGAAGGCTCTGAGGACACCTTATAGCACCTTCCAGTAGTTAAAGAGGCTAAAAGAGATTTGGAGAGGGACTTTTGACAATGGCATGTAGTGATAAGACAAAGAGGGATGGTTTTAAATTGAATGAAAGTTTGTTTAAATCAGATATTAGAAAGAGATTCTTTACTGTGAGGATACTGAGGCACTGCCATAGGTTGCCCAGGGAAGTCATGGATGCTCTGTCTGTGGAATTGTTGAAGGCAGGGCTGGACAGGTTTTTGAACAACCTGGTCTAGTGAAGATGTTCCTGCCTGTGGTAAGGTTGTTAGAACTACTTGATCTTTAAGAGTCCTTCCAACCCAAACTGTTCTAGTGTTCATGAAGCTCAGAAAGGAGATGGACAATCAGTGTGTTGTAATCACTGCAGGATTCTCGAGTAAGAGTCTGTATCTCTATATTGATTTAACAGAAATCAGTTAGGACCCAAGGTAGTTCCTTGCAAGCAGAGAAAAAGGTTTTGACTAGAATCCTCTTTTTTTTACCATTTCAGGCCAAGTGAATGATTTTTAAATCTACAAATCATTCTAAAATTCACTAAAATTTTACTATTTCACTAAAATCCCTAAACTTCTAAGCTTCTACTTAACTCACTAAAATCTATAATTTTCTGAATCCTCAAATCCTTCACCTGTAGCTCTTACATTTTACTCTGTACTTCTTGGAAGCGATGGCTTCTTGCCTGTGTTTGTGCAATACCTAGAACAATGAAGCCTTGGCCCATTTCTGAAGCCTGTGGATACTTTTAAGATAAAAACAACAGAAATCAACAGTATTTATGAAGTAGTTTAGTTTCTTAGGTATGCCAAAAGTCCCAGACTCATTAAACCCTTCTATTTAAAAAGACATGGAAGATTTGTAAAAAAATATAAATAAACATTAAAAAAGGCAAATATGGTATTGCTCTCTTGCATGTCTTGAAGTTTACTTATGTTTTGCAGAATAACTTCAATCTTAATGGAAAATATTTAAGTGGGACTTAGAGGTTTAGGGTGATATTTTGTCCTAGCAAAAATACATTTATCAAAAGAAAGCCTACAGACTTTTGACAAACTGAAGTCCTACCCTCCTCATTTCTTTTCTCTTTCCTCCTCCTCTTTCTCCCTCTTCCCATCTGTCATTATCCAAAACACCACTTTAAAATAGTGTAAGCTGTCTTTCAAGTGTTGAGAGATGAGAGCTTTTAACTGAATATTATCCTCTATACAGAAGTATACCACCATTTTGCTGGTTGGAATATGCACTGCAATTGGTTTCATGGATCTACTTATCTCTAGCATCTGGAGATTTTAACTGAAGTGCAAACGAGATATAACAGAAGCATATTAATTAAGTACTAACCACAGGTTTTGGCTCTGCTACAGCATGCACTAAACAAAACACATCAAAATAGGTCAAAGAAGGAAGATATTCAATTATTTCTGAGTGTAAAAATAATATATTTGATTTTAGAGGGGTATTGCATATGCAATGCATTAAACTGGTTTCTGAGGAGTTCTGTTTCTAAGCAGATCAGCAGAACTTGCTACTCTGAAAAACATATATGTAGAGAAAGAGCTACAGAATGTTTATATGAAATATTTTTGATTTACCTACTTGATATAGCAGTAAACAGTATTCTAATAATCTGTGCATAAACTAAAAACTATGTGCCAAAGGGTTCAAAATAAGCAGGTCCCCAATTAGATGTGAAGTTTACCTTTTCAACTCATGCTCCTCTGTTTAATAAGCTGAATTCCTGGAAGGCTTAATGTGGTCCATTAAACACTGCAGGAAACCCACAGACAAGAAATAAATGTCTTAGTAACCTTCTCAATACCATTTTAGTGTGGTTATAGGTAAAATATCTACATAACTCAGTAAGAAGTGAAGTATTCCACGGCTGAGGTTGCAAATGCAGAAAATCGTAGTAACATAGAATCAGGGAGGCCTTCCATTAGATCCGATTGCTCAAAAGCAGCTTGTTCATGGACACTGCCAGAAGTGAGTGATCCACCATTTCTTTAGGTAATCTCTCCCTGTGGCTGTCCTTTCTGTTCTGGGAACCCCAGAGCTGGATGTAGCACTGCAGGTGAGGTCTCACCAGAGCAGAATCACCTTCCTCGACCTGCTGTCTACACTGTTTTGGATGCAGCCCAGCTCATGTTTGGCTTTCTGGGCTGTAAGCTCACATTGCTGAGTCACATCCACTTTTTCATGCACCAGTAACCCCAAATCCTTCACAGAGACCTGGTTCTACAGTGTATATTGATATAAAGAGTTGCTCTAACCTAAGTGTAGGACCTTGGACTTGAGTTTTATTGAACTTAATGAAGTTAATGATAGAAAATCATTAGGAAAACTAGTATCCATTTGAGAATTTTGTTCTTGAAGGACCTGATCCAACAAAAGTTTTGATGTTCCAAAACATCAGCTACGGTCTGGTTAGCACCTGTCTCACAGTTATGCAGTATGATTATACAGTATCAAACATTCTCAGTTATCAATGCAATGATTAGGAAAGGTGGGAATAAAGCTTCTTTTAAAGAGGATATAGATGGTCACTTCATAACTTTTTTCACTCTGCATTTCAGAAAAGGAAATGTTCTGTAGTGTGACCATTAAAGATAAGCGAAAGGTTTCCACTTACGGCCAAAGATTTTTTTTTTTTCCACAGCAAAATACTATAGGAATTTGTAGGAGTTTTCATGGAGAAAGACAAAAGCATCATCATCCAGAGGAAAGCAAGGGCTAAAAAAGAAGTGTCTTCTATGTTCTGATGGATGATATGAAATGAAGTGCTAAAAGGATGCAGTGAGAGATTCAGTGTGAGGAGAAAATTTGTTGAAGGTGTCTAAAAAAATCTAAGAAAGGTGCTGGTTCTGGAATTACATTACAGCATCCTGTTTCGTGTCAGTGCACTTCTTAGATTCTAGTGATAATTAATGTCACCTACAGATCAAGAAGTTCTGTGACCAATTTCCATTTCCAAGCCACTTCGGGGAGGATCAGTCTTATTCATCTATTCATCGTGCAAAACTACAGAGAGATAGTAAGAGAAAATACTGAAAAACTCACAGATTTTTTTGTCCAATGTTGGCATATTGTCACTAAGTGATTATCTTATTTAATCTGGGATTAGTGTACATTTATTGATCAAAAAGAAAAAGAATCTCTGTTGAATTTAAAGAATATTTTGAAAGTGATAATAATTTTAGTCATTTGGAGATGATAGGAATAGACTCACGTTGGCCATCTTGTACTCTACCTGCTTATTTACTCTTATACATTTTAGGTAGGTAGCATGCATAAATGTTTTATATAAACACAGTTGGCAAACAGAAAAATGGTACTGCTGCCTGGACTTTTCCAAACTCTTCTCCATCAGAAATGCTGTAATATAGTACAAAAAGAGACATATTAGAACTTTTTTTTTTTTCCCCCTGTTAACATGAGCCAAACAGCTCTTTCTATCCCCAGATCCTGGCTCTGGGCATTATAGCAGTATCTGGAGTGCTCAGACAGGGTTGGGACAGATTTTAATGTGCTACTTACTGTACAAACAAGTAGGGAAAGACAGACTGTATGAAGAATCTCAGTGTGTATGGCTGAAAGAAATGATGTCTTGTTTCTGCTTTACAGGTCACTTTATGAAATGTAGAGTCATTTAAAAGCTTCTGCACTGGCATCATTCTTGAGAGAAAAGAATTCATCTTAGACTTCTTTGTTACCATCAGCATTTCAATACCTCTTTCTGACTGTCTCGATGTCTTGCTTCACCCTACATTTTCCCAACATGACTTTTATCTTGAAATGGACAGTGGGTTAATAAACATTCTGCAGAGGTACGAATCATTCTAAAAAAAAAACAACAAACGAGAATTAAGAGTTGACGTTAAAGCATCTTTTTATGTGACCATTGGGTGAGAATAAAGTAAAAAACAGGGAACACGATACAATTAGCCAAGGTCTATTAAAAATTATTTTTCTCTACAAATATTGTCCCAAAGCTAATACTTTCAAAGAGAGCTCAGAGGATTTCCAGATCTTTAAACAAACTCCAATAAGACTAGTCCTGATATTTCTGTGGGACACTTTAAGATGATATAAATTGTCAAATTCTACATCAGAGTCACTATCCATCAGCCTCCAAAGCTGAGATTGTTGTAGTTCACCCTTTAACAAGGAATAAATCAGCTCTAATTGGGTGGAAGTGATTGGATGGTTTAGTTTACCCCTGCACTGTCGGTGCTCTGGCTGAGATTTTTAAAAGCCAGCTTGGGAACTAAGAGTGAAAGACATAGAGGCAATTAGTAGGAGGTTTGGACTAAAGACACAGCTACTTCTTTCTTCTTTTACCTGTCACAGAACTTTTCTTCTTAATTGCTTACTCCTAGGACTTTAATTTTCCCTTGGGAGTGACTTATTTATTTACAAGATAATATTCTTTGTAAGCTTAAAAATCATATTCTATTTCTTTATAATTTTTGAGGCTTTTCGATGGATGTGCAGATAGTGAATAGATTAGCAAATTCATATGGAATGGCCATTGCATTGAGAAATCATATTTCAGTCTATAGCAAGAAAGTGAGGGATTTTTCCTCTTCTAAATCATATTTCCAAGGAAAAAAGCTGATACCAAATAGCTAAACTATGAATCAAGGGGTCAGGAAATGTTTTTCTATTTTTAACCTCTACTACTGCTTGTTTTCCATATAAACTTACATGAGTCACTTAGGGAGGATTTGTTTTGTTTTGTTTATTTTTGTGTAAGTTATTTGAGTACCTGGGGCTGGTTTCAAATGGAGATTAAGCCATTATCATATCTTTGGCATTTTTATAAGGACATTTATATAAAATGTTACACATTTAGCTAGTAAAAAAAGAAAAAGCTTTTCTATAAAAATGCCTTGACTGAATGAAAATTGAAATGATTCAGTTGATGTTTTCTGCTAAAAAATGCCACAAAGTTTTAAAAATTTAGACTTTCTACAGTTATTCTCTTTTTGGACATAAATTATATTGTATTGTAATTTTTTTTCTCTAATTTCTAAGAAGGATCTGATGCATAGAAATACTACTTTGGTACATTTCTGGTCTGATTAGTCCAACATTTTCTGATGACTCTGGATTGTTTACACTGCATTTCAACTGCTTCCTGCACAATCATACAGTACTTGATTTTCAGCTATTTTTTCACTTTTTCCCCCATAACCTTATCATTATCAGGAAGGATAAGGTTTGAGTTGGGGTGTGCTGTGTGCTGTGTAGCATCAATGATGACAGTGATAATTTCTTTGCCATTTCTCAGCTGGTAGAATTGAAATACGTGTGGACATAAAATACAGGCTGTTCAGGAGAAGCTCATTTGGAGAAATTTTATGAGACTCCAGCCATTTTTTAACACTCTGTTGTGGTATCATCTAGCTAATTAAACACACTGTGATGAAGAATTTAACAGGATTCATAAAAGAAGCAAGCTGCCTGGCACATAGCTGAACTCTGAAGAACAAGTGATCTTGAAATGTGTTGAATTAGGATTATATGTATTTAAAGACAGTTTCACATTACATAAAGAACATACTATTTTTCATGCAGACAGGTAAAGTATGGTCATGAGTAGGAAAGAAAGCTGCCCAAACCCTAACTCCAGCTAAACAGGCTCCACAGGGGACAAGTCACAGCTCCAAGCCTACCAGAAGTCAAGAAGCATTTGGACACACAATGGGATTCTTAGAGATGGTCCTGTGTAGGACCAGAAGCTGGGCTCCATGATCCTTGCAGGTCCTTTCCAACTCAAGATATCCTATGATTTTATAAAAACCAGAGACAAGACTCATGTCTGAATGATGATTCAACATAGCAGAAAGAAAATTAAGCATCAGAGTGTCTGTGTAAAAGGGTGGTTGCCAGGATCAGTTTGACAGATTATTAATACCTTACACAAGGAGAATGACTAGACACTGATGAATTAAAACCCTGATAAAAGACCAGAGCTGATTGTGTTCTTGTTGTACAGAAAGCTGGTATCTGTAAAGCAGGCATGGAAACAAGTCCTTAAGCCTCCTGTAACAAATTATTCTCTTCTTGAAATGTTATCTGAATCTAGCTAAATAACTTACAACACAGACAAAATTATTTTGTAATTACTGCATCCTTCATAGGAGGAACACTGTTATCAGGAAACAGCAATGTTATATTAAAGAAATATACATATGAAAATATTTCTCAAGCATATCTCCCACTTATTCTGTATAAAGTGTGTAAATATTTGTTGTCATAAGTACTTGATTTTTATTACTATCCATAAATCTTCCTGTCACAAATAAACAATAACCTAAGAAATGTGAGAAAAATGAGTTAACCAAATCCCACCTCAAAATCATCCAGAGCTGATAAACAAGTTGTAAGGTTATTAGTTTGTAACCTTCTAGCAACAAAGTATACACCAAAATATCTGTGCATCAAGGCCAATAAAACAGCTCTCAAACAGGAATAGCTATTTCAGTATTAATAGTACTACTGCAAAATAAATTTTAAAAGCCTTTTTTCCTGCTTTGCACTAGTTAGGAGTGCTGTATGCATTTCCATATGGCTGATAATTAGAAGTAGGTTTCCATATTTGGCATTTTATATAGAGAATACTGCTTTGCCTCTCTCTGTATTCAAGACGGAAGTGTGACAGACCCAGGGAAGATATTGACTTCTCCATCATCATTACATAGGAGACTGTTATCTCCACAATCAGGGGGGTTATTTTGTATGCATCAGTGTTCCATAATACACACATTTTCTTCTTTCTTCTCCAAAACCTGTAAAATAAAGCCCTTAAGCAACACCACTTCTCTTAGACTGACAAATAGGAAATCTGCAAGACATTTTCTCTTATGCCTCCACATATGAATCCTTATATTTCCCTGGAAGTGTTCAAGGCCAGGTTCGATGGACCCTGAGCAACCAAGTCTAGTGGAAGGTGTCCCTACCTGTTGATGATCTTTAAGGTTCCTTGGAATTGAAACCATTCTATGATTTTTTTATGATCAACTGCAATGTTGTTACACTCATGTGACCAGTACCACATCATCCTTTACAGATTGCAGAGTCTCGTCTCACCTTGTAACGGTGCTGACGCTATTGGGAAAAGGAATCTAGCAACTGTCGGGAGACAGGATTCCAGAATCAAGATGATGACTCGATATGAGTTAAATACCTTGTTCCGATTTATTCAGGGTTCAAGCAGATAATATATAGCACATTTTTGCTACTCATGCTTGCCAAGAAATTTTCTACTTTACAACTATTAGTGAACACTTGTTGCTTTTCTTAAAAACTATTATCAAAAACATTCTTCTATTTCTGTTGTTCAAGGACATGTTATGAACTATTCAGAAAGCCTCAAGCCTGTGCTTGTGAAGTCTCTTAAAGGGACTATGCCCTTTAGATTCTAACCATCTCTCTACAAACAACCTTTATCTGTCATGATAAACTCTACTATTTTTGATTTTGATAACATCAAAACAAAGACTGAGTCTGCCTTTAGGTTTGTATATCTTCCCTCGTATGTGATCTATCTGACGTATCTAATATATCAGCTGAAATTCAGCAATGCAGGAATTCTGATTTTTGTTGTTCTTATTGTTGGGGGTTTTTTTACACTGATGTCTTCAGATCTTCTGCTGTGATTTGTTCTAGCATTTTTTCACCTGGGTGTCTATTTAATATTTACAGCCAGTCAGATGAACATCTTTAATTTTTTTAATCTAATTCAGATGTAGCCAAATTTATCTAGTTCACTCAATTCAATCAGTTTATCAAGTTCAATTTGTCTAGTACTGATATAGTTGATTTCAATATCCTGGAAATCATAAGCCTGTATGTCTCACTGATCTGTCCTTTCACACAGCTTTTCTCTTAAGCCCTGCTACATTGACATGTCTCACTCCTTCATTTTCTTCTATTATTCCAACATTTAAAGATATATTTTCTCTTCTGGTCTCACATCCTGCCTGACACAATCTTAGCTGAGTCTCTACTTCACTCTGTTCCACGTTATTGTATAATCACCAATTTCTCTGCCTCTCTGCTGGGTAACACCTGACATGAATTGCACATCCTATGCACAATTTATTTCAGGTCACATAAGGTTTGTGTTACATTAAAAATGAAATAGAAAGAAGCTGAATGGACACAGCAAAAGAACAAATGTAAATCTCTCACAAACTTAGTCCATAACTAATAAATGAAATATGATTGTCGTTTGTCACGGGATTCTGGTCGTGTTTGAACTGTTGCATTATATGGCTGGAAAGCATCCATGGGATCCAAGTCTTCAGAGTAAATTCACAACCTATTCAGGGTCACCATTTTTTTTCTGACTGTGTGACTTGAATGCAAAGGTATGGGCATATGGGACAAGAAAGAGGCCACATTCCCACAGTTTGTTAATGCATGAGCTACAGGTAGCTCAGTAAGGGATTGTGAAAAAAAGGCAATAGTACTCACTGGGTGCTTAGTGAATAAGGTTTGTCAGATCTAAAGTGTGGGATCTGATGCTGAGAAGTTCATGTGTTCCACTGCACAGCTCAGGAGAAGGAAGGATTTGAGTGCCCCCAGAATTAAACTCCGTCTCACAGATGGAGAAAAGTACAAGGTTACTCACAACTGACAGCAAAGGTTTCTTCAGACAACTGAACACTCCTCAGAGGTCTGCTGTCTAGGGAGTGGCCTCCTATCAAGGCTCAGATCACACAAGTTAACCAGGTAGAGGATTAAAAAGTGCCAAAAAAAGTCAGAAGTCAGGTAGTGTGCAAGACTCCAGTGGGATTATACAGTGATATACAATGGGACTATAGTTAGCTTATTGCTTGAAATAAAAAAAAGACTACAGAATTACAACAGATCAGACATTTAGAGGAAGGTCATACCTTGGGAAAACCTCCACATTTCTTGCTTTTAAAATGTTTTCTTTTACAATAAATGGACAGAACTCTTGAGGAGGTAAAATAGATTAGCAAAGACTGTGCAAAAAGAATCAAAATATGACATCGTCACAGTGTAAGCTACTCCAAAGTGGAGAGAGTTATAGTGATGAAATATTACATGCATTTAATAATGATTTGAGTGCAGTGACTAAATCCATCAAAATCCACTTTATTTCTTTCAAGTTATATGCAAAAAAATCTAAATTTCCTGGAGCCAGGACACATCAAGTCTGTTGAGAATTTTCACTCTGAATATGTTCTGTTTAGCAATTAATGATCCTTTCTTCCTTGCTTTGTTTTCTGGATTTTTTTGTTGATTAGTTGGTTTGGGTTTTGTTGTTGTTATTTTTCCCTGAGAAACTCTTTCAACTCCTTTTAAGAGCTCTTCCAACATGAAACATAGAAACACAGAATGATTTGGGTTGGAAGGGACCTTCAAGATGCTTTAGTTCCAACCTACTTGCCATGGGCAGGTTCACATTTCAGTAGAACAAGTTGCTCAAAGTCCCATCTAACTAGGCCCTGAACACTTCCAGGGATGGGGCATCCACAGCTTCTCTGCAAAACCTGTTCCACTACTCATCGCCCTTGCTGGAAAGAACTTCTTCCTAATATCTAATAATCTTTATCTTACACTGCTTAGACTAATGATTAGATTGCCACCCTTTAATATAAAATTAGATGTCCTTGTCTGAGTGTGATCGCAGTGCTCATTAAAATATAATTGAAAGGAGGGAAACTAGATGTTTGTGTTTCAAAAATATCAGCAGAAAAATATTAATACTGTTTACGACAGGCTGCATGAAGATCTACACACAGGTAAGCGGTGTTGAGTATATGCAGTGAATAATGTAGCATTCTGCTGCCAGTGTTATAACTTCCTTTAAATTAAATACAGTCAAGTCACCTATACAGTTGGGTCTCCTACCACGGTACCATGGGTCTTGACCCTCTTCCGCAAAGCCCTCCATTTGCATTGATTTGCAGCTCAATAATATGCAAATTTGCCTCAGAGCCGAACTGCCGCGGCTGCCTTGGGATGGGTGTGGCATGGCGTGGGGGGTTATTTGAATATTCATGACTGCCTAATTTGAATATTCATGAGTGTCAGGTTGTGCACACCCAGTTGCAAAATGGGCCTCCTTAATCACTGAAAAATCAGGCCGTTAAGATGTGAAGCTCCAATATGGGGGGTGCAAAGTGGAAGAGGGCCGACTGTATATGGTCATTTGGATCGTGCACTACTACTGTAGTGGCAAGGATCTTCTTGAGAATTATGGAATTATTAAGGTTAGAAAACACCTTTAAGACCACTGACCAGCTGTTAACACTGTCATGTTCACCACTATCCATATCTCCATGTGCCAAACCTACATACCTTTTGAACAATTCCAGAAATGGTGATTGCACTCTTTCCCTGCCAGGCTATTCCAGCCTGTCCAGGTTCATCTGTAGATTCTTCCTAGCCTCAAGCAGATGAACACTCCCATGCAAAGCAAGCTGGGAGCAGAAAGAATTTAGAAGGTAGGCATATCAGCAGACGTGTGCTCTGCAGGAAGCATTACAGTGATCCTTCACATAGTTGTGGTCTGTAATTTGCGGGATCCCATACTCGCTGTTGATTTTCCAGCAAGTTGTGGGACTTGGAGCGTGCGCAGAAACTACCGTGACCTCAGTCTGATCGGCCCCCCACCCCGCTCGTGCCACCGGCTCCGTCCCTCCCCACCTCCCCGCTCACACAGCCAGCCCCGTCCCCACGCCCCCTGCCCTGCTCGCAGGGCTCCTGGCGCACCCCTCCCCCACCCTGATCTCATCCCCTCCCACTCGCTCGCTCACTTGCCACGGTGCACCACCCCAGTGTTCGCCTCCCTCGTCCTGATCCTGTCCCCGTCCTCAGAGATCGTCCCCCCTACCCCAGCGATTGCCCGCCTCAGCGGAGCACAGCCAGATATCTGAAACAAGACGCCCTCTCAGGACCCCCCCTCCTCCAGACGTTATATGGGGAGGGGTGTGGCTACGGGTGTGGCGTACTCGACCATGTAGTGGGTTCACTATCTTTGTGGATTTCACGACTCGCGTGAGGCAGGCCAGACCCAGCGGACCAAACCCCAGCAATGGGGTTCACTGTGTTGCCTAGAAGATATTTGCAGAAGACAAAATTAATTTCAGAAGTGCAAAGGGCACTTTTCACACTTTGAGTCTGACTCAGCTGCAGACATAGGGGCACTTGGTCCTGTCTGAGATAGCCTGGGGTACCCGAGACCGTTGCACTGGATTAACAGCAGGGCCCATGAAGGATGGATAATCTCTGGGAGCATCAGCTGGAGGTTAGACTTCTGACATATAAATGTCAACAACTGAACTGAATTCCTTGAGTTTTCTGAACGTTTATTTCTGTGGCGGTTCTAACTCCTGACTGTCTTACTCCTTACACTCTTCATGTGGAGCATGCTCCAGGGTCATTCTCCCATTCATTTATCTTTCTTCTTTCTCATTTCAGTTGAAGTCCTTGAGTAACCTCAGAACAATAATCTTACAGGAAGATATTATTTTTATTTATATTTTTTTCTTCTGGAGTATAAAATCGTAAGTCCTTTACAGAAAGTCATGTAAGGAAGAAGGTGGAAATGTATAACTGACAGGGGAAATACAATGACCAGCAGTGAGGCTGCCATGGAAACATAGCCTAAGGCTAACAAAAGACAAATCCAGCCAGTACATATTTAATGAAATTTTGTTAAAAAAGCAGGCAAATCTCCTATTAGAAACATAATTCATGTTGGTCAACACTGAAGATAAAAATTTGCTACTTCTTTCTCCACAGAAAGTGTCCCTCTTCCAGTATTTTTAATGCGGTCAATACCACTGATCTAAGCTTCATCCAAATTAAAGTATTTATCTTACGAGACTGCTCAAAGGAAAATATGGGGACATAACCACATAATGTAAGCACCTGTATTTACCTGTACTTATTGTGTGAATAATTTCTAGTGTGACAATTTAGAGCCATAATGTGACACTTGAACCTTTGTTTTATAAACATCAGATGCACACTTGTGCAGAAAAAAAATAAGAAGAAAATTTAAAAACTTCTAGCTGATTTTTTTTCTTCTTCGTAATAAAAGAGTACCTTTTATCTTGTCAACAAAGTGTATAATATTCTAATGCTTCAGGATAGATTTTATAAATAATCAGAACCATCCAAACCAGTACATATTTGGACAGCCACACTATATCTTCAGTTTGGGACTTTTTCTTTCTTTTACTTCTTTTAACAGCATATTTTGAAAATATTTGAAAAAGATCCCATTCAATGCAATGAAAATTACATTATTTGAAAAGGATTCCACTCATTTAATTTACAGATCAAATTGTGTTGATGTGTTCACTATTTTCTTTGAAATGGTGCAATCACACAGTCCATAACTTCTTTCTGAAAGGGAAGTGATGCTTTAAAATACTCAGGACAGGCTGCTTTTAGTCAGTCAGTCACTTACACAAGATGTTAAAGCTAGCCACCAAATTCTGGGAAATGAACTGATCAAACAGTACAAAGAGCTAAAGGTCTAATCATATGTACCCTTTAATCCCCCCCAAAGAAGTTGAATATTGATTTCCTTGGTACATAACATGCACTTTTTCATCACCAGTGACCTTGAGATCATGAAGAGATATGCTGATTCTGATAGTTGATAAAAATTATGTGCTTATGACACAATAAAAAAGTTTAATTCTTTCAGACATTTGATATTCAGAGAAACTGCCTTTGAGAGAGAACACAAAGAGGCAACTAAAATATTTTAGATTTCAGAAAGATTCATTTTTTCCAGAACCTGGAATCTCAAGATTCTGAGATGCTGCCAGTAGGCTGTTTAGGCTTAATATTGTCTTGGAGTTATCAAAGCCATGAGTGTGCATGACTTCCAGCTATAATACCAAAAAAGGTGTATTTAAGGGAGTTCACTGAAGGAGGCTCGACATTTCTTTGAAAAAAGATAAAGTAGTTGCATAAGCAAATAATTCCATTGCATATAAAGGGCAGAATTTTAGTGAAACAGCAAAGTGTTTAAAGCTTAAATTCAGATAAAAAAGAAACCTGAGAAATAGAAATTGAGATTAATAAATGCAAACACAAATATAAAATGAAATAAAGTAACATGAACCTGTAGACAGAAAGTTTGAAACACTGAAAAGTGATATGGAGTGACATCAAAGGTAACAGAATTTTTTGAGCAGTAAGTGAATCATCATGGAAAATCTTGATCTGATACTCAAGTTAATGTCATTCTTAAGTTTCCCTGTAAAAGGTCAATGACTAGCAGATGTCTGGAAATACTAATAGAGTGATAAAAGGTTAAGATTTCTGAATTTTCTGCTTTGAATAGGGAAAACAAAAGTTAAAAAATAATTGAAAATACCTGATAAATTTCCAGGCAAAATAATTTTACATTTTTAGTAATTACCTTAATAATTGAAGATCTAAACAAGTAGCAATAAATAAGACCAAATTATACTCATATGCATCAAACCAATGTAGTTTTCTTCTAAGAGAGAGTTAGAAGCTTTCTGGATATAGATGGTACAATAGTGAAAAAACAACCCTAATTTTGGAAAAGTTTATTTCATGCTCTCAGAAGACCTAAAAAATGAGGAATGGACACATGAAAACATAGAAACATTCTCACAAAGCTGCCAATTTCAAAAGAGACAGAATATATTTGTGGAACCTTGCAGAAATCTACCTTGTAAACAGTCAATGCATTTATTAACTATAAATAGTTTAAAACAGAGTTTTATTTTTTCAGTTTACCGATCATATGAACCAGAAAAATGAAAGATACACTAGAAGAAATTAATAGAATCAAAAGTCAACTTGAATACTGGTAAGAGCTTGCAAAAAGTCATGATTGAATGAGATTAAGAGAGCAAAAGCACATGCAAGATTTTAAAAGAATTGTCAACTACATCATTACAGGATGGATCATGACCATAGCAGATTTACAGAAAGGGCGTTTGGGTGTTTGTGAACAATATGGGCCAAATATGAGCCAAAAAATCTGTAAGGTGAAAACAGAAAACTTCACTTTTTGTAGGAGAAAGCCCCAAAGCCTCTAGAAGATGTGAATTCATTTACTCTTTCAAATCTAGTAATATGTGAGGAATCATGGAACTTCAGGTTTTGGACCTGTGTGTGCGCAGTTATTAAATATTAAACCAGAATAAACATGAGCCTGGAAAGCAAGAAGGAAGATTGAAGAACTTCTTCAATTACTGAAATTAAAATTGTCTGATGCTCCACTGACTGCAATGGGTGCTTTAATATCTTGCTCAAAAAACATGCCTGCATTATGGCTACCAAAACACAGGCATGAGAATTTTCTTTGAAATTACAACATGGCAAAAATCTTCCCAATAGAGGACTGGGATTGATTGCCTGGAAACTGTAAGAATCTCCAACACTGGAGGTCCTTAATCAAGACTGGAAATGCTTGTGTCAGGAATGAAGTTGGTGTGTAACTAGTCAAGCTTCAGGGCAAAGAAGTGAAATAAATGGTCTTTTAAATCCGTCTGGGAAACTGGGACTCAGAGCCTGAAGCCATTCATGCACTTGGATACCTAGAACAAATGTAACTATACTTCAGCACAGACAGTCATTGAATTAAAACCAGACATAATCTTGGGGTCACTGAATTACTGCCCCCTCAGACTTGGTCTCCTCCATTGACTAATAGCAAGAGAAGTGGGAAATCAGCCAGTCTGTAGGTTCAGCAGGCTAAAACCAGTGCCTAAATGTAGCTGGATTGAATGGCAGCTGATTTCCCTTTGATTATTTTTCAGCAATACGCGTTAACACTTCCATAGGTGTGCATAGGGAGGGGAATAATGTTTTCCCCCTGATTTAGGGCTCTGCATCACGTTGTTGCCCGGTGTCCACTCTCTGCTTCAATGACACAATGACAATGACAATGACAATGACAATGAGTGTGCCCAGGTGGCCAGAAAAGCCAGTGGAATCCTGGCCTGCATCAGGAATAGTGTTGTCAGTAAGACTAAGGAATTTATTCTTCCCCTGTACTTGGCACTGGTTAGACCACATCTTGAGTACTGTGTTCAGTTCTGGGCCCCTCAGTTTAAGAGGGATGTTGAGATCCTTGAGCGGGTCCAGAGAAGGGCAACAAGGATGGTGAAGGGGCTGGAACAAAAGCCATATGAGGAACGTCTGAGAGAGCTGGGGTTGTTCAGTCTGGAAAAGAGGAGGCTGAGAGGAGACCTTATCGCTCTCTACAACTACCTGAAAGGGAGTTGTAGCCAGCTGGGTTTCGGTCTCTTCTCTCTGGCTACCACTGATAGAAAGAGAGGACACAGTCTTAAACTGTGTCAGGGAAGATTTAGACAGGACATTAGAGGGAACTTTTTCACANGAGGCATTTTTATCATTTAAGACAAATGAGATTTCTGGTTTAACTGCACCACAAACAAATCAAGTGGTCCTACCACTGGCACAAGGAACTGGAAATCTGTTTCACCTAAATGTTGCTCACATTAGCATTGAGTTATTAACATGCCTCGTATTATTCCAGAATGAAGGAGATCATTTTACCAAGCAAAGTGGGGTAGTACTCACCAGTAGATCTGTTTGTTAACAAGGTGGAAATATCTACACTCTTCCTGGTGCATAACCACAGCACTTAATGCATTGACCTGATGAAAAGAAGAAGTTTGAAGAGCGCAGGTAGTTGAAAGTCTCCTCTCTTCCTTTCCATACTGTTGGTATCTTATAATTCCAACAAATAGTAGGAAATCAAGGTGCAGGCTTGCAATATCTGTTGTGTTCAGTTCAGGACTGGCAGTTTTCTTTAAAATTCGCTACTTTCATTGTCTTGTACATTGTTTTTTAAATCAACAACAGAATTTTTCTCTCTCGTTTTTTTCATAAGTAAATCTGGATTTAGACATTGATGACTTTTAGCAATGATGGATTACGAACAAAGTTTTCTTCAGAAAGACTGATTCTTCCATCACTGCTCCTGAAACAAAAGATCTATTGAGAGTGGTGGAGCTTACAAGGAGTTGTTTAGAAAAAAACTTTAAAAAAGAAGAGAGTTAACTTGGTTTTGGGAGAGGTAAAATCTTCCCCAAAGTCTTATTTTCTAAATTTATTTTTGTTAGTATGCCTAAATAGATATGATGGGCTTTCTAGAAAACTTATGATAACCCTTACAATGACTTGTTTAGCTGTAATTTCAGAGACGTGCTCAAAATATTTTTCAAGTTCTTGGTTTGCATATTTTTGGGCTTTGTTGTTTTTTTAATAATAAATATGTTTATTCATGGTTAAAGCCCATTCTACTTTTGTTGCCTTTACATTTTAATGGCATCGAAAAAGCAGTCAAAAAATTAATGATATATAAAAAGATGAAAGGACCTTACTTCTCTTGCATTGCCACAAAGTGTCTCCCTTTTCCCATGCATTGCCTACTTTGATTGCTTTTACAAGCACAAGGGAAAAAATGTCTTCTTTAAAGTAGACAGTCCCAAAGTGCAAGAACAGAAGCAGGGGCTCAAGTTGTGCCTGTAAAGTGATAAATGTCCATAATCTCTGATGAGGAAATGGAGATTTAAAAAAAATCATGGAAGAAGACATTTTTTAGTATTTTCATTCATACATTGTTGATATTAAGTACCTTTGAAGATCACAACATGGTTAAAGCCTGTGTTTTGTCTGTTTACAGGGAAGTTTACTTGTCTATATAAAATCAATCATCTTGTTTGCATAAAGAAAAAAATAAAAAGCTGTCCTTGAACTGCGATTGCACACGCTTTGTAGATTTGTACATCTGTTCGCAGTCAGTTGGAGAAAAAAAATGGACTGATTTGTGGGTTCTTTGATAACAGTGTGTTTTGTAGTTTCCCAAGACATATGAAAACCATTTGGAACTAGGTTTTGCCAAATGTGGAATGGTAGAAAGGAAATTGTATGGATGAATAATAACAAAGATAGAGTTTCCATGTTACCAAGACTGTAGGAGGAAATGCTCTCTTCTTCTAGTTCTACAGATACAAAGGGCTGGCCAAGCACCTTGCTATCTACAATATAAAGACAGAGAAAAACAATTTGGTATCCACTGGGTGGTGGAGAGATCACAGAATCACAGCATATGCTGAGTTGGAAGGGACCCATAAAGATCATCCTTTAACGGATGGTCCTGCACAGGAGCATCTCCAAGAATCTCACCATGTACCTGAGGGTATAATTTAAATTCTTCTTGAACTCTGTCAATCTTGGTGCTGTGACCACTTTCTTGGAGACCCAGTTCCAGTACTAAACCAAACTCTGGTTGAAGAACCTCTTTCTAATATCCAGCTTAAACCTGTATTGGCACAACTTCAGGCCATTTCATTGTGTCCTGCCAGTGGAGACCACAGAGGAGAGATGAGTGCCTGTCTCTCTTCCTCTCATGAGGAAGTTGTAGACTGCAATGAGCAGTCTCAGCTGTGTACTCAATTGACCATGACAAATTAATTTTGTGTAAGATGACTGAAGATATGACAAAATATTTGTGGGTCATGACTCTAAGCTTTCTTCTTTTATTAGAGGAAGCCCACAAATATTTCTTGAGGAGTTGCCATATGAAGCAATCAAAATTACAATAACTGATACATAAAAGTAAGGCTTTGATCTGATAAAGATTACAGAAGTTAAGAAAATAAACCACCAAATTTTGTTTGGTTATGGGAAAATGTGATGTATTCTGTCATTTAAAATTTGCACAGGAAATGGAAGCACTACCTAAGAACTCCTGAGGGAATAAATGGGAGGAAAAAAAGGCTATCAGGAGTTATTTATACAAAGTGATAGCATTTATTTAGATCTTCATTGCTGCAAGTAGTCTGTGTAGCTGATCACTGTTATTTACGGTGAAACATTTCCATTGCCAAAACAACCAAAGGCAAGTAAGAAAACCTCAACTTGCAACAGTGGACGAGGAGAAACTGGATGTCAATGGAGTCCTGGGTGATCCAGTTGTGTGCACTCTGAAATATATACAGAACCCAGCACGTCACAGTCAAGTTACAATGAATCATTACTGCACATGTGATAGTTGGATGCTTAGGTCATGTCTAACTAGACAAAGAGACGTCCGTGATTTCAATGACTTCTGATACATTATAATTATAATTGGCAATAATTTAATCAATGCAATCATGAATTGTGCAAGGTTTCATCAGTCTCAATGATGGTAGTGGCCTTCCTATAGATGTGTTTCTTTTGATCAACTAATGCTATTTGCTAAGAAGACAAAGTTGTTACTGAATGTAGGGGATTTTATTGTTGCTGTTCTGTTTTTTTTTTTCCTCAACAAAACTCCAGAAACCTAATTTCTGTTTGAAAATTCCAGTTCTATGTTAAATTAAGTTGAAAGGGGCCAGTATTTTCTGAAATTATATTTAAAAATAGAGAAATAGAGGAATACACAATGTTCCAGAAGTTTGTTTTCTGTGAGAAAAGGTCCAGAAGAGAAGCAGCATGTAAAAAATACATCAAATTACTGAAAAAAGTTTAATAAATAATTCATGATAATTAAGTGTTTTATTGTAGCAAAAGGAAATTGAATTTTGCAGGTTTTAGTAAAAATTAAGCCTTGTTGGATTTATAGAAATATGCTACATTTTTTTGCTAATGCAAGGCAGGTGCCAAAACCTCAATTTATCATCTATTTAGGGCTGAGAATATAGATCATTTGGGAGAATACAAAAAACCAACATGATCTCACTTCCATTCATTGACTACCCTTAAAAAATATACCTTATATTATAAAGTAATATATTAGATGATAATGCAAAAAGGCAGAAACTAGCTGGCTTTACCTACAGATAATCAAATAATTATATATTTATATCTCAAATAAATACAATTTTAAAAGGTTAATGTATATAATACATTGGTTAAAATTATCTCTGCTGGAAATTTCATGGTAAAGGACTACAACATTTTCAGAATTTCTTTTTTAAAACTAAAAATTTCCTTCTTCTATTTAATCAACTAAATAATAGAAATTCTGACCTTTGTCTTCAATGACTGAGAACAAACAAAAAATTCTGTTGATAGAAATTAGTCACCTGATTCTAAGAGGCCATGTTGGTATGTGAGTCCTAATTTATGTGTAGGCATTTATCCCTGGTCTTCAGG
>WEKX01002363.1:70182-127971 GCA_013390025.1 Pitta sordida
AGTGACTGTCGGATCTCCTTCCCCCTTCAAACCTAGTTTAAAGCCCTGTCAATGAGTCCTTCCAGGCTGCGGCCCAAAATCCTTTTGCCCTTATTAGATAGATTCTGCCCAGCAGAGACTAGCAAGCCAGGTTTGGCGAAAGATGCCCAATGATCATAAACCCCAAAATTCTTCTAGTGGCACCACTCCATAAGCCATTTATTGATAGCAAGCATTCTACTATTTTTTTCAGATTCCACATCTGCCACTACAAGGACCGAACAAAAACTTACCTGCATTCCTTCCCCTCTGAAAAATTGACCAAGTTCCTTAAATGCCTTCCTTATTTCTCTGGATCCCTTCTTGTTGATCTCATCACTGTCAGCTTGGATGACTAGCAGGGGATAATATTCAGAAGTTTGAATTAGTTCTGGCAACCTCTCAGCAATATCCTGTACCCGAGCCCCAGGGAAGCAGCAGACCTCCCTGTGAGATGGGTCTGGTCAACAGGTCCTTCTATTCCTCTCAGAAGGGAGACCCTGACAACCACTACCCTCCTTTTCTTTTTGACACTAGAGGTCTGATTTGTTTGGTGGAAGAGGTAGTTCCTAGTGATTTACCAGGTGGAGTGCCTCCTTCTGTATTATCCTCCTGATCCCCAAAATCCAGGACCCTGAACTTGTTCTGCAGGGGTAACTCAAAAGGTGGCATCTGAAAAGGTGCTGGTGGACAGGAGAGAGATTCCTTACCCCCACCTGTTACCATACCACCTCATCCTCGAGGTTTCTTTCTTCTACCTCGTGATGGGGAACCTGAGGTGCATGAGGCCCCTCTCTCTCTCAAGAGTCTGTAAGGGATGGAAGTGCACAAACCCTCAGTTCTATTTCCTTTTCACTATCTCGAACACTCCTCAGCCGTTCAACCTCTTCCTTCAGCTCTGCTATCATGCAGAGTAGGTCATTTACCAGCTCACATCGCCCACAGATGTTTTGCATGCTGTCCTCCTGTTAGACCATCAGGCTCAGGCATTCTTTGCAGCCAGCAGCCTGGACAGTCACATCCTTTGACACAGGGGTTGTCTGGGTCTGAACCTCCCATGTGGTGTCAGCCTTGGCTTTCATCCATCTGATTCTAACCATTACTGATTGGGGGGGGCTGGGAGGACAAAAACAAGCAGAGACACAACCTGCCAAGACAGCGTATGAGACCCTGCTTGCCCACCTTGCCTGTGTGAACTGCCATGCTAACTGCCTCTTAGTCACTTACTTAAAGCCCCTACACTTACTCAAAGCCTTTGCAGCTCATGCCCCTCTTTGCCTACTCCTGTTCACCGTGCTCCTGAGAATGCTAATGGCTTAAAAACTTGCAGGCAGGAAGTCCTGGTCAGGGATGATCCTGCCGCCCCGATGGAGAAGCACAGGTCACGCGATGGCCCTCAGTAGCCACCTGTCAGATAGGGAGAATGGCCACCTGGGTGCTGCAAACTCAGTTTTGTCTGGCTCTTCCTGAGCATCTGTGATTCCTTGACTTTAGCCATCATATTTTATTAGCAAATGTGGGCTGTTTTTTTCCCGTTTTGTATTTTTCTAGATGAAAATTGACTGGAAATAACTGTATGCCTTGAGAAGTAGCAAACACATCTGTCTAAAAATGCTGCCTCCAATTCACAGAATACTTTTTCCCTTTGCCATGCTGATTGTCCTTTGAAAGAGCAACAGATTTGAAATGGCCCTTTAAAACTAAATCCTGCTGTAGAATTAAGACATCAAAGTTTGAGGGAAGAGGGAAACATATTTAGAGTATTATCACCCTAAGTGTAGGAGTGACTAATACTTCCAGTGGAGTTCCCTATGCATTCTCTTGAATTTTCACAGGCAACTCCTAGGAAAATAATTTTGTAATCTCTGAACTGAGTCTATTTTGATTTCTTCAGGTGAATTGTATGTGGAATGATAATAGCAGTGGAGCACCTGATGGCAGCTCATAAACCAGATTATGTTAGAAATCTGTTTCTTTCTGGCATTTACTTTCTCATAAACTCAAGGAGGATGAATCTATTCTACCATGCCAAAGCAAGGCTTTAGTGATATCAGCAGCTAAGAAAGTGATCAAGAAAAAATATGGGAAAATAAGAAGTCACTGATTGGAGAATAAAGGGGTGAAGGGCTTTGGTATGTTTGAATCATTTCCACTAATAAACTTCCTAACTACTTCTCCTTAATACAACTGACTCACTGTCACTCGACTTTTGAGCACCATTAATGCCCAGTTTAAAATATCCATGAGATAGATTACTGTACTAAATACTTTACAGTACTGGTTTTATGGTCAGGATTTAGTGGAAAGCTTCTTTCTCCTATAAATCGTGCTATGAATATTGATTGTGGTACCTTCCACTTATCTAAATTTTTATGAGGCTTTTAAAAAAAAGTACTGACTCTGTTTTGGTGGGAAAGACTCTTTCCCAGAAACTAATCTGAGGAACATCTCTAAAACCTGCCCATTCAGTGTTTATGTAGTTAAGAATGACTTTATAACAAAGTGCTGCCAGTCCAGACCAATTTATTATATGCTGTGCAAGTGTTAAACTGCCTTAAATCAATAGTTAAGAAGACAGGAGAGTGCTTGGGTGTTACAAGTCATCATTTTAATGAAATATAGATTATTCCAAGACTATTAAACAAGTGGTTGGTGTCAGGAAAATTGTTCACTTTTTCAATGTTAAACAAAATCATTTATTTTAATAGAGTAAAATCAATAAGAAGCTGAGACCTGCCATGTAGCTTGAATGCCCAAGTAAATGTATAGTTGGAACTTCCCACTGATAAGTAGATGGGTTACTGCTTGCATCTCCTGGTTACTAAATCTGATTAAAGGAAATAGCTTAAAGGGAGATAAAAAAAAAAACCAAAACAAACAAACAAAAACAAACAAACAAAGAAACAAACAAACAAACAAACAAACAAAACCCCAAACAAACAAGCAGTAATAAACACTTTGATTTAATCACTTATTTTCTTTAACAGGCAGTTACCAACATTTTTTTTTAATATTTTCCAGACTGCACATAAACTGTATAGCCATGAGGCTTGAGGATAATTCAGCAGGAGGGGGATTATTTCAATTTAAGAAATGAATTGAAGGAAAATTAAAGAGCCTGAAGACGAAAATAAAAAAAAAAAAAGTAATTTATAAAGTTGCCTAAGGTTTCAAATAATTGGTTTCTAATAATAAGCACAATTTTATTTAATGTTTTCAGGATTATCTTAAAAACGAAGTGGGAAAACAAAAGGTATAAAATTAGAGTAGTTTGCAAACTCACCTCGCATCCATCAAAGTAAAAAAAAAAAATTCTGCATCAGGATGAAACCAAAACCCTTATTTTGTGAAACTGCCTCTTGTTTAGACAAGATCTTGGGTTGCTAAAGTAGGCTGGGAAACCCATGGTGAAGTGTCTCTTTAAAATAGAGGCCTTATGTTTGGGGATGTTTGTGGTGAAAGCTCTAAACTTTTTGGTATTTCATATTTTTAAATTAATTTCTCTGACTTTCTCTCTTTATAGAATAATTAAAAAATCACTTAGGTAAAGGGAGGATCACTTCATAATATGGAATTTAGGACATTCATATGGAATGAAGAAGACTTTGATCTGAATCATATTAAGCAGAAATTTGAAATAAGGTCTCTCATGGCTAAATACACTGGCACTTGGGTAGTTAGTTAGTTAATCATAGGATTTCTTTTCTTTGATCATTTATATCATGAAGCTGAGAAAATTCCCAGGGCTTTCCAGTACTTCATAAAACTTTCACTTGGAAAAATCAGAATTTTTCTATGAAAGTCCTGCTTCAGATCTCAACAACCCCATGCACCGCTATCGGCTGGGGGAGGAGTGGCTCGAGACTAGTGAAGTGGAGAGAGACTTAGGTGTACTGATTGATGGGAAACTCAGTATGAGCCAGCAGTGTGCCCAGGTGGCTAAGAAGGCCAATGGCATCCTGGCCTGCATCAGGAACANGTGTTACCACTCTGGGATGTGTTCCCGGTCTCTGTACAGGTGTTAGATGGTGAGTTGGACTAGATGATCCTTGTGGGTCCCTTCCAACTCATAATGTTCTGTGTGATTCTGTGTGTGATCTCTCCTTAGTCTAGCTGTGGTTCACTATTCAATCACATCCCATCCTGTTTCGTCCACCATCAGTTTCTACTGACACTGCCTGCTAGTAAAGCATGGCTTATGAATACATCAGAGAGAGATTGTCACTTGGAATTTGGCATACTGCAGCTCCTGAAGGCACACAACTGAAGAACTCCAAAAGAGAAGGTTCAAAGATCACAAATATCTATATTGTGTCCTGTTGATTAATATTCACGTTTCAACACAATATTAATTAATGCGTTCTGTTCAGTTCCATTTTCAGCTGGTTATTTCTGAACAGAGTTCAGGAGCACTCTCTGACTTAAAGGAAAAGAAATTTTTCCAAATATGCTTGAAGGCATGCACCCTGAGGTTTGAACCATTTCTTAATGTCGGCAACTAAAGGCACTTCCCTCTCGTACAACTCATTTGGTTTAATATAAACATCCATTGTTATTTTAAGTGTCCTAAAATATTCCATCTCACAACCCAATGACCAGTTATAGATGAAGGAACAATAATTCTCAATAGCAAGAGTATTCCTTACCTAAAGCAACCAGTGAACAGACATTGTGATATTGTTCTTGTAAGCGAACCTGACAAAGTCCCTCCGTATGGCCCAATTAATATACTTAAAAGATCATTTTAAAAGAATAGTTCCAGGGATGTAGAAGACATGACCTTCCATGATATTTTCTCTGTCAGTCATTGATGGAATGAATATAAAGTGCAAAGACACATAGCAAAACAGCTCTTTCTTTCTTTATTCTACTATTTTTCCCCACCATAATGTACTAGTATTTTTTATATTTTAAATTAAGCCCAGTAGGTAGGAAGATCCTATATCTTTCAAATAAGATAATTTATCCCTGCTTTACAGCATGTTTCTTTGATATGATTTCTTTCAGGGCTTAGCCCTGCTGCTTCCTGGAAGATGAGAGATCCTTTGGAATAAATCCTAATGACTGCCTAAGTAAATGCTTTTTACAGGAATGTGTGAAGTTAGATTTCACTTTTCCCTGACATCTACTTCTCAGACATCCTTATCCTGAAACATGGATTTTTTTCCCTTCTCTTTTCTTCTGATATTCTTCTTTCTCTCATTAAAGACATTTTACCTAAAGTTGATTGCCTTCAGTGATAATATCATCCTGAAGAAATAAAGACAACAAAAATGCACTGCTCAAATTTATTATGCCAGTAGTTACAGTTTAAATTCAAGGGACAAAGTTGTGCCAGGTGTTGGTGCAGAAAATAAAGATAAAACTTCTTGTTCTTCCATCATTTGCCATTCTCAAGGACTGGGCAAAAGCTCTTAGAGGACAAAGCTGATAGTAAGGGAATAGCACAGCTGGCTCCGTGGCTGGGAGAGGTAACTAAAAACCCCAGTGCCCTTTTAGCTGCAAGAAGTTAATCTGCTTCAGGGTGTGCAAGTAGAAATCTGTTCTTTGAAAATTACATCTTCTCCCTGTGTGTTTTCTTGCAGAGGCTCTGTGCTCTGAACCAAACTTGATCAGATGATTTGAATGAGACAGGGTTGATTAGAGTAGTCAGTTTTACCTTATTCTTCTGCTTGACTGGGGAAAATGCTGGTAAATTCCTGTCTCACAGTTCCCATCCATTGTTAGTTTCACTACAGAAATAGTTCTAAGAATAGTATTACTTGTCGAGCAGAACAGCATTACAGCAGCTTCCTATTCTTTCCTTGTATGTATTTGACACATGTTGCTTCAGTTAACTAAGGTGAAATGTGAAATTAAAACTGTTTGGAACATAACTTTAATGAATATTTTCCTAATTTTTCTTCGTCACAGAATCACAGAATCACAGAATATTCTGAGTTGGAAGGGACCCACAAGGATCATCGAGTCCAACTCTTACCACTGTCTCCCTGGCGGGAATTGAACCCGGGTCTCCCACACGCCAGGTGGGGACACTTACCACTGTACTAAAGTGGATTTCATCATTGCATCTCTAAAATAAAACACAATCAATTTTTTTCTTTCTGTATGGTTTTTTCTTTTATTTAACCTTAAATTATAATGCTGATAAAACAGATTAGAACAAACAGGTCTATGAAAACTACAGACTGAGAGAAACTCATGCAAAATAACATCTTTGGAAACTGGAATCAGCACTGGAGAAACATTTATTGTTCTGAGAGAAAACAGGATTCATTCATATATTTATATCCACATATCTGGTTTCATATGGTAATACTAAATATTTTATTCATTGACTTCTTACTTTATGTCTCAGGTACTCAGCTGAAGATGTAAGATTGTTTTTCAACCCTTTAATTTCCAGGTTTTCCTCCAGGAGAGGTTGTGGGTGAATCTCTGGCATCCAACCAGGGTCAAACCACGACAGACACGGTTTCCCATAATACACTTCAGGAGAAACTCTCAGAGCATGGACTGGATAGAAGCATTTTAGGTTGAGTTAGGAACTGGTTGGATGGACAAGCTCAGAGAGTGTTGGTGAATGATGCCACATCCAGCTGGCAGCCAGTCACTAGTGGAGTCCCACAGGGGCCAGTGTTAGGGCTAGCACCGTTCAACATTTTATTGATGATATGGATGAGGGAATTGAATCCATCATCAGCAAGTTTGCAGATGATACCAAGCTGGAGCAAATGTTGAACTGCCAGAGGGTAGGAGGGCCCTTCAGAGGGACCTTGACAGACTAGAGGAATGGGTAGACTGCAACGGTATGAGATTTAAGAAGTCTAAGTGCCGGGTTCTTCACTTTGGACATAACATCCCCATGCACCGCTATTGGCTGGGGAATGAGTGGTTGGAGAATGGTGAAATGGAGTGGGATATAGGTGTAATGATTGACATGAAACTCAATATGAGCCAGTAGTGTGCCCAGGTGGCTAAGAAGGCCAACGGCATCCTGGCCTGTATTAGGAATAGTGTGGTCAGTTGGACTAGGGAAGTTATCCTTCCTCTGTACTCGGTGCTGGTCAGACCACATCTTGAGTACTGTGTTCAGTTCTGGGCTCCCCAGTTTAAGAAGGTGTTATGGTTTAGGGGGTTTTCTGCTGCTCTGGTAGCGAAGGGGTTAACAGCTCAGTTCTTGCCTGAGCTCTCCGTGCTGCCATGGCCTTCAAGGTTAGAGATAAAGGCGTCTCTGCAAATAACATACTTGGGAGAGAAGAAAAAAAGTTCAGTAGTAAGATGTAGNNNNTTTTATTTTCCAGTTTGGTTTTTTTTAGTTTTCTCCTTCAGGAGAAGTTGGGGTGGGTCTCTGGCATCCAGCCAGGGTCAAACCACGACAGAAGGATGTTGAGCTGCTCGAGAGGGTCCAGAGAAGGGTGACAAGGAAGGTGAAAGGACTGGAGAACAAGCCCAATGGGGAGCAGCAATGGGAACTGGCGTTGTTCAGCCTGGAGAAGAGCAGGCTCAGAGGTGACCTGATTGGGGTTTACAACTACCTGCGGAGAGGTTGCAGCCACGTGGGTGTGGACCTCTTCTTTCAGGCTGACGACACCAGAACGCGAGGACATGGCCTTAAGCTACGCCAGGGGAGGTTTCCACTGAATGTTAGTAAGAGGTTTTTCACAGAGAGAGTGATCACTCATTGGAATTGACTGCCCAGAGAGGTGGTGGAGTCGCCATCCCTGGAGGTGTTTAAGAGAAGACTGGATGAGGAGCTTAGTGACATGGTCTAGCTTGAGGGTGTTGGTCTGGATTGTCCTGTGTGTCCGTTCTGGCTTGGAGTGGTCTGTGAGCCTGTGAGGGAACTAGGTTTATGTTCACCTCTCTGGGGTGTGCGTTCGGTCTCTGCACGGGCGTTAGCTGGTGAGTTGGACTGATGATCCTTGTGGGTCCCTTCCAGCTCATAGTATTCTGTAATTCTGTGATTCTGTGACTGGCCAAAAATGGGATGTTCACGGAGAGGATGTTGCCACTGTAATCCTGTCAAGAAACCCTCCAACTTCCTTAAGTATTTCCTCAGGAACTCCTTTTATCCAAGATTTTATCTTTATATGATTAAATATAGATGCCATCTCTTCTTACTCCATGCGCACTATTCTACTCCGATCAGGAAGATCACCAGTAACAGATCTGAGCTCTCTTTCCATCGCCATATACCCCAAATGTCTGTCATAGCTCTGTGAGACTCTCAGGATCTCATGAAAGGTTGATATCTACTGAAGGAAGCCCCTCTCAGCTTTCACTAGATTTTCAAATACAAACTTCCAAAACTTTGTGTTTTACACCACAGCTTTTGCTGACGGAACAATGCTTCAATTAACTTCCCTGAAATAGCAGGACATGAGTCCATTATATCCATTTTATAGGTAAACTTTTTAGAAATACATTGGTATACGTGATGAATGAGGATGTTTTCAGATAAGACTACATTTTAGCTCCCCGTACAAGGGAAGATAATTTAAATTCTATGATGCATGAATCAGTACACTAGAGGCATACAAATGAAGAGAAAATTGGGTCAATCTCCCACTCTAAAACCAGGTTAAACAGCTAGACAAAGATGTATGTGAACAAATTGTTTAGCAATATTCATCCTTTTGAAAGTCCTGTTTCATCTTTTCATTGTGCCATTTTGTCTTGGGACATCTGCTGAAACTGCAGTTTCAAAGATGTTCCTTATGCAAAAGCTTTCAAGGAACAACATGGAAGGGAAAAAAAAAAACTGAACAAGAAGAAGCAAGAAGTGAAAGAGAATTGTGTACATTACATCTGTATGTATAAAATGCTTCGAACTTCAGAGGTGAGTGAGTGTAAATTCCCACTCTGTGTTCGGAAAACAGATACAGACACCACCAAAGAGAAAAATTATGCTGATTTTATTGATACACTGTTTTACAAATTCTGAAGTGAAACATGCTCCATATTGTGCCTGTTTAAGGAGGAAATAGTCTACATGTACCTCTGGATGGGGTATCACTATATGCTATGTGTAAAAATAGAATAATATTGAAATAATTTAAAAATAGTATTTTTTCTCTAAATATATCTGAACACAATCTCATTTTTCAGATGTGATCAATTTTGAATGAAGGAGAGGAAACTACTAGACTGTGAGGGATCTAGGTTGGTGTTATGCTCTGCGATGTGCTCTCGGTCTCTGTACGGGTGTTAGATGGTGAGTTGGACTAGATGATCCTTGTGGGTCCCTTCCAACTCATAGTGTTCTGTGATTCTGTGATTCTGTGAAAGGAGAAGAGAGGGGAGGGGAGGGAAGAAAGTTTCAAACAAAAAGGTCTCTTAGGGATTCAAAATCACAGTGTTTTATCTTACCTATATACAGACAGTAATTCTACTCTTCTTTTCTCATTATTTTGACCTTGTGGCATATGAACACACAATTATATTATTATAATTCTTTATTGAAGTAACCCTCATGCTATCAAATAATGACTGGTCCAACAGACATTCTCAGCTTATGTGGATGTCAGAACATTAATTAGTTGATTATTACTAAGATCACAGAATCGCAGAATCACAGACTGTTCCAAGTTAGAAGGGACCCACAAGGATCATCAAGTCCAACTCCCAAGCAAATGCCCATACAGGGATCAAATGCACAACCCTGGTGCCATGAGCACCATGTTCCATAGATCTGAGCCAATCTCAAGGTCATGTCATTTTTTTTTTTCCTGAGACTTCAGAATGTGCTTCCACTCCACTGGCATTACCTTGAATAGAAAAAATATTCCCCTAGTTTCGAATGAAGTCACAGCCACTAGATTTAATTACATATTTTAACTGTTGTCTCTTTGGTAGGATGTGATTTGTGTTAAGAAGTTAATTACCAATAGAAGCAAATACTATTATGCTAAACTCGAGCATTTTTTCTCTTTGTCTAAAAGTATTTATCACTATAATAAGAAAATAAAGGACAGTTAATGACATTACCTGAAAGCATCAGTAGAAAAATAGAAATAAAATAAAAATAGTAGGAAAATAAGTACAAACACATATTTATTATTATAAAGATTATCTCCAGTTTGCATATGTCAGACGATAGAGATGGTTTTGTAAGAATCATGCACAAAATTATTTTTTTCTTGTTCACAGTTACTATTTAATCAATAATGAATGGATATAATAATGTTCCACAGCTCAGTTTAACCTTTCACAAACTCAATTTGTGAAATATTTAGAGGAACTAAAATTAATTGAACTAGTCATTATTAATGTTATCTATAATTTCATTCCTTGTTTCTTTAGCAAATTGTAAGTGAACCTGTCTTGTTTTCTTTCAATATAAAATTAGAATATAGGAATAATTTATCCAGATCATTTCCATCCTAATTTGCACATCAGATTATTTACTGTTCATGTTGTGTTTTCAGTTGTCAGTTATGTGTAATTTTCTCTGCTCCTTGACTACGTAAGTGAAATTTATGAAAGAGAATAATAACAAATAATTGGATAATGGATAAAGTGCGGTGTATACACATTTTGGTACAGTAAGATAATATGTGCACAAATGCATACAACTTTTGAAATCTGTGGACTGGTTCAAAATAAATAATTTGTCTTGATAATCATAGAAGGCTAATCACGAAAAATGGGTAAATATGATACAATACCTAAAATAAGAAGAGCTTTCATGTCTTCAAATATATGTCGGGTTTTATTTTTGTGGATTGAAATGTTTTCTCATTCTCGTTGAGCATGGACAAGACAGAAACACTTCATGCTGGGTTAGGAATTGGTTGGATGGACGAGCACAGAGTGTGTTGGTGAATGGTACCACATCCAGCCGGCAGCCAGTCACTGGAGGAGTCCCACAGGGATCAGTGTTAGGCCTAGCACCGTTCAACATCTTTATTGATGATATGGACAAGGGAATTGAGTCCATCATCAGCAAGTTTACGGATGATACCAACCTGGGGGCAAATGTTGAACTGCCAGAGGGTAGGAGGACCCTTCAGAGGGACCTTGACAGGCTAGAGAAATGGGCAGACTCCAATAGTATAAGATTTAACAAGTCTAAGTGCCGGGTTCTTCACTTTGGACATAACAACGCCATGTATCTATGTCACCTGGGGAATGAGTGGCTGGAGAGTGGTGAAATGGAGAGGGATTTAGGAATAATGATTGTCAGGAAACTCAATATGAGCCAGGAGTGTGCCCAGGTGGCTAAGAAGGCCAATGGCATCCTGGCCTGCATCAGGAACAGTGTGGTCAGTCGATGTAGGGAAGTTATCCTTCCTCTGTACTCGGCACTGGTCAGACCACATCTTGAGTACTGTGTGCAGTTCTGGGCTCCCCAGTTTAAGAGGGATGTTGATCTGCTTGAGAGGGTCCAGAGAAGGGCAACAAGGATGGTGAAAGGATTGGAGAACAAGCCCAATGGGGAGCAGCAATGGGCACTGGGACTGTTCAGCCTGGAGAAGAGGAGGCTCAGAGGTGACCTGATTGCTGTTTACAACAACCTGGGAGGAGGTTGCCACCAGGTGGGTGAGGACCTCTTCTTTCAGGCTGATGACACCAGAACGGGAGGACATGGCCTTAAGCTACACCAGGGGAGGTTTCGACTGAATGTAAGGAAGAGGTTTTTCACAGAGAGAGTGATCGTTCATTGGAATGGACTGCCCAGGGAGGTGGTGGAGTTGCCGTCCCTGGAGGTGTTTAAGAGAAGACTGGATGATGAGCTTAGTGACATGGTCTAGTTGGGGGTTGTCGGGCTGAATTGTCCTGTGTGTCCGTTCTGGCTTGGAGTGGTCCGTGAGCTTGTGAGGGAACTAGGTTTATGTTCACTTCTCTGGGGTGTACGTTCGGTCCCTGTATGGGCGTTAGATGGTGAGTTGGACTAGATGACCTTTGTGGGTCTCTTCCAACTCATAGTATTCTGTGATTCTGTGATTCAGAGGAATACAATCCATGAGTCATACTTGTGAACAGTTCTGCTCCTGAAAGAGTCTTTACAACTGATTATTTCCCCTTTCAGCAATGCATGTTAACATTAACACATTGAATATGTTATGACAAAACTTGTCTTCTCAAGAGTCGCCACAGAATGCAACTTTGTCATTAGTTAGTCATAGGAAGACTTGTTTATATGACTCTGAGTTTGAACCACTCTGTATGACCTATCTGCCTAAGTTTTATTTTTTATTTGTTGGGTTTTAATAGATAGAAATAGACCTTTCCAGATTGCTATTCACTTTCTCCAACTACTTGGAGGGAGGTTGCATTCAGGCGGAAGTAAGTCTCTTCTCTCAGGCTACCAGCACCAGAACAAGATGACATGGCCTTAGGCTACGCCAGGGGAGGTTTAGACTGGATGTTAGGAAGAGCTTTTTCACAGAGAGAGAGATCCTTCAGGCCTGCCCAGAGAGGTGGTGAAGTCACCATCCCTGGAGGTGTTTAAGAAAAGACTGGATGAGGAACTCAGTAACATGGTCTAGACGATGGGAGGCTCAGATGGATGGAGCGTGGTGCCCTGTGTGGGCACTCACTTGGGAGTCAGACTAGATGATCCTTGTGGGTCCCTTCCAACTTGGAATAACTTGTGAACTTGTCCTGTGCTAGAAACAGCTGCCTTAGCAATTCCTGAAAGAGAGAAAAATCTTTCCTGACAAGGGTAAGTAAAAAGCTGGTCTCTAATGAAAGCTTTCATGTCCACAATGTACATAGATATGCGTCCACCATAACACCAGTACCCCTTTTTCAATATTATCAGTTATCATATCTAATGGACATATCCAATCCCAACATTGTTTGTCCCCTGTCCTGCTCCCCCACTTTGCCCTTTGGAGTTTCTCCAGTGGGTTTTAGGCCTTCTATCTTGCTTTGTCTACCCTTTATCTTTTTATTTATATTACATATCTTGTTTGTATCTTAGATCACAGAATCACAGAATATTCTGAGTGGGAAGGGACCCACAAGGATCATCTAGTTCCACTCTTAAACAGCACCACTGCCTTTCTGGAGGGAATCGAACCCCTGGTCTCCTGCATGAGAGGTGGGGATGCTCACCACTATACTTATGTTCCAAATAGGATGTCCTTTCTAGAATCTGTTTTCCAAAAAAAAAGAACATTAAACAACATTTCACGAACTGTAAGAAAGAGGTTTTCTACCATTCTAAGTGTGAGAAACCATGCAACTGTGCTAAAATCCAGAAATATTAAGTATATAAGAAATCTTAAGGCATCATCAGGATCTTCCTACCCAGCTTCCTACCTCAGCTACAGGAGTTTATAGTCAGGTAGATGTTTAAATGTAGGAAATAGGAATCTTTTTCTTTTTGTTCTGGACAATTATTTCATATGATTTCTCTGACTGATATTTGTTCTGTTATGAGTCATGTTATTCAGATACAGACTCTGATGAATCTAAAGGTTCATTATCTGAATGAGACAGGAGTAGAGCTCCACAGTCCTTAGAAATTGAAGGACTGGCAAGATTGCAAATTTGTTGATTTAACCCTGGGTGTTAAGTGCATCCTCAAGGGGAGTCTCCACATGTGAATGGGATAAGCAATGAGGATTTACAAGAAGTATTGAATGCGAGATGATAATAATAATAATTAATAATAATAATGGCACCATGTGATGGGCTGTAATATTGCTAATGTCTTAAATGTTGTCAAAATCACAGAAAGACTTTTTCTCAAGGAAGCAACTGCCTGTTTGAAACCACCAAAATACCCTCCGTCCCCAATATGCTTCCTGACTGGAATTTGGACTGTGAAGGGGAACTTGAACTAAGACTATTGCCTAATCATCTCTGGTCTGAGGAGAAATAAACCATGTCCAGGAAAGAAGAATGTATCTAGATTACCAGCCTGGTTGGTGGTAGGGAAGAGGAAGTTTGGGGTGTGATGATGAAATCTCTCCATGACAAACAGAGTAAGCTCCCCACCTCCAGAAAGACCACGTGCACAGAGGATATTCACATAAGAGGCAGCTGAGAAGGCGATACAAACCATCAAAGACATCCAAAGGGGTCCCAGACTAATTTCTGAGTCCTTCCACAACCAGAGACATGTATGTGATCCAAGTGAGGCAGCAAATCCAGAGCCTGTGGCAAGAGACTGAAAAGCTTCTCCCCACTGCTTGGCATCTCCTGAACATAAATCTGTTGGACTCTATGTTTTTGTGAAACACACACCACCAAAAAGACAAGAAGATCTTGAGTACGGTGTCCAGTTCTGGGCTCCCCAGTTTAAGAAGGATGTTGAGCTGCTTGAGAGGGTCCAGAGAAGGGCGACAAGGATGGTGAAAGGACTGGAGGACAAGCCATATGGGGAGCAGCTACAAGAACTGGGGTTGTTCAGCCTGGAGAAGAGGAGGTTCATGGGTGACCTCATTGCTGTTTACAACTACCTACAGGGAGGTTGCCGCCAGGTGGGTGTGGACCTCTTCTTTCAGGCTGATGACACCAGAACAAGAGGGCACGGCCTCAAGCTACGCCACGGGACGTTTAAACTTAATGTTAGGAAGTGGTTTTTCACTGAGAGAGTGATTGCACATTGGAATGGGCTGCCCAGGGAAGTCGTGGAGTCGCCGTCCCTGGAGGTGTTTAAGAGAAGAGTCGATGAGGAGCTTAGTGACATGGTCTAGTTGGGGGGTGTAGGGCTGGATGAACCTGTGGTCCCTTCCAGCTCGGAGTGGCCTGCTAGACTGTGAGGGAACTGGGTTTGTGTTTACCACTGGGATGTGCATTCGGTCACTGTACGGGCGTTAGCTGGTGAGTTGGACTAGATGATCCTTATGGGTCCCTTCCAACTCATAATATTCTGTGAATTCTGTGAATTCTGTGAACAGGACGCAACTGGGTTCCACGGAGTGTTGATACATTTTCTATTTATCTCCTTCTGTCACTTTTTTCTTACCGTTCCTTCCCCTCCATTTACCTAGTTCACTCTTTCTCTCTCTCTGCCTCATTTGAAACACACTTTAGTACAGTGGTGAGTTTCCCTGCCTCTCATGCGGGAGATCAGGGGTTCAATTCCTGTCAGACAGGTAGTGGTGCCCTTTAATAGTTGGATTCTGTGATCCTTGTGGATCACTTCCGTCTCAGAATATTCTGTGATATTTACTATTAAGTAAACAATAATAATATTAAGTAGTATCCGTAATACTGACTTTGGCATAAGGCCTCATTTGCACCTTAATTCAGAGAGAGACATTTTTAATAATTTTAATTATCATAACATAGCAAATGATGGGAATAACCTCATTCCTTTGAGCACTGTATTTCCCCAACAGTAGGAATATGGGGTTGGTTAGGAGCCAGCCATGTATAGATGGGGCAAGTTATTCCCTTTCTTTTTTTATTCCATTTTTTTCTTCCCCTGCCCTCCCTCCATGCCTGCTATACATGTGGTGATTTTCTGCCTGACCACAACAAAGCTCAGTTTCACAGGTTCACAGCTTGTTCTGAGTTGGAAGGGACTCACAGGATCATCTAGTCCAACTCACAGGTAAACGCCCACCCAGGGATCAGGCCCGCGAGCATGGAACCATGGGCACCACGCTCCATCCATCCAAGACTGCTAACAAATAGGCCATGTCACTAAGCTCCTCATCGAGTCTCCTCTTAAACATCTTCAGGGATGACGACTCCGCCACCTCCCTGGGCAGACCATTCCAATGAGGGATCACTGTCTCCATGAAAAAACGCTTCCTAACATTCGGTCTAAACCTCCCTTGGCACAGCTTAAGTCCATGTCCTCTTGTTCTGGTGTCGTCCAGTTTCAGTGCCCTCTTGAGTGACTGCCAGATCCCCTTCCCCTTTCAAACATATTTTGAATCCTTGATTATTTCTCAGCCTTTCCACCTCTTCCTTTAACTCTGTTATCATGGAGAACAGGTCATTTACCAGCTCACACTGGACACAGGTGTTTTGCAGGCTGTCCTCCTGTTCGACCATCAGGCTCAGGCATTCCATGCATCCAGGAGTCTGGACAGCCACATCCACTGACACAGGGGTAGTTTGGGTCTGAGCCAAAAGCCATGTGGCTTTGGCCATGACTTTGATCTGTCTGGTTCTGGCCATGACTGACAGAGGGACAAAGGAGAGACAGCACCTGCCAAGACAGCATCTGCTACTCTGCCCACTTGCTCTGCCCTCATGAACTGTTGCACTAATTGCCTCTTAATTGCTTATTTACAAGCCTCCCGCAGTTGCCCAAGCATCCTACAGTTAACGTGCCTTGCACCTCTTTGCCATGCTCCTGTTCGCTGTCCTCCCAGGAGAGGTAATGGTTTAGGTACCCACAGGTTGGAAGTCTTGGTTCCCTGTGCACCTCTGGCCCAAAAGTCCTGGGAGTCCAAGACGGCCCCTCTCGACACATGCTGCTCAGTGCCAGTCCTTGCCGCCAGCGATGGCTACACGACTTGCTGTAGCTGCGCTCCCAAGCGTGCGCCCCAATGACTTCCTGAGCGCCCCTGGCCCAAAAGTCCCGTGAGTCTAAGACGGCCCCTCTCGGTGCCAGTCCTAGCTGCTGGCGATGGCTACGCAGCTTGCTCCTTCAGGGGTGGGGCATACCGGATACATAAATGTTCACAATGGAACGAAACTTTTAAGAACAGGCAATCATCCAACAGAAATTCTTGACAACATTGCTAGAATCCTTCCATGTCTGCTGCTGTCCTGCCTCCCCTTGTCTCCTTTTGGCCGCCTGGGTGACGCTGTGCCGTGTCACTGGCTGTGGCAGCTTCTGCTCTGGGACAGGACGGGACAACAGATCTGTTGTGCCAATCCAATGGATAAACACAGAGTCCTGGCTCTCCTGCTGGCTCCCAGCTCCATGCTGCACTGCAGCCAGACCAAGGGCTTTTTACAGAACTGCCCATTGCCCGTTACTGGGTGCTGCCATAGCCTCAGTCTGAAACTGTTTTCGGGACTGCGCCTACCACCCTCTCCCGGGGCTCACAGGGGGAACCTCCCATGACTCCCAACACACACGGGCATTCCCCAAGGCCCTGTTTAATGGGCTGGCCCTGGTGGAGGCTCGGGAAGTGCAGTCACCACACCCCTCATCTTCTGTGCCCACAGAGTCAGGCAGGTCCTGTGGCCAGGTGGAGCCTTGAGGCCATGCTCACCCCTGCCTGGGCCCTGACCCCAGCCCTGGCTCCTGCCCTTGCCCACGCCCCACTGCCAAGTGAAGCAGACGCCCGCCCACCTCGCCAGAGTACCATATTTCCTCATTTCATCATAGCTTGTTATTTAGTGTCTCATAGATAATTAAAAAAAAATTTAGATGATAATTAATTATATTTATGGACCGTCTAATCTGGTGTTACATGAATAACTCTAACGATTTTGGAAATGGATAAATATGAGTAATCCTAACATAGTCTTGTACAAAAGCTAAGTAAATATCAGAAGAGAAAAATCCTTATAATCCTGTAGGAAGCAAATTAATGAATATGAAATACAAAATTAATACAATTTTTTTCTCTTAATAGAACAATGCCAGCTTGTATCTCTTTTCTCTGTCTGAAGGTAATCCCCCTGTAATTGCGAAGGAGCTAGTTAGAGACTTGCTGAACAGCTTGAATCCTCACAAGTCCATGGGACCAGATGGGGCCCATCCGAGGGTGATGAAAGAGCTGACAGATGAACTCGTTAAGCCACTCTCCATAATTTACCAACAATCCTGTGTCACCGATGATGTACTAGAAAACTAGAAGTTGGCTAACACACACATCCACAAGAAGGGCCAGAAAGATGATCTGAGTAACTATATACGTGTCAGCCTGACCTCGGCCCCAGGTTAAGTCATGGAACAGATAATCATGAGGGTCATTATGCAGCACCTGCAAAATAACTACGACATTAGATCTAGTCAGCATGGATTTAGGAGAGGTATGTCCTGCCTGACAAACCTGATCTCATTTTATGATCTGGTGACTCACCTGGTTGATGATAGAAAGGCCGTGAATCTTGTGTACTTGGATCTTAGTAAACCCTTTGACAAAGTTTCCTATGGTAAGCTTCAGAAGAAAGTCTCATAGAGTGGATTGAATAGGAGCATTCTGTGTTGGATTAGGAATTGGTTGCATGGACAAACTCAGACACTGTTAGTAAATAGTGCCACACCCTGCTGTCAGGCAGTCACTAGTGGAGTCCCACAGGGACCAATGCTTGGCCCAACACTGTTTAATACCTTTATTGGTGACATGGATGAGGGAATTGAGTCCACCACTAGCAAGTTTGCAGATGATACCAAGTTGGGGGCAAATGTTGAACTGCCGGAGAGTAGAAGGGCCCTTTAGAGAGATCTTGATAGATTAGAGAAATGGGCAGACTCCAACGGTATGAGATTTAACAAGTCCAAGTGTTGGGTCCTTCACTTTGGACATAACAATCCTATTCTTTTTTATTGGCTGGGGGATGAGTGGCTGGAGAGTGGTGAAGTGGAGAGGGATTTGGGAGTAATGATTGACAGAAAATTTGAGTCAGAAGTGTGCTCAGGTGACTAAGAGGGCCAANTAGAGAGATCTTGATAGATTAGAGAAATGGGCAGACTCCAACGGTATGAGATTTAACAAGTCCAAGTGTTGGGTCCTTCACTTTGGACATAACAATCCTATTCTTTTTTATTGGCTGGGGGATGAGTGGCTGGANTGGTTGATGTGACAGAAAATTAGGCTATATAATTTAAAAAAATAAATTAAGAAAATGCTGATGACATGCCCCTGAGATTGGCTGGGATGGACAGAGAATGGTGCCCATGGCCCCACATGGGATCAATCCCCGTGTGGGTGTTTGCTTGGGAGTTGGACTAGATGGCCCTTGTGGGTCCCTTCNAGGAACAGTGTGGTCAGTTGGACTAGAGAAGTTATACTTGCCCTATACTCAACACTGGTCAGACCACATCTGGAGTACTGTGTGCAGTTCTGGTCTCCCCAGTTTAAGAAGGATGTTGAACTTCTTGAGAGGGTCCAGAGAAGGACGACAAGGATGGTGAAAGGACTGGAGGACAAGCCCTATGGGGAGCGACTGCAGGAACTGGGATTGTTCAGTCTGGAGAAGAGGAGGCTCAGAGGTGACCTCATTGCTGTTTACAACTATCTGAGGGGAGGTTGCAGTCAGTTGGGTGTGACTCTCTTCTCTCAGGCTGATGACACCAGAACAAGAGGACATGGCTTTAAGCTGTGCCAAGGGAGGTTTACACTCGATGTTAGGAAGAGTTTTTTCATGGAGACGGTGATCCCTCATTGGAATGGACTGCCCAGGGAAGTGGTGGAGTCGCCATCGCTGGAGGTGTTTAAAGAAAGATTGGATGAGGAACTCAGTGACATGGTCTAGTCAATTGGTTGATGTGACAGAAAATTAGGCTATATAATTTAAAAAAATAAATTAAGAAAATGCTGATGACATGCCCCTGAGATTGGCTGGGATGGACAGAGAATGGTGCCCATGGCCCCACATGGGATCAATCCCCGTGTGGGTGTTTGCTTGGGAGTTGGACTAGATGGCCCTTGTGGGTCCCTTCCAGTTCAGAATATTCTGTGGGTTTGTGTGATTCTGTGAAGTTTGATTACCATGGAAAATTGTTACTGTTTGAAGTTAAAAGAACATTTTAACAAAGTAGTGCAATCACTGCAAAAAAACCTTAACAAAATCCCTTGTCAGAGTTTTACAGCCAAATCTAAACAACATATGTTCAAATTTGTCTGTAATTTCCACCTGAATTGGAACACTGCTTATTTCAGAACTGCCTTCATCTAGTGAATATCTTTAAAGAGTTGTAGAATACTGGGGAAACATGGAAAGAGCAAGATCCTTCCTCCGTTCTATAATCTTCTCATTGTCAATGTTTGATTAGCACAAACCTGAGACAGGTTGCCTGGGGAGTGATCTGTGCTGACAAGTGCAATGGCACTGTAATTCTCCTTAGCTTAGTACTTACACTGTCTTTGTGGTGAAATGTTCTCAACAAAACTTTAAAATGGCAGTTTTCACTTAGTCTTCACTTCATTCAATTTTCTGCGATACTTCTTTGGGTTCATTGACTTCACAAGAGTAAAATTCTATTTCATGTGTGTTCGGACACCCTTTACTACTCACACAGAAAAAAAAGTAATTCTATAATATTTATAGGCTTTTTTAGACTTAAATGATGCTTAAAGTGTAGATTTGCATTTATATAGCAGAAGACATGGGCATTTTTCTTTAATGATGCAGGTCTTTTCTTTTTCAGCTTATTGGTAAGACCCAGAAAAGCAAGAATATCATATAATTGTGGTGAGAACAAATTGTTAAGTTAAAAAGTGCAATCAATGGAAAATCATTTAGATTTCTTAGGCACTTTTAGCTTCTCAGGTTTGCCATTTTTGATTAACAAACTATGATGTTTATTAATGATGACAAGTATGATCCAAAACATTTCTAAAAAAGAATATAGGATTAAAAAAAATATATTTTCTGGTGCATTCATACAGTTTAATACTGACAATTCCACTTCTCAAAAGGGGTAACTTCAAATGCAACATTATAAGGAGGGGGGAAAAAACCCCAAACCCAAGAAACCCCTCAATTATTTGGAAGAGTGACTATTCAAGGAGTTGTATAGATTTGAGTTTGGAAGAGGCAAATGAAAACCGTGAATTAAATAAGTGCATATAGCATGCAGTCAAGTGTGACTGTGAGAGTACTGAGAAGAAATAGGAACATGACAGGAAATCTTTTCCAAAGTAGAAATAATTAAACTACAAAACTCAAGGTAAGACTCAGAAAAAGCCAAAATAAGATTAAATTCACACAGTGATCAAGCACTTTAATGAAAGAAAAGTCCAGGAAGGGATATTACAGAATACACACAAAACAATGCAGAAGCACTCCAGCTCAAGAACACCCTCTGACACAAAAGAGAGAGATCTGGAGGTAAATAACACCTTATTTTTCCCTTACTCAGGTCCTATATTTCCTCTCTAGCTGTGGGCTGCATTCCACTCTGACTATCAAGGTAGTGGTCTGCAAATAGTTCAGCGTAGCTCAGTACATGGTCTACTATCTCATTAGTACAGCAGCACTGTACCCCAAAAGAGTCATATTTCTGCCTATTTAATTGAAGAATAATGACCAAACTGAAATATGTTGGGAGCATCAATGGATTTTTTCGATGCAATAAATGAAGCATTGCATACTTTGCTGTCATAAAGGAACAGCTGTCCTCTCATTCATAGCTGTGTTCACATTGCTGTGTTCTGAAAACTTCTCTAGGGCATGGGAAATCTGCCTCTCATTGACTCTCCAGGTGGTGTGGAAAACTCAGGTCTGAAGCTATCATCTGCAAGAGGAAATTCTATCACCACCAAGCTATAGGATATTCTGTTGAAGAATTGACTAAATGAGTCTCTTATCCTACAAGTTTCTCTGCTTAGGCATTCTTCCATACCTTCTGTACACAGAATGAAGATCTATTCATAGTTATAAGATAATAGCTCAATGGTCAAGCTGCTGGTCACGTGGAGCTTCCTGTGTCTATTTTTAAGCATTGTATTTTAGTCAATAGCTGATTAAAGTTAAGTAAGCAATCATTAGTTTGAATGCAGGAAAGAATCCCTTAGGATAGACTTGGATTAGTTGATTAAGATACTCTTTGTGAAAGGTTTGGTTTGAATAGTCTCACAAGAAGGAGGATGCTCTGAATGCTTAGAAACTCAGCCGGCTACTATCAGGAAGCTGTTCTGCGTTCTGAAACCTGATAAGAGAATGGTTTCTGTTTTGATACTTGGATGACAAAAACTAGAAACTTCCTGACATGTATTTGATTAGCCTGAACATAATTTTTCATGTAATAAGAAGCTGAAATAATAAATTCTTGTTATGATATTCCATAATTGTTATGGGAGAGATAATTACAGATAGCTTTTCACTTCAGCTGAGATATGAACTAGCTCATAATTAATATTAGAAGAAGGAAACATAATAATCTTACTTATTCTATTTTCTGTTAGTACAAAGGATCCTTTCCTATAGCTTTTACAGATTTGGTGAATTTGTTTTATCTTACTCCTCCTATTCATTCAGACCAGTAAAATTGTAAAGCTTTCACTACAGCTATTATTTATCTATTTACCTAGAATGCAAGTGAGATCCTGATAATATACTGTATTTCCAGAAATTTCCATTAATATCTAGGAACACTTTCTTTCATTTTAATTCCATTTTATGTTATTGTATCTTTAAAGCAGGATTGTCAAGGTTTGGGTTTTTTCCCTCTGACAGCGAAGGGGTTAATAGCTTCTGCCCGGGCCTCCCTCGCTGCTATGGAGATCAAGGTCATGAGCAGAAGGAGATAGAGACGCCTCTGTGAATAAGTATATTTGAGGAGAAAAGAAAAAAGTTAGTAACAAGATGTAGATTGCCAGAGCAGGGGTTATGTGGACAAGCTGAATGCTATGGAGGGCCCACCAAGCTGACCAGAAAAGGGGTAGGAATGTTCTTCCAGGCCTCTTGCTGCTGCTCATGTACTTCTAGTTTTTATCTCAGTTTTCATATCTATTAGATACAAGGTCAAGATCCCCCACTTTTTCACAGGCATGCCCCTTACGGCTAGGAGTGTTTTCCCTTTAACTGCAGGGGCTAGCACAGGCACAGGTGTGCTTTGTCTATGGCTATGCATATGTGCATATGCACATATGCAGATATGCACTGACAAGTTCAGGCTGGCTGCCTCGGCTGGAATGACATAGACAGAAATCTCCCTGTGTGTGAGCCAATCTGTGGGCAGTTGTGGAAGGTTTTTATACAGACTTTCTGCTCAGTTTAATATTATCAAACCACCATGAGGGCCTCTGGAATGCCCGCCGTGGCCACACTGCCAGTGACGGGGGGCTGTAGGGCTGCAGAGCTGAGATGGACACTGGAGAAGAAGGAGCAGGGCCCCATGTGCTCTCAGTCAGTGCCCAGCAAGGGTCAGTCCCCTGGCTAGGCTTAGAGTGACAGGGGAGGGCGTGACTTCTGCAGAGCCACCAAAGCATCCCCATATAGGGCCCCGTGTACCCTGAGGCGTGCCACTGCATCGTGTGTTAGACTATCTGCTACGTGCATAAGCCTTTCCTGGGGCAAGGACTGTGGGACCTAAAGGCATGGCGGGACTTACTTAATGCCATACAAGCTCTGCAACCCTCATAAGGGAGCCACACTGGGTCTCAATGCCTGCCCACAGCTCTGGGCAGACCGGGAGCAGCTGGCACTGAATGATCTCCATGCAAGGCCCCGTGTGCCCTGAGGCATGCCACGGTGTCATGCGCTAAATTACGTATAAGCCTTTCCTGATAGGGACCAGCCATGGAGACACACAGGAGTGGGTAAGGGACTGTGGCATTTCTAAAGGTGCCGTGGGACTTTTAAACGCCACATAACCTCCGCAGCACTCATAAAGGAGCGATCTGTGGCTGTCCCCACCAAGACAGAGGCACGACAAGTACTGTCTCACAGGGGGCACCAACACCACCCTGTGGCAAAGCAGAGGCACTGTGCATGTGTCAACCGGGAAGCTCCATGATCACAGAGGCAGATTTGCAGGAAAAGAAATCTGTGAGTTGATGAGGTTGTGATTATGACAGTGTGAATTAATGAGGTATGACTCTATTACCTAAGAAATCAGAGTAGTGTAAGGTGAAACAAAACCAAATCTTAAAACCACCTACCTGTGGCTCCCTCCCACTGCCTCCTGCTTCCCAGGCTCAATTTCACTCCTCAATTCTCCACCTTAGGGGATGATGAGTGGGAGTTAAAGTCAGTTCATCATATGTTATCTCTGCCTCTCCGTCCTCCTTACACTGTTCCTCAGCTCCACTGTTGGGTCTCTCCCACGGAAGAAAGTCTTCAATTACCTTCTCCAATGTGAGTCCTTCCCACAGGCTGTAGTTCTTCATGAGCTGCTCCACCTTGGTGCCTTCCATAGGGGGCAGTCCTTCAGGAACAGATTAATCCAGCACGAGCCCCCTGTGGCATTAAAACATGCTCCAGCATGGATTCTATGCTTCATGGGTCACAGGTCCTGCCAGCAACCTGCTTCAGTAGGGACTTCCTATGGGGTCACAGTTTCCTTTGAACATCATCTTGCTCTGGTGTGGAGTCCTCCAGGAGATGCAGGTGGATGTCTGCATCCTACTTGACCCCCATAGCCTGCTCTGCATCACAGGCTGCAGGGTAATCTCTGTTTCAGTGTTTGGAGCACCGCCTCACACTCTTTCTTCAGGGACCTGCAGGGTTGTTTCTCTCACATATTCTCACTCCTTTTTATATAACTTACTACAATCAGTAGAAGTGGTTTAGTGAAAAAGGGACAGAATAAGTTTCATGTCAAGACTAAAATGAATGACAGGACCATATTTCCACAAGAGGGATGAGTGAGAAGCATATCAGGAAATAACAGCAAAAGAAACACACAGGAATTCCTTTTAAGAGAAAGTGACTTCATTAATCCTTCTTATATTTCAGTTAATATACTTAAATTGAGGGTGTGCACACTGTGAGTTCTCTGTAACATCAGCAGAGAAGATGGGACACGAAACTGTTTCAACCACCAGAAGAAGTGACATTGTCCGACTGGGAACTTAGACTGGATGTTGTCTACATAGCAATTAATGAACTTCCTATTTATACATTCCCAACAATGGTAAGATTTTAGCATCTTACTAGCAGCGTGCAAGCATTTTAAGGAATATCTTAACTGTACAAAAGAGAAACGCCTGTTTTGAAGGCACTGAGATATGTGTCCGTGTGAACAATAAAATCAACACTTGAAATGTTGCAGAACTGTCCTATTACTATACAACCCTTACCAGCAGCAAATTCTCCCAAGGGTGAATAGAATTCTTATTTAATCACCTAATTTTCATACCTCAAATTAAAGAAAATCTATTTATGTACTTACAGCAAGGAATATGTTAAGAATCAAGTTTAATTTTAATAATGATTTTGTATTATTGTTTTCCAGGGTAAAATTTATTGTCCTGAAATAAATAAATATGCTGAATTTAGAAAAAGTGGGCGAGGATAAAACTCTTGTCCATTGACCTTTGCCTCAAGTGGACAAGAAATGAAAGTGCAGCATGAATTGTAGTACATCACTATAAAAGTTTACTATGATGAAGCAGCATAGTATGGGTCACTCTTTAAAGAAGACAGAGGAAAGTCTCTTTTCCTCATCAACTTAGCCTAAAGCAAAGAGCAGAAAGTTTAAGGTTCTTTCAACAGAGGCAGTATTGAAGAGCTAAAAGCAATAAGTCAAATAAAATGAGCTCAGGAAAAGTCATTGTACTAATTTAAACTCAGTTCATTTCACTGGCATGGCAATTTTTTCCCCGTTTCATTCCATTGTTTTATCATTTCTCTACTTCTGGAAAAAAAAAAAAAGTCAAACTCCCTACTGGTAGTTTTCTATGTCATGAATAAATACTTTTATCGCTTTTATTTAACCATTAATGTTCAAAGCAGAGCAGATGCTATAAAAATCTGCAGAAATAATCCTGCTTAGAAGAGCTTAAAGAATTATTTCTACATCTAGGAATCCATCAAATGCATCAGTCTAAATGATTTCCCACTGCCACATATACAGGATGTTTTAAATAATGTAACATACCACTGTTTTCTAATTTCTAAGACTGTAGAAGGTTCATGTTAACCATTTAATTCTTTAGTCTACCAGGTCAACCTATCCCTTCAAAATCTCTGAATCACAGAATCACAGAATACTATGAGTTGGAAGGGACCCATAAGGATCACCTAGTCCAACTCACCATCTAAATCCCGTACAGAGACTGAATGCACACCCCAAAGTAGTAAACAAAAACCTAGATCCCTCACAGGCTCACAGTCCACTCCGAGCCAGGAGAGACCCACAGGACCATCAGCTCTACACCCCCAAGCTAGACCATGTCACTAAGCTCCTCATCCAGTCTTCTCTTGAACACCTCCACGGACGGCAACTCCACCACCTCCCTTGGCAGTCCATTCCAATGAACAATCACTCTCTCTGTGAAAAACCTCTTCCAAACATTCATTCTAAACCTCCCTTGTCGTAGCTTGAGGCCGTGCCCTCTCGTTCTGGTGTCATCAGCCTGAAAGAAGAGGTCCACACCCACCTGGCGGCAACCTCCCCGCAGGTAGTTCTAAACAGCAATCAGGTCACCTCTGAGCCTCCTCTTCTCCAGGCTGAACAATCCCAGTTCCCATAGTCGCTCCCCATGGGGCTTGTCCTCCAATCCTTTCACCATCCTTGTCGCCCTTCTCTGGACCCTCTCAAGCAGATCAACATCCTTCTTAAACTGGGGAGCCCAGAACTGCACACAGTACTCAAGATGTGGGATCCAGAGAAGATTATCAGTTCATCAGATTCTCATCAGCTGCTCCATAAAACAAAACAAACCCCATCAAGATAAGGAGAAAACATGAAAGTCCAATCACGGGTGCACTAATGACAAAGGCAAATGGAGACAGACTAGACTTTCTTAAAACACAATTTATTCCTTAAACACTTTAACAAACCTGTATGGTCTCACCACTTTTTTTCTTTCTTTATTTTTTTTTTTCCCTTCTCCATTTTCATTTTCTCATAACCTGTTGTCTAACTTTAGATATCTTAGCCTCATTAAGCTTGGATTTAAGCTGAATGCCTTGAGGAATACAGCAGCTCAGAATTATTGATGATGCATTTCTTTAAAAAGAAAGAAGACATCCTGTAAATTATGACATATTGCTGAGAGTGAACAGCACTTCACAAGATGCCTGAAAGCTTGAAATCAACTGAAAGGGGAAAAGCCAGTCCTGCAGAAGACCAGTCAGAACTGCTCTGCTTAGCTTCTGTTCTGTTATTACCATACCCGATGTGAATCATTGCTTCCCTGATTACACAGAATTACACAGAATATTCTGAGTTGGAAGGGACCCACAAGGATCATCGAGTCCAACTCTTAACACTGTCTCCCTGGCGGGAATCGAACCCAGGTCTCCCACACGCCAGGTGGGGACACTTACCACTGTACTAAAGTGGATTTCTGCTGCAGTTCAGCATCTAATCAGGTGTTTTGTTAACTAGCAAGTATTATACAGAAATATGTATTTCACCATTTCTTTCCAACAGGAGGTGTTCCAAAAATGAGTGGATGTGGCCCTTCCCAACACGGTTTAATGGGCATGGTGATAGTTCATGGTCTTGTAGGTCTTTCCCAACCTTAATGATTCCATGATTCAATGATATAGGAGCATTTTGAGGATGTGAAAGAAAGGGCAGAACTTCTATTCAGTATCTAAATATTTTATATGCTACCCATATTAACTAATGGATATTAATATTTTGTTAACAGTAAGGATGGGGAAGTTTAGTGTTCACAGTTTCACAGGTTATTCTGAGTTGGAAGGCACCCACAGGATCATCTAATCCAACTCCCAAGTGGATGCTCGCCCAGAGATCCAACCCACAACCGTGGAGCCATGGGCGCCACACTCCATGCATCCGAGCCTCCCATTGCCTAGACCATGCCACTGAGTTCCTCATCCAGTCTTTTCTTAAACACCTCCGGGGTTGGCGACTCCACCACCTCCCTGGGCAGACCATTTCAATGAGAAATCATTCTCTCTGTGAAAAGCTCTTTCTAACATCCAGCCTAAACCTCTCCTGACATAGCTTTAGGCTAAGTGAGAAGAAATAAACATGAAAAGAAAACTGAATCTTACCATCTTTAGAGATACATGTTTTGTTGCTTAAAGAAATTAAAATGTAAAAAAAATATTATTTTTCAGTATATACTCTCTCAGCATAAAAAACATCTTGACACAGGGACCAGCTTTTCTCACCCTCGTAAGTTCTAAAGACAGGCATGTAGCAAAATCCCATCTGTCTCTGCAGGACAAATATTCTCCGACCTTCAAACCCCATCCTTTCAATAGTAATCTGTATTATGTACTGATTTTCTAAGGTGAATAATTTACTTTACTCTCTGAGTGTTCAGCAGACTGTCTTCTATGATTTTGCTTCTCTCCATTTGGAGAAAAATGAACGGTCTCCTTAGTTTTCATGGTTTGTTTCTGTTTTGCTTTTTTCTTTCACATGGGAAAAACTGTAGAGATTATTTAATGGAACTGGTTGATTCTCCTTCACTTTTTTTTCCATTTTCACCCCAAACAAATCAGTTAGATATTGCATCCTATCCTGATGCTTAATCAAATGTACTCTCTCATATCTGTCCAGAAACTTCTAGAAATTTAGAATTTGATAGTAATAAGACACTAAAAGTCTTAAAACAAAGGAAAGGATTTTGAGAGTTTATATTTTGACTTCTAAAATTAAAAATTTAAGGTCCATATGCTTAATTTTTTTTTTGTTACTTTACTGGACTTTAAACCACCCTTGGCCTGAAGAAAATATACATATTCTATTAATGTAATGTACTAAATGAAACTGTGATACAGTTAAACCCCCTCATTCGTGAGGAAGGGGACAGCCCAGAGGTCTCGCAGAAAGCCAAACTTGCAAAGAAGTGCAGGTTGTTAATATACATGCAGGCCACGCCCATTGCTCCACCCCCCCAGCACTCCAGAGAGCTACGGACCATTTTCTGCCTCTCCCCTCGAACTGTCAACATAGGGGGGCAAAGGCAACCGTTTCTGAGCCCAATCTGACTCAGGAGACAACCCTCCCCGAGAATCTGTTGGCTTTTCCGGGCTGCTATGGCCGTGCTCCCACAGCACAAACTCCGCACTGCGGCTCCCCCACCCCGCCCCCAATGCGCGTGCCCACGGCGTCCTGGTACGGCATCTTGGGCCACCGGAGCTGCTGCGGGGCCACAGTTGCCAGCCTGTCAGGGCTGTCCCAAGGCAGGGGCTTCTGCGGGGCCACGGCTGCCGGCTCGCTGGGGCTGTCCCGAGGTGGGGGCTGCTGCAGGGCCATGACTGCTGGCTCGACGGGGCTCCCACGGGGCTCTAAATGCCAGGCTTAGCCGGAGAAACTGTGCGCCCTCCCTGCGTACCCTCCCCAGGGGGCGGGCCCAACCCGCCTCACAGGGAGAGCCAGCACCGCCCCTCGGCAAAGCAGAGGCACAGTGCATGCATGCTCTGAGGAACCTCATAGACCCCCGGAAGTCAGACTGCAAAAAAATTTCTTCACAAATGGGTGAGGTCATGAAGGAGACGTAGCAATACAGAGAGGTTTCACTGTATTTGGTGGTGGGGGTTGTTTTGTTTGTTTANTAGGGGGGCAAAGGCAACCGTTTCTGAGCCCAATCTGACTCAGGAGACAACCCTCCCCGAGAATCTGTTGGCTTTTCCGGGCTGCTATGGCCGTGCTCCCACAGCACAAACTCCGCACTGCGGCTCCCCCACCCCGCCCCCAATGCGCGTGCCCACGGCGTCCTGGTACGGCATCTTGGGCCACCGGAGCTGCTGCGGGGCCACAGTTGCCAGCCTGTCAGGGCTGTCCCAAGGCAGGGGCTTCTGCGGGGCCACGGCTGCCGGCTCGCTGGGGCTGTCCCGAGGTGGGGGCTGCTGCAGGGCCATGACTGCTGGCTCGACGGGGCTCCCACGGGGCTCTAAATGCCAGGCTTAGCCGGAGAAACTGTGCGCCCTCCCTGCGTACCCTCCCCAGGGGGCGGGCCCAACCCGCCTCACAGGGAGAGCCAGCACCGCCCCTCGGCAAAGCAGAGGCACAGTGCATGCATGCTCTGAGGAACCTCATAGACCCCCGGAAGTCAGACTGCAAAAAAATTTCTTCACAAATGGGTGAGGTCATGAAGGAGACGTAGCAATACAGAGAGGTTTCACTGTATTTGGTGGTGGGGGTTGTTTTGTTTGTTTATGCTGTTTTGTTTTGTTTTTATTATTAATACAAATATTATTAACTATCTCATTCACTAATTTTAGCAAAAATAAATACTCAGTAGTATTTTTTAAACTACACCTCTGCTAGCAAATTAAGTTAGGCAAATAAATTTATTTGAGCACTAGGTCTTTATCACCTACCTAGTTAAACAGAAAGAAGGTTCTTTGTGTAGTTATGACCTTTGCCAACAGTCTGTTAAATCTCTTTTCAAAACACTTAACACAGACAAGGGATCTTGTTAGATAATTATTTACTCTGTGACCTTACTGTGAGCCTTAATTTAGTACTTCATACTACTAAAACATGCAGTATTTTATTCTGTATTTAATATTTTTAAATTTTAATATTTATTATTTAATAGTATATTTCATACTATTAAAATATGCAGTATTATGCAGTATTGCATGCACAGACTGCTCTATTCATGCTGGCCTAATTTCCAGAGGAGCAGTCTGGTCCATTTCATACCAAAGATACACAGCATAGGGGAGAAAAAATGGGAGTTGGATTAGTATGGTCAGAAGAGCTTAAGGAAAAGTAGAATTCAAAGCAGAAAGTGCATTTTGAAATATGTAAGGAAATAAAAAGACAGAAAACTGAAAAAGATCACTAAGAGGGAGGGAATGAGAATACCAAAATTAGCAGTATAGGAAAAAAAACCACTCAAAGACCTGGTAGGAAGCTTGAACTTTATATGACAAGGTGCATTTACCTTTTGTATCACTGAATACTATTTTTATTTCACAGTTACCATGTTGCTTAAAGAAATAATTAAATTGAAACAACGAAAATGGAATAGAAAGGAATTGAAGACTTGAGATTTTAAAATAGCAGATCTCTTTTTTGAAGCCTAATTTTGCCATTTATGATCAATTCTTTTTTGTGCTAGTAGCGTGGGGTTATTTCATGTATAGTGTTGTCCTGTTAATGAATAGGGTCAACACACCCTCAGCAAAAATCCACCCACTCTATCAAGTGCGTATATCTCAAATTCCCTTTCTCAAGCTCCTATTTGCCAGTTAAGAGGCCATTAGTGCACAAGGAGAACTGTATCTAGCTGAGTGTGGAGAATACAACCAATTATACAAATATCTTAGGTTTCAAGACTTTTCATGTGGTCTCAAACTTTTGTTGAGAAAATAAGGGGAAATTAGGTAAAGGCATAATTTGACTGAACATCATGGAAAATTAACAAGATTTCCACTTCACAGAACAGAATAACTTAAGAATGCCTTAACCTAAAGGACATTTTTTCCCTGCCCACTAAGCACTTTCAAAAATATGTATAATAAGTATATACTTTTGGATATAAATATAATATAAATATTCCAAACTCTTTGCTTGTCTCTTTACTTTGCATAAGATGCTTCAGGTAAAATTCAAAGCCTTGCTTCAAAACCAAGCTGCAGTGACAACACTGTAACTTCCTCTGAGGTCATGGGTATGTCTTGGACCACCTGTGATGCTAACAAATTTTAAAACAGATATTTACATAATGATAAGATTCATTCTGTCTAGTGCACTTGTCCTATTATTTTGTGCACTAGGAATAGTATAACATGGGTATAGAAGTAGCAATGGATAGGAACAGCAACATTGTCACGGTTAAATATTGTACCCTGAAGGAAAAGCTCTGTACTGTGTACCCAAATTACTCTTTGCTGTTCCTAATTTCTCTATGAAGTTAATATTCTTACCTGTGTCTCTGTATTTTGGTCAAGATCTGGAATATGAATGAGGAAAACAAAGTATATAAAGATCTACGTAGACAGGACAAACTATTTTTCGAAAGGATTTGGTGATTTCTTCTGGTACCAAAAACAACAGTAAAGTTACCTCTGTCTTAACTATGGGTACAAATACGCTCTTTGTGCCATTCTCTGCCTCTTCTCTCTCTTCATTCATATGCATAAGCAGCACCTCAAGTCATTCATATTCATATTTTATTGAGCACTTTATATCACAGACAGCATGTATGTATCTACAATCCTATTGCATTGGTCCTACTGTGAAGATATTTTCTCCCTTTCAAAAATACAATAAAAATCACTGCCAGCTTATGCTCAATCACAAATTATTCAAGTGTCTCATGGTGTGACTGGAAATTATCCTCACAAATTCACACAAAAAATTACTGTAATTTCTTACTGTTCTAAATTCATCTCCTATCAGGTCTCACAGAATTTATTTACCACATGTGGTGCCACCTGCTAGGCAGCTACACCTAGAAAACTAGTGTTTTCTTGCTCTCACCTGTCAGTGTTGCTACTGCATCTATTTTATAACATGAGGGTCACTATGTTAGTAGAAGCAGAAGCAGCACAATTTCAGTGGCAGGAGTGACAAGAGAATCAGGAAAACCCTGTCCTAAGGTTTTGACCTTAACCAATCAAAGGAGCTCCCAAGGACTTATACAAGCATCTTGAAATTATCTGTGTTCTGGTGGGTGGGGAGGTGAGGTGGTTAATTATGGATTCCCATAATTCATTTTTATAGTTATGAATCGTGGTAAACAATCGTCTGATCTGTTCAAGTTTAATCTTAATCTTGGCTCTTCACTTGTTCTGTAAACGGCATTCAACTATTTGTGGCATTAACTGCCTTAGTGTACCAAGAAATAGTTATTTAACAGACAAGACGACTAGTTCTCCTCCTACCCTCAGCTAGTGAAGCGAACTGGGAAATGCAAAAATAACATAAGTTTTATAATCTGCATCCATAAAAAGTATTGATCCAGAATAGTAATTTCAGAAAATAGGCATCAGATCTGAATAGACCACATGCAGCACTATTACCCTCTGATTGCTGCTGATATGTTCATGCCTCTATCAAAAGAAACAACTGCTGCTCTTCTGGAAATGTCTCACCTATTTATCTTCACTCTTCAGAGTCACAAATATGGTTTATTTTATTTTTATTATTTCTTTTAAAACCCGTATCAAACTTGGAAATCCACTGTCTATGCAGCTATCAGTGTCTTAGTTGGATATTTATATCATGTTTATCTTTCCATTAGTTGTTTTTCTTTCCAGTCCTGAAACAGATGAGGACTTCTAAATCAAAAAAAGTTCAAGATAGTGGTTTTAGAACAGTTTCCAGGGTGGCACATGGTCTTGCCTCAGGGGTTCTGATCCATTATTGGAGTAGAAGCTTTATTGCCAAATGTCCTGGTTTTGAAAGGGACAGTTAATTTTCCTCTTTAGTAGATGATATAGGGCTGTGTTTCAGATTTAATATGAGAATATCATTGATAACAAATTGATGTTTTGTTTTTTGCTAAGTAGTGTTTACTCTAAATCAAGGACTTTTCAGTGTCTCATGATCAGCTACTGAGGAACTGCACAAAAAGCTGGTGGGAAGCATGTACAAATGAATGTACCAGTAAAAGGCATTTTCCATAGCATAAAAAATCATGTGTGAGGGTGGAGTGGTTTGTGAGGGGACAGCAGTGTGAGGGCAGCTTAGTGTGAGGGGAGAGAAGTGTAAGGGCAGAGCAGTTTCTGAGAGGGAATGGTGTGAGAGAAATGTGGTGTGAGGTGGGAGCAGTGTGAAGGCAGAGTGGTGTGAGGGGGACATGAGAGTGGTGCGAGGGGAGAGTGGTGTGAGGGCAAAGCATTGCGATGGGAGAGTGGTGTGAGGATGGAGAAAGCTGGCCATGAGGGGCTGATCAATGTCCAAGCAGGAGATGGGCATTGATTGCGGGTGGTGAGAAACTGTATTGTGCTTCACTTGTTTCTTTTTGGGGTTGTTACTCTCTCTCCCTTTCATCAACATTGTCTCCATCATCATCATCATTATTTTCAATTATTGAATTATTTTTATTTTAACCAACAAAGTTTACTTTTTCTTTCTTATTCTCTTCCCCATCAGAAGGTATGAATGAGTGAGATGAGTGAGTGGTGAGCAAGTAACTCTGTAACATGCTGTTGCCATGCAGACTTAAACCATGACGCTGACTTCAGACAGGTTTACAGGGGACCTGGGAGAGCAGGAGCAGTGCTATACTGTTCCTGTGTGCCTCTGAAGAAGAGCAGAAGGAAAGGAAAACGGGAAGAAAGCACACTGGATGGAAAAAACATAGTCATTGAAGGGCTGTCAGTATTAAATATGCTTACTGATGTTTTTCTCCATGTCCAGGCATATTTTCTAGCCCTTGTAAGCTAGACTGCCCATATGTTCCCAAACAATCATTTTAAAATAGAAGTTTACTTACTAGACAAGATTCCCCAGTCTCTCTGAGCTCTCTAGCTGTTTGCTTCATTTAAAATGACATTTAATTAAATGAACAAGGACAGGCTTTGTTTCTCCATGGGAGTAGGGGTATATGCAATATCTTGATGAGCTGTTGAAAGAAAAAAACAAACCAGGAGTGGTCAGAAGATAATTACTTTTTATGCCTTTTCAGACATGAGTTGCTCTTCTAGACAACAATGTTGAAGCAATGTTAATAAAAGACATTTGTCTTAGCCATGACTTTGCTACTAGCATTGAAAGTTGCAGAGGCAAAAGGAGCTTTCATTCAACCCTTGCCAATTTTGTCTTAACAAAGCAGATTTTTTTTTCTTTCAGTATTTTTTACTTTCAAGGCACCTCTTACAGGTCATCCAGTCTAACAACCAGCCCAATTTGGAGGCAGTGATATCAGGTTGCTCAGGGCCTAGTTATGGTGAGTTTCAGTATCTTGTGACGGAGATTCCACAGCATCCCTGGACAGCCTGTTCCAATGTTTGACGACAGATGCAGTAAAAAGTATATTTCTTATGTTTAAACATAATTATCTTTATGTAAATTTTTGTCCATTAGCTCCTTTACTCTTACTGGTTGTCACTGAGAAAAGTGTGGCTCTGTTTTCTTTTCTCTCCTCATTAGATACTTTCACATGTTGAAAAGATCTTTATGAGTTTTCTTACCATCAGCCTCAAAAAATACAGCAAAAAGTCTATTTATGGAAGAAAAATCTATTTAGGGTGACAAAAAAAGTTTTTTTAATTCATCTCTCATAAAAGTTTTAACAGCTAATTATCACAGAATCACAGAATATTCTGAGTTGGAAGGGACCCACAAGGATCATCGAGTCCAACTCTTAACACTGTCTCCCTGGCGGGAATCAAACCTGGGTCTCCCACACGCCAGGTGGGGACACTTCCCACTGTACTAAAGTGGATTAATTAATATTTAATAATAAAGGATTCTCTGCACGTTTTTAACATATATCTGAATAGAAACTTCTTCACTGTTTTTTTTTATATATCCAGAAAAGCACATACCAAATTTATTTTAATCTGTCTCTTATTTCTGGCAAGAAAATGGAAAAAAAAATTCCAGTAGGTGAAGTTGGAGATGCTTTCTCATTTACTCTCCAATTAATACTACTGGTTTTAGTCAAGTATTTACAGAATATTTTAAACACTAACAAGAGTAGATGAAGCCCTTTTTTAGTTTTGTACAAAAAATCACAAATCAGTTTAAGATATAAGAATTCAGTCTCTCTGAACAGCTGAGAATATTTAGATCTATTTTTTTTTAATTTGCCTTTAAATCAGGGTTTTTTTTGAGGAAAAAAACTGAGAAAGAAGCACCAAAGACATTTTTTTTTTTTGCAATTTAAAACATAGTGGGAACTATCAATTTAAATTAAATGTAATTCCAGGTTTATTTGTGAAAATCAGACCTTACTGTAATAATGTCAAGGAGATGAATATATGTTTACACCAGTGGAAACATCAGAGTTTGTTTTCTAATTAAATTGAAGAGCTGCCAATTAGACTGGGGATAACTACAATATTCAGTTCAGGTCCAGCAGGAGCTGTGGTCTTGCACTGCATTATTTATTTACATTGCATGTGAAATCTCCTTCTGTTCTCCCATATATATATGTTCCATATAACGGGACCTTTCTGTAGGTTTCCTGCAATACCAGCTGAGCCAGAGTAACCCATTTCTGAAGCTTTAGATAAGAAGTAGAGGGGAGCAGAACAAGGGGAAATCCAAAATTTCAGTCAAACCTAGATGACCTCTAGCCGCAGAATAGAATTATTTTAAAACTGAACACATATCATTAACCTCTTATTAGAAGCTCTTATTAGAAGCTGTAGCCTCTGGCTACAAGCACAGTAGATTATCTCCAAAATAACATATTTAATTGATTTTACTGTACTTAAAAAATGTCCACATTCTGCCTGGATGGAATATACACATTTACTCTTGAATTTGTATTATTTCATGCTATAATTCAGAATCAGTTATGTCGTAGCTGCCTGCAACAATACATATTCCAGTTATTTCTCAGCACTTTTAGCAAATAGAGAGGTACTCCTTGTTTACATTTAAATCTTAGTTTTTAAAGAAAGGAAGAGTTTGGACTATGCAATTCAAAGGGAAATTCCACGGAAATTAATCGATATAGCAATGTATCTTAACAGACAGATTGCCAGCGGGACAACTGGACCTGTGGGCTGATGGAAGGAGTAGGAGTCCAATATAACCCCTCTGTAATCCAGGAGGAGGTAGTCAGAGACTTGCTGAGTGGCTTGGATCCTCATAAATCCATGGGACTAGATGGGATCCATCCCAGGGTGATGAAAGAACTAGCAGATGAACTCGTCAAGCCACTCTCCATAATTTACAAGCAGTCCTGGCTTACTGGTGATGTACCACAAGACTGGAAATTGGCTAATGTGACACCCATCCACAAGAAGGGCAGGAAAGATGATCCGAGTAATTACAGACCTGTCAGCCTGACCTCAGTCCTGGGCAAAGTCATAGAACAAATAGTCCTGTGTGCTATTACGCAGCAACTGCAAAATGACCATGACATTACAACTAGTCAGCATGGATTTTGGAAAGGCAGGTCTTGCCTGACCAGCCTAATCTCCTTTTATGATCTGGTGACTCACCTGGTTGATGAAAAAAAGGCCATGGATGTTGTGTACTTGGACCTTAGCAAAGCCTATTACAATAAATGTCTGCACTGCCAAAAGGACTTACACCACTTGAAAAGACATAAAAATATTATTGGCTGTAAGACAAGTGGTTCAACTTGGGTTTTTTTGTGATGTTGAGCAAGTTCTATCTGCAGCTTTTGGGCCATCTCACCCTACTTAAACACTTACACAAGATAGTTAGCTCATACAATGTGGGCTACGTGGAACAGCTGGCACTGTTTGAGGTGTCTTGTACTTTACCTGGCCACAAACCAAGAGGTCAGATCTTTCAAAGGTTCTGTGTCAAACCAGTTCTGCAGAAATTTTGGGTATCACAGAGTATCTTTGATAGTCTTAGAAGCCCATATGTAAGTCCCAGAATCAAGCCACCCTTTACATTCAGTCAGAAGAAAAAAAAGGAACAGATACCTCAGAAGGAGAGCTAGGTTCTGAATAATGACCTACAGGCGCCTGTGCCTCTTCAGTGAATTCAACTTCAAAAATAAAGGTAAATAGTCCTCTGTTTAGAGATGGATATGTACCGTGAAGATCTACAGCTGGGCAAAGCACTCTTGGATTCATTCACAGTTTGTGGAGAACTGCTTCTTACAGTCGCTAGAATCTGAGATGTAATTCTTGTCCCAAGGTTTCCTTTTGTTTAGAGGAATTACATCTAAACTTCACTGACTGTTGACAAGACCTACACTAATTACAACAACAACCTCCATAACTGACTGATATTAAGACAGTCTACATTATATATGCATAAGATGTAACTTAGCTTCCTGAATAAATAAGTTTCTACTGTTGTTTGAGGTGGACAAATGTGTCTGAGTTATCCAGACAGACATAATACAGAACCTACATGCTTCTGAAGCATCAGCTGGTGGCAAAGTAGTGATAGGTGTCTAAAATGTCACTAAATACGTATGTGTGAGCAATTTGAATCCTCCATTAAAGCTAGAAATATAAATTCTCATCCTATTCTCATAATTTCAGGACTTCATTCTTCTGAAGACAAATGAATCTAGGATTTGGTGTGAGATCAAAATTAGTAGCCATGACACTGAGAAGCAAGAATAATTTGCTGTTCCATTTCCAGAAATTTTAAACTGAGGGTTTTATAAAGAAGTGAACTTTTCTTCAAGAAACTGTATTTTGAAAATAAAGTACAATAGATGCAGTAGATTTTAAAATTTATACTGGGATTTTTTTAAATCTGGGGAAATACTTTCTACATGCCCCTGCTGCAGTTGAACAGAGTATCTTATAAGACATTTGTGTCTGTTCAAGCATATGTACCACAGGGGTTACATATTAGAGCAGTTCACCAGCATAGAACCACATTCTGGCAACAGATGGGAAAGAAACTGTACTGAAACCCACTTAAAGTGCAAAACAGAGCATCAGAAACAACCAGAATGTCCCTGGAGGTGTTCAAGGGTAGACTGGATGAGGTACTCAGTGTCATGATATAGATGTTAGGATTTAGTTGGATTATGGGTTGGACTAGATGATCTTCAAGGTCTTTTCCAACCTTATCAATACTATGATACTATGATAGAATGTGTTTAGATTAGGATGCAGCAAGATTACCTTTAATGTGTGTACAAAAACTTGATATTTAATGCTGCTACATGGTTTTGACCACATCACTAGCAAGTGTAACCTAAAAGGAAGCAAAACCATTTTTTACATTCTGGAATGTTATTTCCTTAAAACTGAATAACAGAAGAGAATTCTACTGTGTGGAATAAAGAAGGCCTGCAACAACAAATGCCAAGATATTGGCATCATCTTGAATAGAGAGGTATAGATTCTGTAAGGCAAAAGAAATCATGAGGACTCTAGAGAGACACCTCTAGAGATGAGGATATCTAAAACAGTTTCATTCTTGACAATGACTTCAGTGACGAGAAAAGAAATCAACAATAATAAGGAAACATATTCACATTTCCATTTGTGTTGCCTACAGAGACAATGACATGCTCATATTTTTCATTCCCTATTGCAAATCCAGTTCGGTTTTAACACCTCTATTTCAATGAAAGAAAACTGTTACAGACTGGCACTGAATTACCAACATCCCAGCTGCCAGCTGTCCTTCTAAGGCAGAACGATGCTTTGTCTGTTGCTAGAAATGATTGCTCTAAATTAATTTCCTCCATTTTTTTCAAATCAGCACATGTAACACTTACGAATTTACTATGAATGTTTCCTTCTCTAGTCTGTCATGCAATAAATAACATTTTCTTCTTACTGCGCCCTGTGTAACCTAGTATTAACTCTCTTCAAAATAAAACATGAGGAGAAAAATATATGTTTTCTTTTCTTTTTAGTGGCAAGGGTTTGGTAGTGGAGGTCTACAGGGATGACTTCTGTGAGAAGCTGTCAGAAGCTTTCACCATGTCTGACAGTCAAAGCCAGCTGCTTTCTGGATGGATCCACAGCTGGCCAAGACTGAGCCCTTCAGTGATGGTAGTAACAACTCTGGGATAACATAGTTAAGAAAGGTGGGGAAGGGTGAATGTTGTGAACCTGTAGCTGGAGAGAGGATTAAGAACATGTGACAGAAACAACCCTGCAGACAATGAGGTTAGTGATGAAGGAAAGGGAGGTGATGCTCCAAGTGCTGCAGCTGAAATTTCCCTGTAGCCTGTGGTGAAGACCATGGGGAAGAAGCTGTGCCCTGCAGCCTGTGAAGAATCTCATGCCAGAGCAGGTTCACAGGTTCACAGGTTATTCTGAGTTGGAAGGGACCCACAAGGAACATCTGGTCCAACTCCCAAGTGGATGCTCACCCAGGGATCGAACGCACCATCGTGGAGCCATGGGCACCACACTCCATGCATCTGAGCCACCCATTGCCTAGATCATGTCACTGAGTTTCTCATCCAGTCTTTTCTTAAAAACCTCCGGGGATGGTGACTCCACCACCTCCCTGGGCAGACCATTCCAATGAGAGATCACTCTCTCTGTGAAAAAAACTCTACCTAACATTCAGTCTAAACCTCCCTTGGAGAAGTTCATGGACGACTGTCACCCATGGGAAGGGCCTCATGCTGAAGCAGGGGAAGCAGTATGAGGAGTCCTTGCTGTGGAGAGGACGGAGCAGCAGAGGCATGGTGTGAGGGGCTGATTGCAAACCCCATTCCTCATCCCCCACTGAGTGGATAGAAGTAGAGAAATCAGTAGCAAAGTTGAGCACAGGAAGAAGGAAGGGGTGAGGGGAAGGTGACTTTAATAATAGATTTTAATTCTTATTACTGTACTCTGATTTAATTGGTAATAAATTCAATTTTGTCTGTGATGATACCTGGTGAGTGATCTCTCCCTGTCCTTATTTCAACTCACAAAAACTTTCATTATATTTTCTCCCTCCTGCCCAGCTGAGGAAGGGAGTGCTACTGGCATCCTACGAAGTTGAACTCACCACAATCACTGACCTTTTTTCTCTTTCAAGTCAGAATACATTTTAGCAGTGATAAAAGATAAGGAAAATATATATATTCTTTTGATGAACCTCCAAGCACAAGAGCAGTGTGTCCCTATGAGCAAGAAATCAAGCAAAGGGACAGGAGATCTGCACGTATGAGGAGAGAGTTTCTACCTAATCTCAGAAAGAACAACAGGTTTATGTGAGAAAAGGCACAGGCCTATGGAAGGTCAGAGTGCTTCTAAATAACTACTATCTTCCACAAAAAACCTGAACAGAAGTCTTGTAGTGAACTGCTCCTACTACTATTAAAATCAGTGGTATCAGTGATTCTGCACTCAGCCTACTGTTTTGGAGAAATTCATTTGACAAAGGTCTTTTCTCGTTGAGTATCTGCTGTACTGGAAGTGTATCTATAGCTATAAATTTCCTACAAAATGGTCCTTCTAAAATTGAGTATGATGTATTTTGAGAAGATAGTGACCATAGTATAACAGGGCCTGAACATTTTCCCCTCAGTCTTCTTTTTACACTGGTGTATGCCAACAGACTTCAGCCTTTATAGTCTTAACTTACTTCATTTCAAGTAAGAAGAGAATCACTCCTTTGTAGCTGAACAGAACAGATATATGACTTTAAATGACTGAAAATTATATTTCTTCACTGTAGATTAAACATCCTCCTACTGCTTGTTAAATGTACTTGTTCATTTTCTTGATTGACTATAGATTCAAACAACCATATTTTTCAGAAATGGATATCCTTAGATGATGTAGACTCAGTATTCAGTAGCATGTTGATGCCAAGTCTTTGAAGTACAACATACACTGGAATTTTCATGCAGAAAATATTGTGCAGCATGTGAACAACCAGTCCCTTCCCCCACTCTCTCAGAACGCACTAATGTTTCTCACAGGCAGAAACTAGTTAATATCAACCAGGAATCCACTATTTACAAATGAAGTAAATTTACATCCTTCTGTAGATTTGGTATTTCTCCCTTTGGGAAAATGAAAAAAAAAAAGGAAAAAATAAAATGAAGGAATTTTAAAAGGAAGTAAAAAAAGAAAAAAAGGATTTCTTTGTGTCTTTCATTTTTCTATTTACATTTCACATAATAAAAAGAACATATTAGCAAAAGCATCTAGTGATAGGATCCATTGCAGGCAACAAGTTGCATTACAGGCAACTAAGATTTTTGCGTCTGAAAATTGACAGGTGTATAGTTTTTCTCATAGAAATCACGACTCTCAAGGCAAGAAAAAGCCAACAGTGTCTTGTTCAGACTGTTGAAGATCACTCTATACAGCACAACAACAGAAAGTCAGGGTAATGGTGATGTAGTATCTTCCATAACTAGCATCAGAGTCCACTTTGGAGTGAAGACATCTTGTAAAGTCTAATGGTATTTTGCCGTCTGTTCCAGAGAGCTTCCCTGCCTGCTCCTTCCTTCCCCTTTTCCCTTCCTAGTAGAAGTGCAGCAGCTACATGACAAAAGGCTGGAAATGTAAGCATTAAGCAGCTAACCTATGGTTCCTTTTACTATTTCTTTAAAAATCCTTTCTGCTTTAGGCTTCACATAACTCTATCAGAATTTCAGCTTGAATGGAGTAAGAGACAATTCAGTTGATTCCCTGGTGGCTATCTAGAATGTGGTTCCTGTGGAGTTATGCATAGATTAGCTAGTGTCCTTTACAGAACCTCTAAATCCTGTATAGGTTGGTGTTACTTATTCCTGGATTAAATCTACACTTTCCACAGCTAATACAGACACATCTCAATATAGCCCTCATTCATTTAGGTACTTTGTTAACCACTGAGGGAATTATCAAGGGGTGAGAAACAAAACAGCTCTCAGAAGAGCTGTTTTTTCCTTCAGAAGCTTGCACAGTTCCTTTGCATTTATTTTGACAGAACATAGAGTTCTTAAACACAGCAAAGCTCTAAGGGTATCTTGAATATTTTTGCACTGTATGAGGCAAAGGTAAAGGGAGACATAAAGTCATACATACCAGCTTTGTTTAAAGAGACCTCAGCTATTAATGTAAAATGTGACATATGCTCAGCCTCTAATCTTCTGTTCCCTGATGAGAGTGTCACCATCAGACACAGTGAGAAAAAAGAACAGTTGGGAATTCAAAATGAAAAAGTAGGGATAAGTGCTTTATTATAAGACAAACTGAGTGCATGAATAGCTCTTCAGTGTTCTGTGTGAACAGAGATCTCTACTTGTGGGTTTTCAGATGAGAGATTTCTTTCAAAAAAAAATGTACTGATGTTTTCTGGATTTACACATTGATCTGGCCCCCAATGAGATATTTACACTGCCAGTTCAAAAGGCCAGTTTATGGGATCTTTAGATATCTTGATTTAGATTCTCTTAGGAGCAGGCACACTTTTGAGGAACAAATGGAATATCTACCTCTGTATACTCTAGAAAATCTGGAGAGTAATAAAAACTCTATCATCCTACGGCAAAACAATTACAAAGGGACAGAATTAATACCCTACAAAACCTCTTTTTAATTATTTCCCACAGTTTGAGAACTTAAATCTTACACCTTCATGTTCTGCTGCTACAGAGGTATAGCACAGGAAAACAATGAAAATCTGAGCATGTCTTCTATTCTATGGAATATATATCCACTCCAGAACAATGTTTTCTCCTTTAGATGAGTATCATCTCTCCACGAGTTCGTGCACTAAAGAAAAACTACACAGTTTATGCAATTTAAACAGAATAATATTTAAAGAAGTTTTGATTTTTTAATATCTAGTTAACCCACAAATAGTGAGCTAAGCATTAGGGATCAGTAACAACAATATAACAGATGAATCAGAGTGTTAGAAATTTATAAAGTGTTAATAAAATTATATGTATCTAAAGACATTTCAGTATCTTATTATAAGTAGTTATAATCACACACAGTCGTGCTTGTACACACACACTGATCTGTACACTCACCCTACAATTTTCTGATGCACACTCCAGGGAGAAAGCCCTCCCCATGTTCAAACACGTGTTCCTTTCATCCTCCTGGTTGCCTTAGAACTTCTTAAATGATACCAAAGTCAGCAACCACATAGATTTCTTGTGGTGAGAGTCCATCAAGGACAAAATCACCTGGCCTGCTGCATGCATGTGTCAGTGTTCAGATGTGAGCAAGGCAGGTGGGGATCTGAGCAGTGAGGCCCGGCGGTGAATACAGATGATTTGATGCCGTGTGTCAAAAAAATCCATTTCCTTATTTAAAGAGAGGCACCTAATCCCATTTCAGACACATTACAGAATTCCTCTTTATGGTCAACTTCTGCTTCAGAAACACTGGAGTCTCTGATCTCTTATGGATATCCCTTTTATGATCATGGGTAACTTACAGGATTCAAAAGGTACTACGGGTCTGTATTCTGGCAACTAAATCTAAACTCTTTTGTCTAATCAGCTGAGCAGCTCTTGACACTTGTCGTGGTTTGACTGGAAAATAAGACTGGTCACAGGCAAAAAAGCAAAGCAAACTACAAGTAAAGAATATAAAGGATTTATTTACTAACTGACAAGATCGGAACTGCGAAGGAAGCATCATGATGGTGAGTTGGACTAGATGATCCTTGTGGGTCCCTTCCAACTCATAGTATTCTGTGATTCTGTGATTCTGTGATCATTTATAAGGCAACTTTTTCCCCCCACCCCTCCTTCTCTTACAAGAGATCTCATATTCCCTTTTTTCACCAGGAGACAAAGGGGGAACAAGGTAGGTGATAAACCAGGCTTGTTGGTATTTCTGACCAGATCCAGGGTAGGAACCACCTCTCTGCCCTTCCATAAAGTTCTCTCTCTCTCCCTCTCATGAGAGGAAAAGTCTTTCATGACCTTTTCCCAAGCAAGATCTCGACCCGGGGATGACAGTTCTTCTATTCCCTGTTGTCCCAGGGCCATAGCACAGAATGCAGTGTTTTAAGTACTACTCTGCTGCTTCATATATGAGCCCATCCCAAAGTACATCGTTCAGATCCTACCACAATGCACAAAACGTCTGTCCAAAGGATCTCTGCTGAGCTCTCAGCTCCAGGCTTGTGTTTCTGGGCTCCGGAAAACATCTGCAGCTTTTTTTTTTCAGCTTTATCTCTCCATTTTCAGTCATGGCTCAGATGGATTCTGCATCACTGGCTCCTCTCACTCTAGTCCATAGGCTTACACCATGGTCCATCCAATTCACGAGCAGCAGCGGGATGCCTGGAAGAACATTCCTACCCCCTCTCTAGTAGGCCTGGGGGGGGGGCCTTCATAGTTTTCATCTTCTTACACATGTCCTGACCCGGCACTCTACATTTTACTACTAAATTTTTTTTTCTTCTCTCCCAAATATGTTTATTCACAGAGACGTCTCTATCTCTCTAACCTTGAATGCCATGGCAGCGACTGAGGCCCAGGCAAGAGCTGAGCTGTTAACCCCCTCGCTGCCAGAGCAGCAAAAAACTAAACTAGGACAACACTCCAGTGGTTAATAAGGAATTGTCTCTAAAATATTTTTTAGCTTCTCAGATGAAAAGGTTTACATGTAGGGCATTTGATGTGCTCCAGGATATCCATCACTGGTGTTTTGTTATTGTTCTAGGAGGACATGGATCTACTATGTAAATCCAGGTATTGGGTCATGCCTGACAGCCTAATATAGATATCTTCAGGCAATGACTAATGGCAGAAAACTGTGACGTGATCAACTGAACTGCGTACTCATCTACTGTACTGAGAGCTTGGACTTCTAGAACAGATGCAGATTGCATATTCACGTATGACAGTTTAGGAGAGAGTTCCATTCTTTCAGCAGAATCTAATATCGCTCACAACCTTTCCCTGATTCCTTTTCACCCATCTTTGTCATATTGCATAAATATAGATTCCTTTTCAGCATTCCTGTAACTCCTGCCAGAGGAGGGTTAAAATAGCAGATAGGGTCTTGCTTGCTTCTTAATGCACTGATACCTTAATGTAGTTATGTGACAAACATCAAATGTAAACATAGGAAAAGAGAGATTTCAGGATAACATGCCCAAATTTGGGTTAATTTTTGTAGGTATGCAATATTCTTTCACTACTCCAGCATGTACCCTACAAAAGGTAAAGTACTTCTTTATTCAACCTGCCGTAAGAATTTACTCTGAACAAAATTAAAACTTATTTTCTTTTTCATTTTTTTGTTTAGCTCTCAGAAACAGATGGATCATTTCAGCTGAATCATAAATCAGATTGTGACTAATGATGAAAGTCAGGAAAGTCTCATGCTTTTGAAAACAGCATCTTATCAAAAAATATCTGCGGGTGTGCCATGTACACAACTCATTAAATTGTTTGCAAAATTTAATTTTATTTTGTATATATAATATGAATATGTATCATATGTATTAATATATATCACTCAATATGACTGGGGATAACTGTGAAATACTCAACCAGAGGCATAGCTGGTTTGAATCCTTTATTATTTTCCTTGTGGATTTTTTTGTTTACTTTTTCTCTATTATTTTAAGAGTACTTATTTCTTTAGAATAATATTTCATAATTATGAAGATTCAACACATAACCTAACCTCATTAATTTCACAGTCCAGATCCAGCAGGTCTCTCCAAAAAATGACAATATATGATAAAATGCTGAAAACCACATAGAAGACAGTCTGAGGTTTTTTGTTATTTCCAAGTACCAAAACTATAGCAACAACAAACTATTTCAGCCAAAGCTCAGTGAAGGGACTGAGATCTAAGCATAGGTGAGTGAACACATATAAAGTTAAAAGAAAGCAGGCCAGACCCTGAAATTTTTAATCAGCTTGAACTCTCTTGCCTCAGTGAGAACTTTGCTAAGGTTAGGACTACTAGACTTGGCTCAGCTCCAGTGCTTGTGAACCTTGCTCAGCTTCAGTTAAGTTAGAGTTCAGAGGCACAAAGGTACTGTAGAGACTTCACTGCTGATAACCCAAGGCCATATCTTTAAGATTTTCCCAATTTCTTTCCCAGTACATAGACAGGACAAAGCATTTTCATGTCATTCACTAAATCCCAATATTGTTATTTACATGTTAGGTTAATACCTCGAGCTGGAATCAGAGGAATACTAAATTCAGTTTTGTTGTCCAAGGTTTGGTGGTTAAACACCAAACTGGCTTGTTGTGTCATGACATCTGCTTTTTGTTCTTCAGGAAGACACTCCACATTGCTTCTAGCAGCAGCTTTTCAGGGAACTACTCAGGTAACCCTAGTACCATGTAAGGCTCCGGGAATAACTGGTCTGGTATCCAACTCATCTATCAGAAACATGAGGGTTTCCTATAAACACTGTGCAATATTTCCATGCCCTCTGCAGATAGTGTGGGTATCTAAGCTGGAAGTACACACTCGTACTTCTTGATTTGTTTGTCATTTCCATTGGTTCCTGTCTCTGAAACACAATTCAGTGCTGTTCAGCTAGTGGAGAACATATAAGCACCTTCACAGAATCACAGAATCACAGAATATTATGAGTTGGAAGGGACCCACAAGGATCATCTAGTCCAACTCACCATCTAACACCCGTACAGAGACCGAGAGCACATCCCAGAGCATAACACCAACCTAGATCCCTCACAGTCTAGCAGGCCACTCCGAGCTGGAAGGGGCCCAGGGTCATCCAGCCCTACACCCCCCAGCTAGACCATGTCACTAAGCTCCTCGTCCAGTCTTCTCTTAAACACCTCCAGGGATGGCGACTCCACCACCTCCCTGGGCAGCCCATTCCAATATGCAATTACTCTCTCTGTGAAAAACCGCTTCCTAATGTTAAGATTGAACCTGCCCTGGCGTAGCTTGAGGCCGTGCCCTCTCGTTCTGGTGTCGTCAGCCTGGAAGAAGAGGTCTACACCCATCTGGCTGCAACCTCCCCGCAGGTAGTTGTAAACAGCAATGAGGTCACCTCTGAGCCTCCTCTTTTCCAGACTGAACAGTCCCAGTTCCTGTAGTCGCTCCTCATAGGGCCTACCCTCCAGTCCATTCACCATCCTCGTTGCCCTTCTCTGGACCCTCTCAAGCAGCTCCACATCCCTCTTAAACTGGGGAGCCCAGAACTGCACACAGTACTCAAGATGAGGTCTGACCAGCGCTGTGTACAGGGGAAGGACAACCTCCCTGGACCGACTGACCACACTGTTCCTGATGCAGGCCTTGTTTTATTAACACATGAAACTGCATGTGCAGTTTGCCTTCTTAGGAGCATGAAGCCAGAATGAATGTACTTTGGTGAATTTACATCTAAATAAGAGTTCCCAGTTCCTTTCTTTAATGCCTAACAAACTTAGAATTCCCATTAAAATGTCCCTTAGCAGATAAAACAACAATTTGCTTTTCAGATATTGTGTTGTCTGGGTTTTCTTCTTTCTTGTGAAAAGACAAATAAAATGAAGGAGGGAACTTATTGTAAATCCAACTTAAAAAAACAGACATGTAAATGGAAAAATGTGTTATGCATGATACCAGAGGTTGCAGCTGTATTATGAAATCAAACAATGCTGGTGAATAAGCCTAAGGACCGAAAGTTTTATTGATATTGTGGAGCTGATTTTGCATAATTCCCATAGTACTCTTCCAAGAAATTCCTGCGCAGTGCACAAAACAACGTATGGTATGAACCACCAGTCACTAGTGGAGCCCCACACGGGTCAGTGTTAGGCCCGGCACTGTTCAACATCTTTATTGACGATATGGACGAGGGAATCGAGTCCATCATCAGCAAGTTTGCAGATGATACCAAGCTGTGTCAGGCAGGAGGACTCAGACACTGTGGTTCCTGAAGCACAGCTGGGGACCTGTCTCTGCCACCAGAAACTGTCGAACACTGAGGTTTCTGAAGCGCAGCTGGGGAAGCTGTCTTTGCCACCAGAAACTGTGTAATCAGAGCTGTGTCAGGCTTAATTAGGTGCATAGAGAAGCAGGGCTCATTAGATGCCAGCAAGCCCTCACTGACACATTTCTGGTACTTTGGTGATCCCAGATGTCTTTCGTAAGTCTAGACATACTAGTTACTTAGGAGTTAACTCACTATCTCTATTTCTCTATGGTCTCTGTAAACCTGTCTTGAATCCTTATTACATCAGTTCTATTTTTTTTTTTTTTCAAATCCTTGTCTGTACTTCTATTGTTTCAAAGGCTAAAGCCTGGAATTTGCTAATCATTGTATTTTTATAATATATTTTCCATCTAATGAGACATGATCCCTGAATGTAAGTGTGTGGATGAATAAAAATTCATGATTCTTCAATGAAGAAACAGTTAATAATTTTTCTTTTACATTAAATCTATTATTCATGTCACTATGACATGGATGTAGGACTGTCATTACAAGATCATTACAAGGAATTCTTTTTATCTGGGACTATGTTAGGAGGGATGATAATTGTTATTGCTAATAAAAGTAACCGCTATTACTTGGAATTTAAAATATAATTACATGGCAGGAATACTTTGGTGCCATTTACTGACACAACCCATGTAACAACCATATAACTAAATTAGAAATGGATGAGGTGGATAGTGGAGATTAGATCCAAATTTACCCTTTCTGATATTATGTAGAAAGTTGTCATAGGACTGATTGAATAAAAAAGGCAGAGTTAGTGGGGAGGTATTTCTCTCGGCTTATAGCAAATAAAGTAATTTACATCAGGCTGGCTGATGCTGCCAGCAGTAAAGGTGAAGAATCTTCTATCTTTTTCCAGGTTTATGCTACCGACCTCTGCAGAGACCTCTCTGTACCTCTACCCATATGGCTCACTCATACATACATTCACATTGCCTCCATAATGCCAACTTCATTCTCCCAAAGAACTCTGCTGTCAGATATCCCATAGTGTTAGAATGTTGTGAGTCACTTGCATTGATATGTCTCAGCAAAATAACAGATATATTTCTCTCACTCAAATAAGTACTTAAGAAAATAAAGTGCATGAATTACTGTACCGTAGAAATTTTATCCAAGGAACGTAGTAAATTTCAACAAGATTTCTTATCTGATGAAAGCTGAATATGGAATTGTAGTGGTTTCATCCTGGCTGGATGCCAAGGATTCACCAATAGCCACTCTTACTTCATCCCCTCCATGCCCCCACACAAGCAGGGGAGAGAGGAAAAGGAAAGAAAAACCCGAAGGGTTTTGCTACATCAGGAATGGGGACTATTAGAAATCTTTTACTGTCATAGGTAAAACAAAAAGAATTTATTTGTAACAAGATCAGAGCTTAAAGTGAGAAGTATCATCTTTAAGACAAACTTCTCCTCCACCACTCCATCTCTTACAACAGATACCGCATTCCCCCTTCCTCCAGGAGGCAGGGGGGGACAGCAGCAGGGGAAAACCAGGCAGTTGGTGTTTCTCTGTTGCCTGCTCAGGGGACGAGGTCATTCTCCTGCATTCCATAGGGTATCTCCCATGGGAGAAAATCTTTCACAACCCTCTCCAGCGTGAATCAATCCCAGGGGCAGCAGCTCTTCCAAACACTGCTGCCTGCGGGTCACTACACAGGGTGCAGTCCTTGAGTACTGGCTGCTCCAGCGTGGGTCCCATGCCTCTCTCTTTAATAGTAAAGACGAATGCTTACATAATGAAAGGTCTCTTCAAGGCTCTCTTGATACAGTCAGTACAGATGAGGAATGGTTTAACCCCTCTTTAATACAGGAGGAAGATGTAAGGGACATACTAGTACATTTAGACCCTCATAAGTCTATGGGACCTGATGGGTTACATCCTAGAGTGTTGAGAGAGCTGCCAGATGAGCAGGGTAGTGTGGGTATGAGGGTAGTGTGTTATAGGTAGGATGGTGTATTGGTAGCAGGATGGCAACAGGTTAGGTAACAGGTTTGGCTGGGTTAGGTAATAGGTGATAGGTTAGACTTGATGACCTCTATGGTCTTTTCCAACCTTACTGAATCTTTGATTTATTGTCCATGAGTTATTATGACTATGGCATCGTTAACTGATGGAACCAAAATACAAAGTGGGGGCTGGATTCAATCAGAAATATGTCAGGCTTCTGTAAAATGCCAGTGCTATTAAATGTATTTTTATATGTGCAAAAAAAATAATTTTATGGAGCTCTGCCATACATTATTTCTCTACCTTTTTTCAGTTTTGGAATATGATATAGATGTATATATGTGTCTCTGTGTAGATGTATATGTGTGTCTGTGTTTGTGTTAGAACTTTCTGAGACAGAGGTACAAGAATTTGAATGAGTTTGATGAGCCAACACTGAGGGATTATGAAAACCTGTGTGATCTTGTAAGGACGAGAGGAATGTAGATTTTTCCTTATAGTGTGGCTGTGGGATATCAAAGACAGTTTTCACCCTGAGCTATACTAAATGCCTTTGTTAATGGTCTGGAAGACAGAGCACATCTTGCAGGTGACACTCAAGTCAGAAGTGTTATAAAATACAATGTAAAGAGAAAGAAACAACAGAAGGGCCCTAAAAAGGTGATTAAAAAGAGAGGCAGGAAATTAGATGAAGCAGGAAAACTGTATTTGTGGGAAAGAAACAGCTCAGAACTCTGTTGAAGCTGGGGAGTAATTTAAAGTCTGATTAAAAGCCTCTTGACATTAGTGAAAAAGAAGCACACTGATTTTAATGAGCCATGAAACTGATGTCTTTTAAAGCACTTTGAGCTCCCTGAATGAAAGAAGCAATATACAGCAGAGCTGATCCTGTGGGGGAGAATTTGCAGTGCAGGCCAGTAACAGGATAAGATAGGGAAACATTTACAGAGTTATTTGCCACTGTGAAAGTAATAACTGCGTTTTCACTCCTTCTCCTCTCTACTATCCCCTATGTTCCTTTCAGATATGAAGGTGAATAGGGCATAGGGGGCCCAGTTTGTGAACACCAAAAACTTCAGCTATGTATATGGAATCCCTGAAGTGAATTTTGTCACTCTGATCATGGCTAAAAAATATGCCCTTCAAACCAAGAAAGGTCTTTAATATGGTTGGAAAGCTGAAAAAAGCAACAGCAGTTCAGTGATGTGTAGTACAGATTATAACATACCACTTGGAGGATGTTTTGCAACAAACTTTGTAGATGCATTTAATATTTAAAGCTGCACAGAAAATATTAAGATGAATTTTTCTTTACAATAATATTAATAAAAAGAATTTAATGCTTGATTTATTAAATCAGCATATTGGGGTGCAGGCATAGTTGCGTATTTGAGGTAGCAACTATTCATCTGCCTCTTTTCAGCCTGGAGAAAAAAAGGCTCTGGGGAGAACTGCTTGAGAGGGTCCAGAGAAGGACGACAAGGATGGTGAAAGGACTGGAGGACAAGCCCTATGGGAGTGGCTACGNTCCCTATGCATGGCAGGGGGCTGGAACAAGATGATCACAGGACGCAGGATATTCTGAGGTGGTAGGGACCTACAAGGATCATCTAGTCCAACTCCCAAGCGAATGCCCACACAGCGATCAAACCCACAATCCTGGAGCCATGGGCATCATGCTTTTTAAGGTGCCTTCCAAATCAATCTATTCTGTGATTTTATGGTTTTGAACACTTGATTTTTTTTTTCTACTCATACATATATAAAAGTAGGAAAAATCATTTTTGGTATTAGCATAAACACTTGCCTACCTGGTTGCTTATGAACACTGATTTAAGTTCATTTGTTAATTTTAATTGTGCTACATCCTGTGACAATAATGAAAATGCTAAAATGCCCTTCTAGAAGCTAACATTACCACTAGAACTATGGATATTCACATCAGCATTTAGTCTATATAGAATCTCTGTAGAGAATATTTTTGTATACTTAGTGCACAGAACTCTATTTTGATATATGCATAGTGCCATATTTCTCGTAATTATATTTTAGCTGTGCCATTTTGAATGGCATTTTTTAATCTATTTGTTAATATTTCTCTTTTATTATTTTTCCCCTTCTATTTTCACCTTTCCTCCTGTATTTTTGCTTTTCTTTTTGATCTCTAAAAGAAAGAAATTAAAAATACTAAGGAAAAAATAAATGGATGAAAGAGAAAGTGAAATATAAAATGTGGGCATTACAAAACTTGGTGCAAAACAACGGGAAAAATACTATGTGTACCCTTTTAGCCATTTTTGCTAAAAATGTGGGAAGAAGGGAGCAAAACCAGCTTTCACTTTCAAATTTTAATTAACAAGCAATATCTTAATAAATACACATGCACTTATGTAACTTTTTAAACTTTATTAATTGGAAAAGGAACATGTACACCAATGTTGCACCTCACTGAATGCAAACAATTATAAAAGTCAGTGAAACTGAAAGTGATAATGAGAAGCTCTAATTGCAACTGTGCTGAAATGACTGCCTAGATCCTCTATGAGGCATTCATGTACCATATGTTTCCAGAAAATTTGTCACAGATTTTTTTTAAATTGTCATCCTCTAAATGTGAAAGGCTTGACTTTGGTTTATACTTAAAATCATTAAAAAATGCAAAAGTTCTTTTATTTTTATCTTATATCAAGATATTTTCCCATTTCGAGGAGCACTAGCACAAGTAAGAGGCTCAGGTTTTTCTGTTAAACCCTCCACTCACCTGGTGGATGGTGCCTACAGTGGAAAGCTTTCATCTTCACCACATGACAGGCAAGAAGTTGCAAGGGTTTGACTCTAATATTTGTCATATTTACCAATTCAATCATATTCTTTGTTGTCTTCTAGCAGAGTTTGTTTCTGCTGCTAATCTTTTTCTTTTTTGTTTTCTTTTTTTTCCCTCTTGGAGTCAGCTGGCTCAGAGGAGCACATTGGCATGTTGGAGAGACTTGTCAATATTGGATGGGGCTGATGGAGTGGAGGGTGTCCCTGCCCATGGCAGTGGGATCGGAACCACGCAATTGAAGGGTTTTCAAACATTGGGACAGACTACCCAGGAAAGTGGCGAAGTCATCATCCCTGAAAATTTTCCAAAAAAATTGAACATGGTATTTTGTGCTCTGGTCTAGTTGAGAAAGTGGTGTTCAGTCACAGGATGGGCTCAGTGATTTTGGAGGTCTTTTCCAGCATCAAGGATTCTAACTTTGAGATCACTTCTAACCCAAACCAGTTAATGATTCTATGATCCACAAAGTTCAGACAATAAGGCAGCAGCCTTTTCATACATGTTATATGACTTTGCATGTGATATAAACTGACATGGGTCTTTTGAGAAAGGGCCAAAGGCGGTAGTGGCAGAGGAGGAGGGAACTGAGGAGGGAGAAGCAACAAAGGGACCCTAATGTTGGCTGGAGGAAAAGGAGGTAGGAGGGTCTGCAGGCCTGGAGCAGGGTTCACCCCCCAGCAGCCCAGGAGAGGCCTGTGGGAGTGGAGACGCCTCCCTGTAGTCCAGGGAAGGACCTCATTGGAGTAGAGAGATGTGTCAGGAATATGTATTCGCCTCTTTATCAAATGTTTATTAGAAAATGTAATCTTAGTATTCAGGTCATTAAAATACAGGATTGCCTTGGAAAAAAAAATGTAAATCGAAGCGTGAGGTGACTGTAAATATGTACATGAATGTTCAATATGGAAGAAAAACTGTGTTGTAATGTCTGTTTTATAAAAACTCCTTAGTAGATTCCATCTGGGGATTTGAAAGTCCTTTAGCAAATGTTAATGAAATAGAGTTAAATCATAATTTGCTATTTGTAAGAAATTAATTATTTCAGGTTAAAATCACATTGCAATTAAGCTGCTGAAATATTTAGAAACATCTACTAAAAGCCATATCAGTCTTTACACAAATATTTACATATTTTTATTTAACAGAGGGCTGGGATCAGAGCAAACGAAACCAGAGGACTTGTATTTGCCAAGTGTGCTTCTTTAAAACTTTTTACAGAATATTATGAGATAAAAAGACACAGAAAGTAGTTCTTACATTTTGTAGGATATTTTTCATATTCCTTTTTATACCTTTTCTTTTCCAATTTGGAAGCAGTGTTGATTCCTTCTTCTCTACCTCAGCTTTTCCCATCCTGTCTCTCTAAGTCTCTTCTTGAACATTAGCTGGATTTAATTTCCTGTACCTTTAGCCTTTTAAAATATAGAAACATGGAGTATTGATGCCCAGTGTGTTGTGCAGAATCAGCTAACCCTCTTTACATCCCACCATGGAGATTTGAGAAGATCATGATATTAGATGACAAAAGCCCCTATTCACACTCTAAAGGTACACAGAGAGACAATAAGCAGGATGAGTAGAGCCCTGTCCTGACTGATCCCAGGCCTATTCCAGGAGCCATCAGTCCATCAAAAATCTATGTATACATATCCAGAGGAGCACAGGGCCATAAAGACATTCAGGAACACCAATTAAGGACTCAGAGAAATAGACATCCTGTCTGAGCCTCTCCAGGGGGTTGTTCCAGTAAAGCCTTATTCCCACTGGCCAGGAGGGAAATGCATCACGATGAGTCAATGCTGAAGCACCTTTGGGATGGAAAAAGTTGCTGCTCGGAGGTATGGGACTATGGAACAAAAGGCAGTACCCACTGGGATCGGACTAAGGAATAGTGTACAACACCTGTGCACCACCTGGAACAAGCGAGTATACAAAAGTGTTTGTGAGAGCCAGCCAAGATCAAGCTGGAGTACCAAGAAAGTAGGCGTCTTCCCTCCCCATGCCTTGCCTTGCCTTGCCTTGCCTTGCCTTCTGCTCACATTCCAGATTTTCTTATTTGAGTATGAAATGTTTACTAAAGGAATGACAGTTGTTAAAGTCCCATAGTCCCAATATTATGGTTTCAAGAAACTTATTCATTACTTATAGCTGGTTCGATTTCTATCTTAAGAAACTCCTTATGAATGCATTTCATATTCAGACTCTTGATTTTCAGTTTTCTTCAGCTCATTAATTTTAACAGTAATTTCATCCTTTTTGACACTGAACTGCAATCATGCACTGTCTGGGTAAAATACTCTGCCGATAAATCCAATAAAGTAATTTTCCTTAGACTAGCTATCACACTAAGATTATATACATTACCATAACCTAAGATGCACTTGCCTAGATAGAAGGTATAAGTTGATGTATATATATACATACATATATAGAGATCATGTATATATGCATTTTGTTTTACATTTTTTTCCAAACAAACTCTGGGTTTAACATTTAAGTCATCATCCCAGACAGAAGGATATAATTACTGAAGATTTAGGAACTTTCTAAAGGGCTTTGAGTCTTCCTATCCTTGCCTCATGTCCTATCACATCTGTGGGAGTGTTTATGTTGTTATCATTTTTTACTGTGAATTATGTGGACTGAAAATTAAAAGTTAATAGATACAGAAAACTGAAAACTGATATTTTATTTACAATAGTCCAATGACAGATGGCGGGTTGTTCCATAGCTCTCCTACAAAACAGAGATGGTGAGACCCTTTAGCTGAGATATAGTGAAGTCAGAGCCAAAGCTCTGCTGGGCTGCAGGGCTGCTGCATTGCCAGATTGCCCCTTTGATTTTGGCAGGCAACCTGTTCCTCATCTGTGAAACAGGATTGAAAACATTCATGGTCCACTGCTTTACTGTGAGTACAACTTTATGCATGCTAGTGACACATTAGGGAAGTTTTGAATCCCGAAAGATGACAGATTAATATCTGATGCTTTCATACGATTGTAAACATAACTTTAGCACTTTGCCACCAAGAGTGTTGCTGTATTCCAAAGTATTCCAAAGTAACAACCAATGATGTGATTTAAGGGAAATCAGTCAGGACTCAAGGTAGTTGCTTGCAAGCAGAGAAAAAAAGTTCAGAACCAAGGAAATAGGAAGAGCAGTGTCTCCTTCCCTATCAGGTACCAAAAGCCCTCACCCAGATTTGCCACAAAAAATAGGTGGCAATACCCTTGCCTCATACATATGGAAATTACTCCATGAATATTCATCCCTTGAACATGATGTCATAAATTTCAACTTTTTTTTAAGGCCTTCAACGAATCAGCTCAAATGTTTCTCATTCTTGCCCCATGTTTTGACTAGAATCCTCTTTTGCTTACCAATCAGCACTGCAAAACAAGACTTTCTTCCCTTAAATATTGCATGTTTAATTTTCAGGCCAAGTGAATGATTTTAAAATCTACAAATCCTTCTAGAATTCACTCAAATTTCACTATTTCACTAAAATCCCTAAATCTCTAAGCTTCTAACTAACTCACTAAAATCTATAATTTTCTGAATCCTCAAATCAGCAAGAGAAGCATTACTGGATTACACCCCATTGCTACTGACCTCTGACTATCAAGTATTTTGTGAGAGGTGTCAGAAGGCAGCATTCTTCCACCTTTGAACACCTATTAATCATCCAGCCATCTACTGGTTTTGGATTTTCTGTATTAGAAATTGGACACATATCTTTGTTCTTACTAATTTTAATGAGCTTCTCTCTGTAACATACTTGAGGTGGGTTGACCTCCGCTGACTGCAAGATGTCCATCCAGTCACACTCTCCTTCCCTCTCCTCAACAGGGAAGGAGAGAAAACAGGACAGAAAAGACTGTGGGTGATGAAAAGGACAGAGAGATGACTTACCAATTACCATCATGGACAAAACAGAATTAACTTGAGGAGATTGGTTTAATTTATTGTCACTTAAACAGGAATGAGAGGAAAAAAGCCAATGATAACAATTGTAATGAAAAGGAAAGAAAGTAACAAAATCTACGACAGACAACTTATGCACAATACAGTTGCTCACCACCCACTCACCAATGTCAGCCTTTGCCTGAGCAGCCACTGGCAGCTCCAAGACAACTCCCTGGACTTTACGCAGTGGGCATGACATTGTGTGGTAGGGAATATCCCTTTGGCCCACTGGCAGAGTATGGGATGCAAAAAAGTCATCAGTTTCTGATAAGCACTACTTAAGCAGCAATCAAAACATCGGTGTGTTATCAGCATTGTTCTCACACTAAATCAAAACCACAGGACTGTACCAGCTACCAGGAACAAAATGAACTATAGCCCAGCTGAAACCAGAACATTACTTGCTCCCAAGTCTTCTATCTTCTCCCCACTTGTCCCAAGTAGAGCAGAGGAATGGGGATTCCAGTTGATTCTTAATGCTTTGTCTTAGCAGTTCCTTCCTCCCCATAATATTCCTCTACTTTAGCATGGGGTTCTTCGTATGGGAGACAGTCCTTCCTGAACATCTGTAGACGGAGACCTTCCCATGGGTTACAGCTCTTCAAAACCTGCTTCAGTACATTTCCACGGGGTACAGACATTTGAGAATGGACTATTCCAGTACGGGCTCTTCTCCATGGGCCACAGGTCTTGTCAGGAGTCTGTTCCTGTGTAGACTCTTCCCAGGCTTCAGCTTTTTTCAAGACACATCCTTCTGCTCTGGTGTGGGGTCCTCCATGGGCTACAGATGGATCTCAGCTCTCCTGTGGATCTCCATGGCCTGCAGGGCCACAGCTGCCTCATCATGGTCTGCACCAAGGGCTGCAGGGGAGCCTCAGCTCTGGTGTCTGAAGCACCTCCTCCCTC
>WEKX01002363.1:127980-141534 GCA_013390025.1 Pitta sordida
CCTTCTTCCCATGATATGGGCCTCTGTGGGATTGTTTCACATATTCTCACTCCTCTCTCCAGCTGCCTGGTTCTCTGTGGGGCTGTTGCTAACATACTCTCACTCCTCTCTTCAGCTGCTGTGCACCATTTTTCACCCTTTCTTAAATATGTTATCACAGAGACTCTACTAATGTCACTCATCAGTTCAAAATTTGAGCAGTGACAGGTCCAACTTGGAGCTGGCTGGAGCTGTCTTTGTGTGACATTGTGGCAACTTCTGGTCACTTCCAATAGAAGCCACGTTTGCAACCCCACTACTACCACATAAACCCAATATAGCAGTCAAGAATCTGATATTATTTTTCTCTGTATGATGAAGGAAGGACAAGGCCTTTGTGATTTGTTTCTCAATTTTGCCATTATTTGATGAGCCAAACTCGGGAAAACACTAGATAATTCTAATCACTAACAGTCAAATCATCGTATTTTTGGAGACCTTCACACCCTTCTTGTGAGAGCAAAATGTAAGAATTGCACCTTAGAGGAACTATTTGAACTTCACAGGGCTTGGATCGTAAGGTTTGAAAGAAGTTTGGTTTCTAGGGATTGGAAGTGAATCAGCTTAAATCAGAGTGCAGAGAATGAATCTTCAGAGGGATTCGTCACATCAAGGCTCTCCTTATCAGCAGAGTCAGGAGGCTTTATCTGTGCCCAGCAAAGCACTGAAACCCAAGAAGCAGAGAAGTTCAAGATGACTGCCACACAGAAATCACTCCATCTGTCATTTAAATGTAGACATCATCTGCTCTGCGCTAGGTTTGAAAGAGCCATCATTCTCCAGGTCGCTGAGCTGTTGTGGCTTGGGATGATTTGGAGACTGATCAGCTCTTTTTTTCTGAGCCGTTCCAATCACTTTAGAGATAGCCTTATAGACTAGAATCGTTATCTGAAGCAGGGAAGTGAACAGAAAATTCCTTATCATAAAGTGAAAATGTAGGAATGCCACTTCTTCTAGCCAAAAAGAGAAGCTTCTTATTTTAAGAAAGAAAGAGATTAAATGGAGGGGGGAAAATATTCAGCAACGGTTCTTTGGTTTCAGACTCCACCCTATAAAGAGAGAAATTTTCTCAGCATGCCTCACAGGTTCACAGGTTATTCTGAGTTGGAAGGGACCCACAAGGATCATCTAGTCCAACTCCCAAGTGAATGCCCCCCCAGGGATCAAACCCCTTGCAGTGTTTGGCACAGCCCCAGGGAGTAGCAGGATCTCAATAACGTCTGGTCATTGTCCCAGCTGTTTGGGCTATTGTTCTTTAGTACTCTTTGTTTTAACGTTCTTACACCTTCACAGAATCACAGAATCACAGAATATTATGAGTTGGAAGGGACCCACAAGGATCATCTAGTCCAACTCACCACCTAACACCCGTACAGAGACCGAGAGCNGTCAGCCTGACCTCAGTCCCATGCAAAGTCATGGAACAGATGGTCTTGTGTGCCATTACACAGCAACTGCAGAACAACCACGACATTGGATCTAGACCTTCTCACATTCCTTATGAATAAGTACACCTACTTTTTCTTGGGATCCCTATATTTCAAATTTTCCACCGAAAATGAGAATTTTGAGTTGCTAACAAGTTACTGAGGGGTAAGAACTGTGCATCAAGATAAAATTAGACCAGATGGGGTAAGCACAGATAACAGTTTGAAATAATGGAAAAAGAGAATGAGACTTGTTCCTCCCCATATTGCTTCATCTACCCTTTTTCCCACCTAATGTACTTTCTTGCTCACTTTGATACCAGTCTGGCTTCCTGATATGAGAGATAGGATGAAACACTAATTTGACAGAAAAGGGAATGGTACTTATGTAGATTATCAAGCTGCATTGGCTAACAAAGGAATCCAACTCACCATTTCTGCATCCACTCCTGGAGAAGTGGCACCATGTGTTCAAAAGTAGGGGGAGATTTCTACCAGATATGGAAAATAAGTGTGTGGGACATTCACAAATCTAGTTAAGAATGTAATGTTTTTGTCACCTGTGTTGGTGGTCTTATCTTTTGTTAGAGACAAATCATGGACAAATCACAAAATCATAGAATTTTCTGAGTTTGAAAGGAACCCACAAGAATCATCAAGTCCAACACCCAAGCTAATGCCCATACAGGGATCGAACCCACAACCCCACAGCTGTGGACACCATGCTCTGTCTATCTGAGCCAATCTCAGGGTCGTGTCATCATCTTTTTCTTTCTTTTTTTAAAAAATTATATAACCCTGTCCCATTGTCCCATTATGTAGAACATGTCACTGAGTTCCTCATCCAGTCTTTTCTTAAACACCTCCAGGGATGGTGACTCCACCACCTCCCTAGGCAGTCCATTCAGCTGAGGGATCACTTTGTGAAAAAAGCTCTTCCTAACATGCAATCTAAACCTCCCATGGTGTAGCTTAAGATCATGTCCTCTTATTCTGCTGCAGGCAGCCTGAGAGAAGAGATTTAAACTCACTAAACTGCAACCTCCCTTCAGGTAGTTGTAAACAGCAATGAGGTCACCTCTGAGCCTCCTCTTCTCCAGGGTGAGCAGTCCCAGCTCCCGCAGTCACTCCCCATAGGGCTTGTTCTCCAGTCCTTTCACCATTCTTGTTGCCCTTCTCTGGACCCTCTCAAGCAATTCAACATCTTGCTTACACTGGGGAGACCAGAACTGCACACAGTACTCAAGGTTTGGTCTGAGCAGTGGACAATCTCAGCTGCCAAGTTGGCAACTCCACCTCAACACAGTCTTACGCCTTTGTTTTCAAAGGCAGTAGTTGAAATTATTTTTATTAATGCATGTTAAATAAATTAAATGAAAGAAACTTCCTTTCTTGTAGAAAGAAAAATATTCAAGGACTATTTCTGTGAAGCAACGTTTATTTAAACTGAAGAAAAATTCTGGAAATTTGTGTCTGTCACTGCATCCTGCAAGGTTAAAATAGACATACAGCTCAGTGACAGGATATTAATGTCTTCTGCTATTTTATATGTGTCAAGGGTTTGTAAAAGTTCTGATTGAGGCTGGGAGATTTAGCAGGACCTGTGAAGATGGATGATCCCTGGAGTGTCAAATGGAATCTAGGAAGAGTGCCTTATCGCACCAAAAGTCCAATGTTTCTACTCTATTTTAGTAGCTATCATTCCTCAGAAAGGAAATAATGACATCAAGATTTCAGGTATTAACAAATAACAAACATTAAAATAAGTGCAAATATTTACTAATTTATCTTTCTGATGCATTAATGTCTACTGAGGGAGACGATGAGTCTGGGTTTTTTTACTTGCAATCTAACACTGAACAACTATTCCTATGTTGTTATTAATACTCTTATTACATTACACAGTATTTTTAGTAGCTATCTCTCACAAAAGTTAATAGATGTCTTATACAAATCATTCCAATTATAAAATTCCAGCGCATCAGAATAGCTGTAATATCTTCTCCCTTTCCAAGATGTTCTGAGGAGGAGACTGTCATATTTTGTCAATCTTTGTACTCCATATAAAATGCAAGGAAAAATGTGATTTCTGTTACTCTTTTTAACATGCCAAATATCTCTGGGCTGAGATAGGAGTGAGTTAACAGGTATATAAAGACACACTGACAGGATCAAAAGTGATTTGAAAACTTCACACGAAACCCTTACGCTAGAAAAGTAGACAGACAGGTGCTTTCTTTAAGTATAATTATTTTTATTAAAGAAACACTTTATATAAGCAGTAAAATTTTTTTTTCTTATTTTCTTCCTCCATTGGAAATTTAGAAAACAGAAATCTAATTCAGAAAACTGATTGTTTAAAAAAATAAAAAATATTTTCAATTTTTTTAATGACTTTAACAATATGGTAATACTCTAATTTGACTATTTGGATTTCTTCAGGAAAAAACAAAAAAACACAAACCGAAACAACATACACAAAACAAAGAAACACAAAGTCATACAAACAAAGCTAAACTAAACCTAAACATCCTGCTTTTTAGACCGTTCTTCCAGTACCCAGATAATGTTCCTGACTTGCTTACATCAAGCTTCCAAGCTTGTAAGAAACTATGTTTTACTCATCAGATACTTGGTCATAACAGCACTTCCCAGTGCTTATCTAATTTCAGTATCTTTTATTGAGCTGCATGACTAGTTCTTATGAATTGTATTTCTCTTGAAAAAAAAAAAAAATTAAGTATCCTCAGTAAAAAATTTGGTTTGGGTGGGTTTGATTTCATCACCTTGAAATATATATTATTCTCCAATGAATTTTAACAAAGGAAAGGAAACAGAAGTTTAAGCTGTATGTAGAAATTGGGGTTCATACTAAGAAATACTATTTGCAGTTATTCATATTTTTTTCTTAAAGAATTGATTAAAGAAAAAAGAGACAGTACTGAGCAGTTGTTTCAGAAGAATTTATTAAGAAAAAAGGGAAAAATTAAAGCAGGTAAGGAATCTTTTATTGTTGCTTTGACTTACGATGTATTAAAAGGTCAGCAGAAAGTTTCAAAGAAAATCAATTTGTGACATGCTGCTCTGCATGAGAGTTTTTTCTGTCAATGACCTGGAGAGAAAATGTTACACTGACAGTGCCTGACATTCTCCCAATAACAAACACATAGATTTGATATTTCTACTCTGTTGTAATGCCTCTCTCCCCTTCCAGCTTCTCCATGTCTATCTCATTCCAGCAAGCCCTCGTTCACACAGAATCACAGAATCACAGAATTCAAGTATCTTGTGAAAATTATTGGGAAAAAAAATCTGCCTTACAGTGTTGAAGTAAAAGGAGAAAGTGGATCATAGAATCATAGAATGGCTTGGGTTGGAAGCGTCCAGTTCCAGCCCCCTGTCATGGGCAGGAACACTTTTCTCTATCACACACACAGAATCACACAGAAAATTATGAGTTGGAAGGGACCCACAAGGATCATCTAGTCCAACTCACCACCTAACACCCGTACAGAGACTGAGAGCACATCCCAGAACGTAATACCAACCTAGATGCCTCACAGTCTAGCTGGCCACTCCAAGCCGGAAGGGGCCCAGGGTCATCCAGCCCTACACCCCCCAGCTAGACCATGTCACTAAGCTCCTCGTCCAGTCTTCTCTTAAACACTTCCAGGGATGGCGACTCCACCACCTCCCTGGGCAGCCCATTCCAATATGCAATTACTCACCTTTCTCTTTTTCTGATCTTGAACACTACCTGGGATGGGGCATGTCCAGCTTCTCTGGACAATCTCTTCTAATGCCTCACCACCCCCACAAGAAAGAATTTAATGCCTAATCTAAACCTGCTCCCTTTCAGTTTAATACCCTTACTCTTGTCACTACTTGCCCTTGTTGAAAGTCCCTCTCTAGTTCTCTCATAAATCTTCCTTAGGCACTGGAAAGAACTCTATGGTCTCCTGAAGCCTTCTCTTTTCAAGGCTGAACCAGTCTCTCTCCATAGCAGAGGTGCTCCAGCCCTCTAAGCATAACCGTGGCCTTCTCTGAACTTTGTCAAACAGATTAATGTCTTCCTTGTGTTGGGGCCCCCTCCCTTGACTTGTTGCTTTGGATGCAGCCCTGGACATATTTGGCTTTCTGGGCTGTGAGACCACATTGCCAGCTCACATTGAGTTCCTTGTCCACCAACACCCCCAAGTCCTCATAGCCAGGACTCCATTCTCCACTTAGCCTGTATTTATTTGTTCTTGGGATTGCCCTGTCCCTAGTTTAAAACCTCGGCTTTGCAGAATTCTGTGAAGTTCTCACTGGACACTAAAGCCTAATTCTTACTGCCTACATCTTCAAAGTACATGAAATGAATCTAGATCACCACTCACCTGCCACTAAAATATCTTTTGTAAGTGAGAGTTTGTAGGCCAAAAATTGGTACATGTTGTGAAACATGGATTCATTGAGATCATGTAGATAATAAATTATTAATAAATAAATAATTTAATAAAGCTTTAATACAGCCATTAAAAAGTCTCCCAAGATCCTCTCTGAGATTTCTTAATCTCCATGGTATTTATTTTGTTTTTTATTTCCCTTATATGTTCTCAAACCTGATGTTCAAACCTCAAATATACAAGCACAACATCTTGGCCAGAAGCACCATCAGGCACCCAAAGCTCTATACTCTAAACTCAACATGATTTTTACAACAGCACCTCAATGGCATATGGAGTTGAAGATTCCCATTCTGTTGACATCAGGAATACAACTCTACCAAAGATTTTTCACATTTCCTTATTTGAACTTAAGAATGAAGTTGTTAAATTAACATGAAGCTGCTGGTTCTGTGCAGGTTTTGTCCCATCACAAAACAGAATTTCTAATGATAAAGGATTTTGGAAAGTGACTAGTTTCACAGTAATTCTGGTACTGTGAGCATGACCACTTGTACCAGATTATTACGGAGCACTTGAAAGTGCTTTAGAAAGTTTCTCCTTCTATAAGTAGAAAGAAATATATCTTATCACAATAATAAAAATCCAAGTCCTATTTATCCTAAGAAGGTGTAATTCCTGCAAAAGAAAAGTCATGTTGAGATCATAAGAATTGAGCAGGTAAAACATGAAGTAATAAACTGATCATTCTGCCAGGGATGAAATTAATGAAGCTTGATTACTGCTGCTCCCCGTACCCAGGTGGATTCTCTGATGTCTGGTAATGATGGTCTTAGCCTTTTCATCACTGGGAAATCTTGTCCTCTCCACAGTCATCTCCTTCCATGGAAACCATTGGAGTGCGGTAGAATTTGAGCCATGAGTCCACAAACTTTCACTGAAGTTGGGTAACAGATTCTAAAGTGTCTTGGGGAATGAAGGACAAAAGGGAAATACCACTGGTGTTAATATATATATAAAACAATTATTTCTATGAATTCTTTTCAAAAAAGAAAGTCTAGGATCACTGATAAAGTTTTCTCCAGAAGTAGATGGGAATTTCTGTTCCATTGCACTGACATCAAATGCAAGATCAACATACTCGACTTTAGAGCACTTCTGAGTTGCTTCAGGGAGACTTGTCCTTTTAATCAATCATGCTTGTTTCCCGATTTTTTAGTATTCAGGTGTTTTGTAGAAAAACACAGTTCTTAAAATAACGTCACCAACAGTCTGCCCTCGTGAGTATGGAAGATGATAGAGAGATGAAACATGCTGAGAGCAATCACTTGGCTGTGATCAGCGGGGATTGATTTGAATTACAAGAAAGTGTTATCTAGATTAAGCTGCATATTTCCAATCTACTTGGCTCTAGGAAGTCATTATGATTTATCCGTACCTGCATCTTCCCTGAGAGAAAGATGGGAGTTTGTTCTTATCAAGCTTACAAGATTGTTTTGATGGGTTGAAGGAAATTTGTGAGAAGGAAGCAAGAGAGTCTCGTGGTCAGTTTTTTGTGGATTGTGATTTCTAGGAAAGAGTGTATGTAAAGAAATATGTATTTAAAATTTTCTTCTGAAGATCTACGAAGACTAAGTGTTTAATATCTCTGATCACGTTTCATACGCTGCCATAATTTTTCTGTAGAAAGTTCTTTCAAGACAATTCAGTTTTTAATTTAAAACACCCAAAGTTAAGATTTGAGCAGCTACATGAATATTTATAATGAACAGCATAGCTTTCAAATGATGTTTTTATTTCAGGAAAAAAAAATCATATTAGGTTGAAGTTTGTAAAAAAATCTGAAGTTTTCTAAACTTTTTTTTGATGGTTGATTTATTTTAAAAAGGGAAGTAGAACTGAATTGATGCTGCCCCTTGATATAGAATATAAATTATAGATGTACCCAGAGTATATTGTTAGTCAAAGTGGCTACATAAATAACACCCTAGACATTAATAAATAATAGCATGATTAAAAAGCTCTCTTAAACTCTCCAGTGCCACAGAGAACTTGAATAAAGAGAGAAATGTTGAATTTTAAATCCATAATTAAGCTGAATGATCTGTCCAGTTCACATATTTGTTGAGAAAACTATTTCTCCTTCAAAAAGTCCACTCTGCTTTCCTGTTTTGCATGACAGATTTCATTTTATACTTGAGAGAGTTTAATTAATTTTTTTTCAGTTCAATGTATATTTTTCTATATTAAACCTGTAATTAGACAAAGAAGGAAATAATAAGAACACATCTTCAGGAAACATCTAATCATGAAATAAATGAAGGGGATTATTGATCAGAAACGGATTATCAAACTGAAACAGACTTTTTAAGGAGATAGCATATAGGCAGCAGATGTAGGAACAGAGGTATGATAAGAAGAAGAAATTGCCCTCAAGCTCAGTGTGCAAAATAAGAGTAAAGCTTATTACACTCATATTTTTTCTGGACTGAAGGCTTTCTCAATGGCATCAGGGTAATGTAGACTGACTTCATTAGTCAAAATAAAGCAGATTTTTTCATGGTAATTTACAATCATCTTTGGGCACTCCCTCCTTACAGCCCCTGACTTTATAGGAAGTCCTGCCTCTTGACTATAGGAATGGTCAGCTGTCTAGCACAGGAATAATCCAGGACATTTTTCCAAAGATGACCCTCAGCAGCTGCAGTATCTCCAAAAATCATTCCCAACTTGCCTCACCCACCTTTTTTATTTTCCTGTGCAAATGGCACGAAATACTCAAACTGTCTTTTGTCTCATTACAGAGAAGGAATCAAGCAGAATACAGTTATACCCCCTCCATCGCGAGGAAAGGGACAGGCAACGGCCCTCGCAAAGTCCTAACCTTGCAAAGAAGTGCAGGTCATTAATATGCATGCAGGCCACGCCCATTGCCCCACCCCCTGGAACTCCGGGGCTCTGCGAACAATTTTCCGCTCCTTCCCGTGGTCTCTCAGCACAGGCAAGCAAATGGAACTGTTCCTGAGGGGCTGCTGTATGCTCGCAGCCCAAACCCCGAGCTGCTGCTCCCTACCCCAGCGTGGCTCGGATGCTTTCGCCGTCCCTGGTGTGGCGTCCTCAGGCAGGGGCCAGCACGAGTAGGGGCCGATCACCAGGGTCGGGGAGGGAGGGGAAGCGGTGCGAGGCTTGGGCTGTGGGAGCGCGCTCGCTGCAGCCCAGAGAAGCCCACGGGGCAGGGGAGATGGGGGTCTCGAGTCAGTTCTTTCCCTTCAATATCCACTGGTCCCGGGAGCACTGCCCATACCGTTCCAGAGGGCGGGGGAACAGAAGCCCCTTTCCAGCACACAGCGTTTACCCCCGCTCGCTTGCCTCACTTTCATGGGTCACTTTACCCGGTCAGGGATGGAGACACAGTGCCGCCATTGCGAGCCCCCTCCCTGCAGGGCGGGGTGAGTCCCGCCCCACAGGCACCGCAACACCACCCCTCGGCACAACAGAGTCAATTGCGCATGCATTCTCCAGCTCAGGTCGCAGATGGCTGAATCATAATTGCAAAAAATTTGCTTCACAAATGGGCGGGGTCGTAATGGAGAGATCGCGATGCACTGGGGATTCACTGTATTTGCCTCCTTGAGAGGTAGCAGAGTTCTCCTAGAAAAACTTCTGGCACAGCCTTAGCTCAAAACCAGCTGGAATTTTTCCCTTAATTTTGTACTGTGACTCAGTGCAATTTCTGTATATTTATTGTGAGGCCACAGGGCACAGCAACTGATTTCAGAACACCTCTGGGACTGCTCTTTCAGCTACTCAGGATTTTATTTTATTAATGCATTTTCTAAATTGAAGATTTTGATCCTTTGCATAGACAAATTTCTTGCCTTGTTTGCCAGCCTGTCATTTAAATGGCATTTTATCTCTATGTGCGATCTTATAGTGAGTTCAGGGTTAATCCACAGTCCATATATGTGTAGAATCTTTCTTGGTCTCCAAGTGCCCACCTGAGTTTGTATGTATTTGTCCAAATATTGATAATTTTCTTCCCTATACAATGCATTGAGGGAAAGGATATGTGATTTGTTGTTTCTTGTAATTAAACACTGATTACTGTTGTTATTGAGATGTTCCACATGAACGATACTAACACGGTATCTAAAAATATTCCTCAAAATAAGTGTGTGTTTTACAATTTGGCACATATTTTTTCATAGAAAATATTTTGCCTCTGCTATTGTCGCTCTGACTGCATGTCAAAGAGAAGGCTACACATTTTTAGAGAGCAGAGTATGTGTAATCAGAACCTGTCATGCAGATCTGCTGGGAGAGTTTTGCCTTTATTGTCCTTTTCCTAACAAGCTGGTGTCTAGTTCATGTCAGTGGGACTCACTTGATGTGATATAATGAGAGATGCAGTTGTGATACTGTGAGATACTGTGCGAAGTAAAAAACAGGTCAGAAAAGTTTACCAAGGATGATGCTAATGAGTTAAGAGCCCATGATGCACCAAAAAAAGTGTCCTCTCAAATGTTGCTGTTCGACAAGCAGCTTTATTCTTTTGCCAATTTTACAACCTCCTACCCAACATTCACTTAATTTAAAAAAGTGATACCTAGATCAATGTAGTCACCAGTGAATTCACATGGATTAGATGGAAGAGTAATACTTTTTCCCGACAGCAAAGGAAAGTGAAAGTTAATTCTGAGTAAGGATTATAACTCCAGGTAGGTTGGTATTTCTTGGTTGTTTTTTTTTTTTAAATTTGTGATCAAATAAGAGACTGTTGGTTCACAGTATTTTTCAGCTTTCTGACTGAGCTTAGAGCTGTACTTGTTTACACTTTGGTGGCATCCAAAGATTTCCTGTGTAGTCTTGCTATAACCATGTAAGCAAAGACAACTGAGACAATCCCTCAAACCTCATTCTAAATTCTCATTTATTATTCATCAGTGTTTTGAGGGAGGGGTCTGTGCGTATGTATTCAACGTTCCAATTCTGACCATTTAACTTTCACTTAACTCCAATTTTTTACTTCTCTTGCATGGGGGAAAGATGATGATTACAGACACGCCTTTATTTAATATCAAAGGAAAAAAATAGCAGATGTAACTGAAACACTCAGTGTAAAATTATAAAAATGAGTGGCAAGGTCCTGGGCATAGAAAAGACACTGTGCTGTATGTAGAACAAATCTGCTGCTGTCCTCAATTAGATCTGACCACTAAAGAAACTCCAACTTGATGTTAAAGAAGTGTTTTAGACTGACCTCAGACACTGCAATGGATGTCTACTTTTATTACATGCCTAACCTTGATTTTGCATCACTAACTGATCAGAAACTAGTTCACTCTATCTTTTTATCTTTTTCTTATACATACAAGATGCACCAAGATTTATTATATATCTATCTTGATAGTGTCTGTCAGGAAGACTTTATTACTATTTTGCAGATAGGAAATGAGCTCACTAACTGTTGGATTTATCTCCTCTAATTTATATTCCCTGTAACGAAGTACTCTCCATCTGAGTTGGTCAAGAGAACTCTCTATATAGAAAATGGAGAGAAATGGGTGCAATTCATCTTCCCTATTCTGTAACTCCTGTGAGATGAAAGGACTATTACATAACAAATGCTTATTTATTTCTATTTGCCATAAAAGCAAGCTCAGATATTGATGTCTTCAAAGAGAAGGAGTGATGTACCCTTCTTTAGCAAAGTGAACAATCTTCCCAAAATTACATTTCTAGCCTATGGATATTTCTATACACAGTATGGGAATACCAAGGCAGCTTCACACTAGGTCTCACTGCAGGCTGAAGTACTTTGCTCAGAACTGCCATAATGAACTGCTACTCTATCGAAAAAAAAAAGGAGCTAAACCCTGGTTTCCAGGAATGTCATGGGTTTGGTGCCAAAGGTTTCTTTTTACATGTTTACAGAGGAAAAGTTTTAAGCATTTTTCTTTNCGTCCCTGAGGGGCCAGAAGCCACATCCTGATTGTTCTTTGGAAGGGCACCTTGCATTCTACTGCCCAGCATTCAGTTATCTGAGGGATACACTGTTTGTGTGGTTGGTTTTGGGGGTGGTTGAGGTGTTTTCCTGTTGTTTGCCAGTGTCAGTTTGATTCATGCACATACCCTTTTCATGCATTCCAATACATATATACATAAAAATACATATATATAACATATATATATAATTATATATGTATATTACTCTCAAGAAAGTTGGTGTTTGTCTTAACGATTTCTTGTCCATTTTCCTTTATAAACAACCCAATTAGTGTCCAAACCAGGACATAGGTCTAAATTTTTGACTTCTGCATTATTTTCCAGGCCACGTCTTCTCTATCACAATGTCAAAAAGAAATCAGTTTATAAATGCAATATAATCTTTATTGCTAATTGAAAGGATAAAGGAATAGAAATGAAAAAAAATATGTATTTTAGAGTTCACAGGTTCACAAGTTATTCTGAGTTGGAAGGGACCCACAAGAATCATCTAGTCCAACTCCCAAGCGAATGTCCACCCAGGGATCAGGCCCACAAGCATGGACCACAGGCACCATACTCCATCCATCCAAGCCTCCCGCCATCTAGACCATGTCACTGAGCTCTTCATGGAGTCTTCTCTTAAACACCTCCAGGGATGGTGACTCCACCACCTCCCTGGACAGACCATTCCAATGAGAGGTCACGTTGCGTGTTTCTTGCCTTATAGCACTAGTAATAGGCTTTATTCTTAGTTTTATTTATAAAGACTTGTGAAGAATACACAAATTGAAGTTTGTCCAGGAGACTAGGGGGAATAAAATCTGTAATTTTATCCTCAAATCACTCAGAATCTCATGTTCATTGGAAACAACTTGGTTATTCTAGTTACATTACAGAAATCTGAGTATTTTGGGGAAAAAAAGTAATTTGTTACCTTCTACATGAATAATTTTCCCTCTCCTGCAACCCTTCCCTTTGTGGTGATCTAATTCTGTCAATATAAAGACATCAGTGTCTCTGTGGAAGTTGTATGTTGTTATAAATCACTGTGCTGGAGAATACATGCAGATTGCTCTGCGACTGAGGGTATGTGAGAGAGCTGCACTATGATTATCCAAATCCTGAGACCTCAAGCTATACCTGAAATAAACTTTTTGCCCATTACTGAATTCAAATTCAAGTTGCACACACTCAGCTAGTAAGCCAGGACTGTTGGTAAATTATGCAGAGTGGTTTGGTGAGTTCGTCTGCTAATTCTTTCATCACCCTCAGATGGATCCCATCTGGTCCCATGGACTTATGAGGGTCCAAGCCACTCAGCAAGTCTCTGACTACCTCCTCTTGGATTACAAGTGGGTTATACTGCACCCCAACTCCTTCCATGACCCTACTGGTCCAGTTATCTTGCAGGCAGTCTGTCTTACTGTTAAAAACAGAGGCAAAGTATGTATTAAGTACTTCTGCCTTTTCCTCAACTTTGGTTACTATATTACCCCCTGCGTCCAATAAGGAGTGAAGGTTGTTGCAGCCTTTCTTTTTACTGTTGATGTACTTATAGAAACATTTCTTATTGTCCTTGACAGAAACAGCTAGGTTGAGTTCCATCTGAGCTTTTGCCTCTCTAGTTTTTCTCCTGCAAGACTTGACAACTTCCTTAAACACTCCCTGGCTCACCTCCCCCTTTTTCCAAAGGCTGTACATCCTCTTTTTCT
>WEKX01002363.1:152186-251221 GCA_013390025.1 Pitta sordida
TTGCTTTTGCCTGTGACCAGTTTTATTTTCCCGTTTTATTTTCCAGTTTTTCCTCCAGGAGAGGTTGTGGGTGAATCTCTGGCATCCAGCCAGGGTCAAACCATGACAATGTCAAAGGCTGTGTGGTCACAGACAGTAGCACATTGTTCCTACACAGCCCAGTGCAGTTATCAGTACTGAATCAGTCACCCCAGTTCCTTTTGCAGCCAGCTGATAAACCCCTATGTAACACAATTAAGTTCCCTAATTTCAGATTGTGATAGGACCAAATCCTATGCCTTAAAGTTGGATTTAATTACTTTCATATGGGTTATATTAGTCTCTCACCTCTGAAGTGTGAATAAAGCACTTCTGCACACCAAGGCAACAAAAGAAATAAGTGAAAAATATGGAAGATCTAACCACACTCCAAGGGAGCTTGTAAGCTGGTGGGGCCTCACTGACCTCAATTCCAAGCACTGGAAATCTATCATCCTTGTTGCTTAATTCAAGAAACAGTCCCAGGCCGGATTTTGGCAGCACTCCCAGACAATTCCTAGGCATAATTTTGATGTTAGCACTCCTAATAAAGAACATGGGTAAGGCTACCTTGGCTGGAGAGTTAGACAACTGTCCTGGGTGGAAGCCTCCCTATGCTGCTGTGAGGTTGTGTGTCAGGGATCACAGTAAGGAGGGCTTTGCAAGTTTAGACATGCTGTGCAAGTGTGTCAGACATGTACCATTGATCCCCAGATGTATTTAATAGAAGAAATTGGAGCTGCCTTCACACTGTGCAGTTAAAGGCATAATTCTTACTCAGACTTCTTCATTAATGGATCTCAAAGCAACTGTATTTTGTTTATATGGCAAGATTTTAGTACAGAGGGACTGCAGGGGTGGCATCTGTCAGAAGACACCAGAAGTTGTCTCCATGTCTGACAGATCCCCCATTCCTCATTTTGGAGTGAGGATATAGAAGAATTAAGAATGAGGTAGAACCTGAAAAGGAGAGGTGGAGGAGAGTAATTTTAGTTTAGATTTAGTTTCTTTTTATTCTACTCAATTTAATTGGCAATAAACTACATTATTTTCCCCTAGCGGAGTCTGTTTTGCGCATGATAAATGGTAATTGTTAAGTGATCTTCCTGTCCTTATCTTGACCCATGATATTTATTTCAGGCTGCTCAGGGAATTAGTAAGTAAGGTCCCATGGAAAAATGCTTTTTTCAGGTGCTGGGGTCCATCAGCGCTGGTCAGTTTTCAAACATCACCTCCTAAGGGCAGAGGAGCAGCAATTTGCAAATGTTGGTAATCAAGCAGGCAAGGCTTGGCTGAGCAGCGATCTCCTCTCAGAAATGAAGGAAAAAAGGAAGGTGTCTGGCCAGGGAAGCAAGGTCAAGTGACATAGAAAGAATTCAGAGATTCTACTTGCTGCTGTAAGGAGAAAATTCATGTAGTCAAAGCTCAGCTGAAGCTGAAAATGGGCAGAAACGTGGGAAACAATAAAATGAGGTTTTTTTCAAATACATTAATGGCAAAAGGCAGTACAGAAATACCATTCTGCACCTGCCCTGTTACAGTATTAGGATAGTCACCTCTCAGACAGGGACAGAGACAAAGCAGAGGTGTTTAACAGTTTCTTTGATTCTGTCTTCAGCATGGATGAAGGACCAAGGGTGTCTCAGTGCCCTGAACTGGAGGACCATGACTGTGAGAACAATCAACTCTCAGTAAACCCTGGTCTGTTCAGTCTGGAGAAGAGCAGAATGAAGTGAGATCTCATAGAAGTTACAACTCCTCATGCAGGTAAGAGGAGGGGCAGGCACTGATCTCTTATCTGTGGTAGTCAGTGACAAGCCCCAAGGGAATAGCCTGAAGTTGGTAAGAGAAATTTAGGTTGGATAGCAGAAAAGATTCATCACACAGAGGTGGCTGGGTGCTTCACAGGGAATTGGTGGCAGTACCAAACCTGACACAGTTCATGAAGCATTTGAATAACACACTCAGGCACATGGTGTAACTTTTGGGAATAGTCTTGTGCAGGGTCAGGTGTTGGACTTGATGATCCTTGTGGGTTTCTTCTTCTGCTATTCTCTGGTTTCCCTTTGATGGAGGAGGAATGATAGAGCTGCTTGGTGGGCAACTGGTACCAGTCAAGGTCAACCCACCACACCAAGTTTAAAGGAAAGGCAACTGTGGGAGCTAAACTTTAAAAACAAGCACACTAAAAGTTTCAAAAATAGAAGTGCCATTATTTTTTAGTCAAATTTGACAAAAAAGTAAAAATATTCAGTATGTAAAAAATGTTAAAGAAATTGAAACCCTAGCAAGGAAGAAATATAAATTATTAAGTCAAAAGTTTTCTATTTGAAAATTAGAAAGGATTTGCTATCAATCTGTCATGCATGACAATACAAATTAATCAGAAAATCAAAATAAAAAAGTGTTGGGTTTTTTTAATTGTGCAGGGGAGTGGGGGGGAAACCTCAAGAAACATATTGTAGCATCCAGAACTTCATTATTTAAAATTTGACTGAAGATATAAGTCAAAGCATATTTTTGCCTTCAGAAGTGTAGGTTCTGACAAATTGGTATTCTCTATTTCAGGAAATACTATGGTAAAAATGAATTATCAGTCAGCTGTGGTAAATATCAGCCTTTCATTTTATATTCTGGAAACTGAAGCATGCAACAGGAAATAATTACAAAGCCTTAGTAACAGAATTAAATCTTTACTAGGAGATGTTATTATTTGAAATATTGATCCTGAGCCAAATAAAGGGAACAAGAAACATTCAGTTATTTTCTTCTGGATATGAAATCAAACCTTCAGTTCAACGCCTCATAGATTCATATTTAGTGGTTAGGACTTGTGAGAGGAAGGCAGTTGTACTGTCCAACAGAGGACAGTTTTCTCCAGATAGGTATAGTAAAAGGCTCTTCAGTACTGTACCTTGCTGCCATCAAAAAGGAGGAAATATTCATAGGAAGATAATTTCATTGCTGGAATCTCTGCAAGTTCATTGTACAGAGTTTATTTTAAGCTGGCTCAATTTGATTAGCAACTCTGTGTGGTTGCCCAATACACATCACTTTCTATGGTGTTTTCCCAGTGCAGTGTTGATGGTTTTTACCAGCAGTTTCTTTGAACTTCAGTAATATCAAAACATCAGAGAATAGAGTGGGAAAGAGAAAGGAAAAATAACCACATTTGTGCTTTCTCTCTCTCAGTATTACATTGTACTAATTACCAACATCATCAGTCTCTGTACTGGATACCTTAACTGCCCACACACATTTTGTCCTGCTCCTTTCTTGTCCATTACTGAACTTACAAAGAGATGAACCAAGTTTTCACTATTGAGCAACTGAGAAACATACAGTTTGAGTACCAGTATTATCATCCTGAAGCAAATCATTCTGGGCTTGGTCAGCCTCAACAATATCTACTTCAAAAAGATCTTTTAATATGACTTGTGAGGTTTTCTGCTCCCGGATGCTTTCCTCCTGAAAATCACCAGGTAATTTCACAAACAAGCAAACTAAAATTAAACAAATCTTCTTTTTGCCTTTATGAGAAATAATTCTAGGGAGCTCATTATGCACTCAAGCTCCTATCAGGAACTTCCTGTACAAGGAAGGTCAAACCTGCACTGCCTCAGGGGAAAGACTCCTTGGCCAATTCTGTGATACAATTGTGTGGCTTTGTCTTTACAGTGAGGTGGGCATGGATCCCATACTTCCAAGAGTTATAGTAATCATGATCTAGACTTTCACTCAGATCATACAGACTGGACATTTGGAGGAAAAGTAGAAGACACACTATGCTTTGTTAACAGTGATAATAATCTGTATTTTCTATGAAGCTGCACTGTTACAACAATATTGTCACCCATGCTCAGAGGGTGACATACTCTGCATCTAAAGTTTATTAATTGCTGTCCCCTATGGCATTCGCAAATGATACAATTTGGAAATAAACTGATTTTACTTCTACCATAAATATGAGAACAACCTTAAATTGAAAGAATTAGACTGCAGTGTAAATGACACTGTTAGAATTGATTCTGTGACCACTGTGACTAAGTTTTACCTCTTAGAAGGAAGAAATTTTTATTTTTTTGAAAATACCAATATGCTTTTGTATTGGGCTTCTGTGTGGCTCGGGAGAGATAGAGATGCCTTTGTGATAACATATTTAAGGAGAAAAAAAAGTTAGAATGGGAAGAAGAAGACGCGGCTGCCAGAGAAGAGCAGTGAGATGTAACAGCAAATGCAGGCACCAAGGCCAGGGCCGAAGGAAGGAGAGGGGTTCCCGGCATCTCCCTTCAGCCCATGGTTATGACCATGTTGAAGCAAGCTGTCCCCCTGCAGCCCATGGAAAGACCACAGAGATTCAGAGATCCACCTGTAGCCCATGGAGAGAGGAGCCCACACTGGAGGAGGTGGGTGCTGGAGGGAGGCTGCAGCCCATTGGAGCCCCACATCGGAGCAGGGTCCTGGGAGAGACCTATGGCCCATGGAGAGGAGAGTCCATGCTGGAGCAGAACTCTACCTGGTAGGATGTGTGCCTCGGCATGGGACTCATACTGGAGCAGCCTGTACTGAAGGACTACACCCTGTGGAGCGACCCACAGGCAGCAGTGTTTGGAAAAGCTCCTGCCCCTGGGAAGGACTCACACTGGAGAGGGTCATGAAAGNCCACAACTTTTTTTAACCAGCCATCTGCATTTCTTATATCTGACAGAATAATCATTATTTATTCACTGGAATTTCTTGATGGTGCATATATGGAAGCTTGGACTACGGAAAATAGGTAAGACCATAGCGTGTTATATGCAGAATGAAAACTCAGGTGAGAAATGAACAGAAACTTTTATTTTTTTCAAAATATCAAGATAACCTTGTAAGTCAAGCTCACTTTGATTTTCCGTTAACTCTGTTACATATCAGAAGACTCAGGAATTAAGGGGGGAAGGTGTGACTCAGGAAAAGGAAAATGAGAGAGATGATATTTTAATGTTTGCCTTTTTTTTTTTTTTTAATCATGTAGCTCTCTTTAATTGGCAGAAAATTGTGTTAATTTTCCACAGGTTGAGTCCATTTAGACCATAATGACAATGGCCTTTTCTCAACTTTTCCACCTTAGTTTCTCCCCATCCTATGAAGGGGAGAGAGTAAGAGAGCAAGTGAGTTCAGCATGTAATGTTCGTTTAGACTTAAATAAGAATAAACTAGCCAAAAGGAAAAAAAAAAAACACACGGAAAAAACAGTCTACAGTTTGTATGTCTATTTGACTTTGAAACTGTTGAATTTCCCAGGAAGTGGTTTGAGCGTCTAGTTAAGAGAAGTATCACTAAGCGCTTCAAAGTACATGGTATGTGCTTTGTATTGCAACTGTTCCCAGCAAATTTGGAACATATTTTATACATTATGTCATACCAAGGAGTCTATCCAGTATATTTCACCTTTCAGATCAGCAGACAATGGAAAGTCACAGAGGAGAATTCTGGGTAGAAGATTAAATTGCTGACAAAGGGTAAAGTTTAAATAAAACATGTTCAGTGGAGTTGAATCAATACTTTATTTGTTAAGGAGAAGTAAAAGTACAAAAAAGCTTGTACAACTAGGCATAAAAAAGTGAGAAATCAATTCTAGTTAATTCAAAATGCTTGAAGAGTCACCTATGCCATTATGTATGAATAATTCAGGAACAGAAATTTATTGCAGACACATATTGTTTGGTTTGGATTTAGTTTTGCCCCTCGTTTGACCTGAATCCTGTAAAGAATGATATTCAGCTAATTGAAATAACATTTTGCAAGTAAGACAATACCTTAGGGATATTTCAAGACTAATCCTGAAATAAAATTTGCAAGATGAAATGTCTGATAAAGTTTATATAAATAATGTTATTTTACAGTGTTTTAGATGTTGTACGTGAAGATCTTAGCATGCACGTTGTGTTTGCCTATTGAAAATGGAGCACATTTCTTTCCCCATTTCTCTATCTCAGCCACTTTTTATTTCTCCCTATAGCAGACTCTCTGTCTCATCCCTCCCCTCTCTCCCTCTGCCCCCCGCTCCAAATACTGAACCTGCTCCAAATACTGAACTTGTCTGGAAATATTTATCGCCCTCCATCTTCTATTCACAAGAGAATTTTTGCAAGACATTATTGAGAATAATTGAAATAAATCTCAGCAGCACAAGATGCTTTCAGATGGAATCAGCACAAACATATTACTCATGTCCCAAGATACTACAGAGATATCTGAAACCATGAAAGATATAGGTTGACTCTGCACGTGACTATGCAATCACTGCAATGAACTCTCAAAAAATGAACAATGTGGAATCCAAATGTGTTTTATTACTGACTTTTATCTGTATTATATTAACATTTATTTGCTCTGGACTAGGTCAATGTCTGCGAGCATCTAAACATTTAAAAAATATAGATGGATGTAAAAAGCAAAACACCAATCTCAGCGAAAAATTTCTCATCACTGGTTCAGACTTAAATCTTAAGTCCAGTGTCAGTTCTGGGCTTTGAAACCAGTGAAAGAAAATAATTTTCAGCTTGCTCACTAAGCTAAATAGCTGACCTCAAACAGGAAATTAAAATCATTCACACTTCAGGACATTATTCACTGATCAGATGATGTTCAGTGTATTGAATTTATCCAGTTACATCCAAGAGATTCCTGCTCTAACTGACATAAAACCTAGTGCCACCTACCATTAGTGCCTCGGCTGACCAAAGCCAGATTTAGATAAAGCCTCTGGCTAAGGTCTGACAAATCCAGATACTTAATCTGAGATTTAAGAATTGGTGTAAATTTGTCTTCCAGATGGCCTAATCCCTCACACAGTCTCATCGTTGGTGCACATAAAATTCCCTGATACATCTCTATTGGGTGTTAATATTCCTTGTATGTCTTCACTTACATCTGCACACATTCAGAAACATTCAGAAAGACTCAACTTCAACACTTATACTCTCTTGCAATTCAGACTCAAGCAGCGGAATCCACACCAGGATGTAAGTTCTGATTAGATATTGATAGAAATGAGCTCACTAGAAAAACAGGCAGAGGAATTTGCAATGGGGATGTTTTGAGTGATCTGGCTAAGGTATATGCCCAGAGTATGATTTTGCTCTTCTTAGGGACTTCAGACCACAACCCCAGAGAGCCCTCTGATCATGACGGTAAAGATCATGTAGAATAACAACATAAAATTAAGAGAAAAAAGATTTGTTTTTTCTTGGTAGATGGATTCCTCATGCAGTCAAAAATAAGAAATAATCTGAACAAAGTTTCAAAACAAAATTTAGTTTAGTTAAGGAGCCTACAGCTCTCTGCTACTTGCACACTAACCTAATAATGCTGTTTGTTTTTTCTTTTTTTAGCTAGTTAGGTTTCATGTTTTTTGTTTGACAGTTTTTGTTTGGTTGGGTTTTCTTCTTCCTAATAGAAAATGCATAAACAGCATAAAAATCTTTAATTGAAATTCCTCTGTGTACAAGATGAGTGAAAAATTAGTTTTCCTTTCTGGAGACCTGTGTCCGAACCATTGGGCTTTTGTGAAGATATTTCTTCACAAATGTTCCAGCTCAACATGCTCAGCATCTGCAAAATGGCTTTTGGGAGATCTTGCATTTGTTAATACACTTAAAATACAGATTACATATTTCTAGAAAGGCAAGGGCAGATTAACTACCTTTCTTTTCTGAAGACATAGAGTTTCCTTAGATCTGGAAGAACTTGCAGATAGAGCAGACAGGGATTGAATAGCCATAGCTAGAGCAGTAGGTGTGATAATGGTATATTACAGTTATACCCCACCGTTCGCGAGGAACGGGACAGACCATGGGCCTCGCAAAAAGCTAAACTCGCAAAGAAGTGCAGGTCATTAATATGCATGCAGGCCATGCCCATTGCTCCAACTCCCGGCACTCCGGAGCGCTGCGGACAATTTTCCACTCATTCCCATGGTCTGTCTCGGCACAGGCGAGCAAAGGGAACCATTTCTGCGCGGCTGCTGCGACTGTGTGTGCTCACAGTCAAACCCCGCACTGCTGCTCCCTGCCCCCAGCCCCCCCGGCCCGGCCCGGCTCAGCCCGGGTGCTCCGTCCGGCCCCAGAGGCTGCGCATGCTCACCCTGCCTCTGCGGTGGGGACGGGATATCTCTGAGCTCTGGTTGGCACTCTTGGAGCCTGGAAAAACTTAACTTTGCAGCATTGTGACACCCTGTGCCGCTTATGGCAGGGGGGGGACGGACACGTCGGTATTGGAGTTTCTTTCCCTTTAACATCCACCAGTCCCAGTAGAGGCAGCGCTGCCCGAGCTTTGACTGGGCTTTGAGTAACAAGGAATGGCATGTCTTGTGGCAGTGCTTCGCTGCGTCTCAACAGAGCACACAGGAGACAGATAGGAGCTGGTCAGGGACCGGGGCACAGTGCCGAAGGGCTCTAAACGCCATTGTGAGCTGCAGAAACCGCACGCCCCCACACTGTATGCCTTCCCGCTCCAACCCCAGTGTGGTGTCCGCGGGGGCCGCCCGTCAGTGCGGGCACAATCACCCAGGTCAGGGGGTGGGAAGCAGTGCGGGGTTTGGGCTGTGGGAGTGCAGTTGCTGCAGCCCGGAGAAGCCCACAGGGTGGCACGGGTGGGGGGCTTGGGACGGTATCAGAATTTCTTTCCCTTTAACATCCAGCAGTCCCGAGAGCGCTGCCCGTATGGTCCCAGAGGGCGGGGAAACAGAAGCCCCCTTCCAGCACACAGTGTTTGCCCCCTCTCTCTTGCCTCACTTTCGTGGGGCATTTTCCCGGGTCAGGGGAAAATATGTCAGGGGCACAGTGCTGCCATTGTGAGCCCCCTCCCTGCAGGGCGGGGTGAGTCCCGCCCCACAGGCTCCGCGGCACCGCCCCCCAGCAGAGTAGAGTCACTGCACATGCATCGGGCCGGGGACCTCGCCTACGGCTGAATCAAAACTGCGAGAAATTTGCTTCGCAAATGGGCAGAGGACGCAATGTACCGGGGATTCACTGTAATTAAGCCTAAGGCTAAGTGGTATGATAGGCATATGTCAGCCCAGCTAAAGTCTCTTAACCTTCAAAAGAAGGAGGTAGCATCTGATCAGCCTTTTGAAAATTACCTCTTTAAGAGCAATAGGTCCACACTACAGCAATACCGTGACAGAAACCAGTCTACCTATGTTATAGTGTTGACAATCATGCCAAATCTATCTTCTGGAACCCATGTTCTATTAATATGGACATAGCCATTGAATTTTAACATGAATTTCAACACAGAAACCAAGTTTCTACCTTAAAAGTAACTACTTACTTGAGCTTTACTACAACTTTACTGAGAATATCTAAACCAGCAACTTTAAACTTTACCCACTGAGGGTGTTAAGAGCTCTGCTTGTCAAAGAAAAGAATCAGAGCAGTATCAAGATCTGAGAAAAACATTCTATCCTCAATCATTAGCATGATACGGAAGACTCCAGCTGAACCCTGAGTTTTCACATTACTTTTGCACTTATAATAGCAGACAACAAAGTTCAGAATCAGTGGAATGGGGAAAATCAAAGTAACTGGGGAAAAATACCCACAAAAATACCTTCATAAGTTAAGTGGTTTATGAATAAAATTTTAACTATACCAAAGATTTTTTCATTGAGGTATGCTTCATTATTCTCTGGATAAATTATTCAATGATTAGTAATCTAAAGAAATTTGTGTAATATATCACTTATAAAACAGTCATTGAAAAACACCTTGATTTTATATTCTGTGGGAAGCCCTATATACAAGAAACAACCTTTTGGAGCACACCCAGGTAACTCATATCTAATTTTGTTAACAGAAGTCAAATGCAGCAAAATAATCTCACTGGAGACTTTGTGAGCTCTCATAACTCCTGATGCCACTTATACAGGTCATTAAAATCATTTTAGTCTGGCTGAAGCAGGCAGTGTGAGAACATGCAGTAATTGAGAAAGGGAAGGAAAACCAATTTTACCACAAACTGATTAGCGTTCCTTCAGTGTATTATTAGTTGTCTCAGCATAGCTATTTGCTGATTTACTCCACGTACACGATAATTTCAAGTACAAATACTGCGTCAGAATATACAATACTCAAGGTATTTTTAGATGTAAATGTGAAACTGTTTTTTAACAAAAATTATACAAGATTTTTGAATTTTATCTCTTAAAAAATAAAAATAGGTTTGAAACTACAGATGTTTGCTCAAAAAACAAAAGGTCTGGTTTCTCTATGGAAAGAAAGTGTTCTGATACAGTGTCTTGACTCAAGCAAGGTTAACCACAAAGGCCATATCACTTTTGGCACATAACTGAACTACCTAATTTAGGGATATAACTGACCTACACTCATTAAAATGAATGGAGAGAGATAGGAAATCAATGGAGAAATATAGGAGATTCTAGAGGTTATTTAGATTCCAGGTGAGTAGCATCAACCTCATTTTCTATAGAGTCCACACAAAGCCTAAGATGGCTATATTCCTATTTTATACATTTCAGTCAGGTGTTCGGAGTCCAATGACAAGGCTATTGGAATAGCTACTGAAATAAAACAAAAAACTCTCCCAAATTTTAGCAACAGTCAGAGTTAGGTCATGGATCAAAATTCGTGCCTTGAGCAGAACCAGATGGCAGCGTATACCTTCTCATTGCTCTGGAGAAAAGACCATGTTGACTTTACTTGAGGAGACGTGGATATGCAGAGCTCTTAATAAGAAAGTAAAGTGTTTAATTAAGTTATTTTGGGGAGTGTTGCTTTGTTATGTTTTGTTTGTTATGTCCTTCATGTTATGCCCTCAGCAGTTCTAGTGTTTTATGCTTGATTTATTCTTTAGAAGTGTCATTCCTTTTGGTTTTGTTTCCCCTACCTCCCTGTAAAAAAAATTATTGGAGATTTCATATTCAGCCCCTTTTGCCAAGCATGTATGTTTTTCCATTTTGGAGACTACACGTTCATCTACAAATTTATCAGTGCAGTCAAATTAATACAAATATTAATAAAAATAAAACTCAGGTCATATTTGAAATCAAATAATAGTAATGTACAGTGTTTTGTGGGCTAAGAAGTACAGGTAACCATGGGAAATTAGATATAATCTTGCTCACCAGACAGCCCTGTTATTTGCTATAATAAAGTGAATATATTATGTATTAGTTTTGTGCCAAATAAATATAAATACATGGACAAAGAATCTAAATTAGAATATGACTTCAACTTTTTTCTCTTCTGGTCAGGAATTTCTCTGTAAAGATGATAGTTATGACTCTGCAGTTATGAAGATAGTTTCTCACCAACTTGATAAGCTGCTGTCATGTGTAGCTTCCCCTGAGAATATCTGTGAAGTTAGAGAATAATAATATTGCTCTCAGGTGTCTGAAACTGACTTTCTCTGCCAACTTTTGCCTGTTGCATAGGATATGCATCAAGAACTGTCTCTATATTCTCTGATTTTGGCCTTATTAATAAATAAAATAACATCTGAGATCATGCCCTGACTTTATAACATGATTGTTAAATACTCTTTTTTTTTTTTTTTTTTTNCTTTTTTTTTTTTTTTTTTTTTTTTTTAATTTACTCTTCAGTAATCTCTTGTTTGGAAAAGTATCATTCCCACACATAGGTTCTGGTCACACCTCAGATGTTAGCCTGGTCAGGAACCAATTCCAATGAACAGCTTGAGAGTGGTGACTTGGGTTTGAAAGCTGAGAGTTCAACAGCACAGAAATGGGCTTTCCTATGCCGGTTGCTCTCAGTGCCTGGAAAACTTCCCAAAGTTATTTATTAGACTTAGACATAGCCTTTATGACTCAGATGGGGAAGAAAGTTTTTAGAATTGTGTTAATTCTTTGAACTCATTTTTGCCTACGTGTTTCAAATGTCCCATAAGCCACTCTACCTTGAAATCTTCAAAGAATAAGACCAGTTTTAGTCCTGAATAACAGACTTCTCCTCACAAATCCAAATTATATATCTTAAAGAGGGAATTCTAGCAAAGAAAGAAGGGTTGGTTTCATTCCTTCCAATTATTAAAAATCTGACTCTTTGTCACAAGAAATTGATTAGAACTTCTAGAATTGCATTCTTGCATTTTCTGTATTCCATCTCACACTTCACAGAATCGGAGACAAGATAAAGTTGGAAGGGATCGCAATGACTCATTTGGTCAAATCTCCTTGATTATGTAGGGTCATCTTAGACAACATGTCATAGGATTGTATCCAGACAGTTCTGGAATATCTTCAATGGGGGAAACTCCACATCCTCTCTGGGCAATCTGTTCCAATCACTCACACAGTGAAGATGGAAAACAACTTCTATGTTGAGATAAGGCAGTTCACTAAAGCAAAATGTTGTGCACAAACAAGCAAAGAGACAAAAAAAGGGGGTTATTCTCTACTTCCCATCAGTCATTGATGTCTGGCCACTTCCCAGGAAGCAAGGTTTCAGCACATGAAGCAGTTGCTCAAGAAGGTAAACATTGTAAATAACAAATACTCCCCTCTTCCTCTTTTTCCTTAGCTTTTGCATCTGAGATGATGTAACATGGTATGGAATATCCCTTTTGTTACTTTGGGTCATCTGGCCTGGTTGTGTCCCCTCCCAAGATTTTGTCCACCCCCAGCATGTTGGGGGAATACTGGGGACCCAGAATTGATGCAGTGTCAGTGTTGCTCAACAGTAGCCAAAACACTGGTGTGTTATCAACACCTTTCTGGCTACAAATGCACAGCTGTGTGAGGGTTATTATGGGAAAATGAGCTCCATCTCAGCCAGACCCAATGCACATACATATGAACGTACACAAATGTGTATACAAACACAGAGAGGTACACAGATAAACTTTCTTTTAAAACAGCTCTTCTATACCAGCAAGACCTCCAGATACGTAAGCCAATGTCATTATGATGCTGTTTCTCCCAGAAGGTAATAAAATGTAAAGAAATATTTCTCCATGTGTTAGTTATAGTTGTCATAATGAAGTATATATATATAATATTAAAGAAACTACCAGTTTTTATTACAGTCATTTGTTATTATCTGCAAAATCTACCTCTGTAAGAATTATAGATTCTCAGTGGCAGACCCTCATGCTCAAAGAGCTTCTCCTCTGTAAACTGAGATCTTGCTCTGTTTTCTTACCGCATGATAATGCTAAATGAAGGATAACCAACCAGCTCCCTGGCTTCGTGAGTTGAAGTCCCAGGAGACCTGCCACAGAAAGATGTCAGCAAGAAGGCAGACACTTCCATTGTCTGGTTGGGTGATCAAAGGGCATCAGGAAATTTTGTCCTCCAAAATTCATGCAATGTTATGGTATATTTGGGTTTACCCTTTGTAACAAGTTTGCACTCAGGTTTAAATAACCGAACAGTAACTCCACTGTCCGCAGAAAAAGAAGGGTTCTATTTATCTCTCTCTCTTTTTTTTTTTATTTGTTTGTTATACATGTAGACTAAAGAGCAGTTTTCACTATTCCTTATACAAACCCCCAGTATTTGTCTCCATTAGGAAGAAATTGCATAGTTATCTTACTGACCTTCTCTGCCTCTTTTAATACTCTTCTGCATCTGTCTCCATGACCCAGTGAAGCCTGGTTCTATGTTTAGAGTGTGAGTATCTGCAGGGAGCTGCAAACAGTCCCACTCCTCTAAGCCCCCCTTGCCTTGCAGCCACAGCTGAGCACTGGCTGGCAATGTCCAGCAGCTTCTCATCTGGTCTTCCCATGTGCCGGAGATAGTAAGGCACACAGCAAGACCCAGTAGCCACTTAGACACAGATATGACACCCATGGCACAATTAAAACAGACAGATTGTGAACACATGGCTTTCCTGCAGAAATGAGGGGTAGCCACATGTTCAATGTGGTGGCCAAGCCTTATAGAGGTGGTGTGGTGGGTGTCTAGCTTAGTTTTATCTCTATAGAAAACCAAAGTAAAGCAAACAAATGAAAGAAACCAAAATCAAACAAGAAAAAAAAAAAAAAAAAAAAAACCCACAAAGCATAGATGGATTGCAGGCATAAACCACATGCTGTACAATGTAGATAATTGTCTTTGATCTTTGAAACAGCGCACATGGGCTCTAATTGTCCCATTGAATTTACACTGTCTCTGAGGTCTGAATCTCTTGGCTGTTATTGGTTATAGGCTCACAGCCGAGCTACTCCATTACAGGCACATGACGACAAAAAAGGTTTGGCAACCACTCAGGCTCTTACTAGGACAATAACATCACTGTTCCTTCCTCAGGTGTTCTCAGGTTTTGCCTTTGCTCAGAGGAGAAATGGGTTTTATACAGACAGTCTGGATTTTCACCCCACTGTGCCTTGCTAAGCAAGACCTCTTTCTTTATTTTCTTCCCTCCTTGCACTCAAAAATGCCACTTCTTTAACTCAAACATAAACGACCTCCCTTGTATAGCTGCAAAGTTTTTCTGCATTATTATTTTCATGAGAGCGGAATATTCATGCATTACACTCGGGAAGCATTTCTGATATGGATCCAGGTAAACAGCGCTGACTGAAGAAACCTGTGGCAGTCATAGAAGGATTTGGCCTGTCTTTACCTAAGGCGCTGCTGCCAGCTCACATTTGCCAGTCGGGTGTCAGGCCTACTGCCACTCTTACTGCTGAAGCTGTGCCAATAGTAGTCAATATAAAGATGCCTTGGATGCAAAACAATTCCTTGATTGACAGGAAGGGATATCAAGTGTTTGCAAGCCAGGGTAACTGCACGTCAATTCAAAGTACAACTGCACATAAACCTGTAGGGCAGACCACAAGCTGTGACACTCAGGTTTTGTCAAAAAGAAAGAACATGTGAAAAAATGCAAAGAAAAGTCTAGGGTTCCTGCTGGCTCACAGCTCTCCTATAAGCACCAGTACTTGCTCCTGGAAGGTTATAGCATCTGTTTTTTAAAGTATCTCTGTAGCACAGTAGTGTGATATAACAGAGGACTGCTTCCTTCCAGCCCTACCCTCTTATTTTTCTATACATATTTTTAGGCTCCAACACAGGTCTGCATGTCTGGCCTCTCTCTTTGCTGCTCTTTAGCTCAAAGTGTTAGGTTGTTTCTCTGTCCAGTTTTGTTCGTTTTCCAATTGTCACACACAGATTCCTCAGGGAAATCAGAGAGTACAGGTGGACTTTCTAATTGTTTCTTTGTTTTCCTCATGATAATCTTTAAAAAAAGAGAACAAGCCACAACAATAAACAAAACAAAGGGCACAGAACATTCTTGTCAGAAGGAAGATGCCTCGACTCTCCTTGAGAAATGATCAGAGTGTGCAAAATTAAATATACTAGGTACTGTATCTAACTGTCAATTTATTCAGTTTTTCCACTCTTAACAAGCAGAAATGGGTTTCAGGAATTGGAAATGTGTACAAAGAGAAAAGAGATATGACGATCTTAATCCTAAGCATTAAGACAGTGTTGAACTTTCCACTGAAAACCTCACATTACATGGTAGTATTTTTCCCAAGTGATGGTCTTGAGACAGATATGCTATTTTTTGTTGTTCCTAGTGCCTAAAAGTTAGAGCCAAACAAATACTTCATTAATCTCTTGAACTAGGAGGAATTGGTTACTGTCACAGGCAAAAAAGACAGGAAAAAGCTATTTATCACAATATCACAGATTCACAGTACTAGCAAGGTTGGAAGAGACCTTGGAGATCATCAAGCCCAAACTGTAACCCAACACCAACCCATTGTCTAAACCATGGTACTAAATGCCTCATCCAGCCTACTCTTAAACACCTCCAGGGATGGCGATGTCACCACCTGCCTGGGCAGACCATTGCACTGAGAGATCACTCTCTCTGTGAAAAAACTCTTCTAAACATCCAGCGTAAATCTCCCCTGGTGTAGCTTGAGGCCATGTCCTCTTGTTCTGGTGATGGCAGCCTGAGAGAAGAGATTCGCACATACTTGACGACAGTCTCCCCTCAGGTATTTGTAAACAGCAATGAGGTCACCCCTGAGCTTCCTCTTCTCCAGACTGAACAACGCCAGCTCTCGTAGCCACTCCCTATAGGGCTTGTCCTCCAGTCCTTTCACCATCCTTGTCGCCCTTCTCTGGACTCTCTCAAGCAGTTCAACATCCTTCTTAAAGTGGGGAGCCCGGAACTGAACACAGTACTCAAGATGTGGTCTGACCAGCGCCAAGCACAGCGGAAAGATAACTGTTTTTAATACAGGCCAGGATGCCACTGCCCCTCTTAGCCATCTGGGCACATTGCTGGCTCCTATTAAGATTTCTGTCAACCACAACTCCTAAATCCCTCTCCCTGTCACCACTCTCCAACCACTCGTCCCCCAGCCAATAGCGATGCATGGGGTTGCTATGTTCAAAGTGAAGAACCCGGCATTTAGACTTGTTAAATCTTATATTATTGGAATCTGCCCATTTCTCTAGCCTATCAAGGGCCCTCCTACCCTCCGGCAGTTCAACATTTGCCTCCAGCTTGGTATCATCTGCGAATTTGTTAATGGTGCACTCAATTCTCACGTCCATATCATCAATAAAGGTATTAGAGTGATGGGCCAAGCACTGATCCCTGTGGGACTCCACTACTGACTGGCTGCCAGCTGGATGTAGCATCATTCACCATCACTCTCTGAGCTCATCCATCCAAACAGTTCCTAACACAACATAAAATGCTTCTACCCAGTCTGTGCTCTAAGAGTTCCTCCTGAAGCTTATTATGGGAAACCATATCAAAGGCTTTGCTAAGGTCCAAGTTCATAATATCCACGGCATTTTTTTTGTCAACCAGGTGAGTCACCAGATCATAAAAGGAGATTAGATTGGTCAGGCAGGACCTACCTCTCCTAAACCTGTGCTTACTGGGTCTAATGTTGTGGTTATTTTGCAGGTGCTGCATGACAGAACATATGATTATCTGTTCCATGACTTTGCCTGGGACTGAGGTCAGGCTGACAAACCTATAATTAATTGGATCATCTTTCCTGGCCTTCTTGTGGATGAGTGTCACATTAGCCAATTTCCAGTCTTGTGATACAACACCAGTAAGACAGGACTGTTGGTAAATTATGGAGAGTCGCTTAGCGTGTTCATCAGCTGGTTCTTACATCACCCTAGGATGGATCCCATCTGGTCCCATGGACTTGTGAGGATCCAAGCCATTCAGTAAATCTTTAACTCCCTCCTCCTGGATTAGAGGGATGTTATACAGCACCCCTACTCCTTCCTTCAGTCCGGAAATCCAGTTGTCCTGCAGGCAGGACAACTGTCTCTGATTAGGAAACTCAGTTGAACAATTTTTCATCCCCATCATAAGGCTTGAAAACATTGACTGTTGTGGCTACCTCAGTTCACTTGACCTGCACCAGATTTTTTTTGTAGGGTTTGGGTAGGTTTTTGGGTCTTTTTGCATGTGTATGGACTTCATAGTATCATGAACATCTCTCTGACTTCTTTTATTCTCTTTCATTTATTTATCTGAATGACCCCATAAGATTGGAAGCTTCAGCATAATTTATGAAAACTTTTATAGGCAAAAATAAACCCCACAAAAACAATGGAAGTCTGCTTTCACATAATGAAAAAAACAAGGCTCTAAATAATTTATTCAACAAACCCTAGCAAAGTGCTGAATTCTTACCCACAACAAAAGATATGAGGCCAGATTTAGTGCTTACTTATTGGTGCCTTTCAAGACTTAAGCCAATGAATATCACAGTCAAAAAACATCCTGAAAATACTTTCATATTTGTGAATATACTTTTTTTTTCTGATTTAAGAAATATGATATATTCAAAGCCATGTATTCCTCCCATGTCTCTGGTTAGAAATAGCGTGACCTGTTGTTTCAAAAATGTTGGCACAACAGATCTATTATCCTTGTAATAAGTCAACATGAAAGAACATAAATTATTCTCTATTATCCATTTTTCAAGATGCAGTGAAATGTTTGCAGTTTGAACTCAGGATGGCAGACTGTATCATTTAAAGAAGAGCAACATCATTTGAGAAACAGCAGCTGGTGGTATTTATGACTAGGAAAGTGTGCTCTTCCCTAAAGTACCGCCAACTTTTATCTTGGCAGTGTCCCATACCACATTTAAAAGATGATCAATGGGCTGACTCAATATTTATTATGCAATTTGCAAGATGGATCTATTTATGGTTGAGCTAAATTTTGGAACACAATGCTTAGGAGGAAAATGCCTCAGATCTAAGGAATCACCTGGCTGACAAAAAAAAAAGCTGTGGATGTTGTGTACATGGACAGTAGCAAAGCCTTCGATAGGTTTTTCCCATGGTAAGCTTCAGGAGAAAATCTTAGAGCATGGACTGGATAGAAACATTTTATGTTGGGTTAGGAACTGTTTAGATGTACAAGCTCAGAGAGTGTTGGTGAATGGTGCCACATCCAGTTGATGGCCAGTCACTAGTGGAGTCCCACAGGGATCAGTGTTAGGCCCGGCACTGTTCAACATCTTTATTACTGATATGGACAAGGGAATTGAGTCCACCTTTAGGAAATTTGCAGATGATACCAAGCTGGGGGNTGTTAAGCTTCGCCAAGGGAGGTTTAGACTGGATGTTAGGTAGAGTTTTTTCACAGAGAGAGTGATCTCTCAGTGCAATGGTCTGCCCAGGCAGGTGGTGGCATCACTATCCCTGGAGATGTTTAAGAAAAGACTGGATAACAAGCTCAGTGACATGGTCTAGATGATGGGAGGCTTGCATGATGGAGTGTGGTGCCCATGGTTTTACGCTTGTGGGTTTGATCCCTGTATGGGCGTTTGCTTGTGAGTTGGACTAGATGATCCTATAGGTCCTTTCCAACTCAGAATAACCTGTGAATCTTATTTTTACCTTCTCTTGGACACATGTGTAAATACATACATGACTTTAGAGAAAACAGTCAAAGAACAAGTCTGAGGGTACTAAATTTCCAGGTCTGATACTTCAAATGCTTGAAGTAGAATGGAAAGAATACGAAATGTGGTATCATATACAGCAAGTGTTATCCTTCCGGCTGAGGTTGTATGAGCCCATGTGAGCTTTTGTGTGTAACTGATGTCCCTGTTATTTGCAGCTTTTTGATTATGTATACAAGCAAACAAAGCAACCTCTTTGAAACAAAGGGTGATGCTCCTTTCTTGCTATCACTGTTCACTGTGATTTCTGAGCATTATTTCCAAACAAAACAAAATAAAGCATCCTGTCAAAATTCCCTACAACTTTCTAAGTTTCCTTGGGGTCTGTCTCAGAAACCTTTGAGCCTGATTGCAGTGAATCACTTTAACTGCCAGCTTAGCCACTGAGGAGACAGAGCTGTCATCACATGAATGAGAGCTCTGCAACACAATATTGTCTGTAGTTTATATTGACATGACTGAAGAAAATTACATAAGCCAAATTTCTAGTTTTAGGTTGCTACTTTAAGGGCTTGGCTTTTGAAATACGAGCTTAGAAATTTTTTCAGCCTTGTGATGTATTGCTAATAAGGTGGGAAGACAATAAATTAAATGAACTACTAATACACTGCCAGATATCACTATTCACAGATGACTGCTACAATTATTGCTAGGTAGCTTGGCATGTCTCCAAGACTCCTAATGTATAGTCTAGGACACTCAAACAAATGAGCAGCTCCGTGGTTCTGTGCTGCTGTAAGCACTGCCAGCTTTGCACTTCCTCAGCATATGGCATCATCCTTTGGTGGAAAATACACCTCCCTTGTGATACAGGTGTCTCAGTTGTGAGCAATGTCTCACAGGTCTCCTTTCCTTCATGGGGAAAACTTGAATGACTTTCAGGTGACAGTCTTGCATTAGTCTTAGTACTATAGACAAATGTAAATCTTATTCTGACCATTTTAATTTTTCTTTACTATAATTGGTTTTTTAACAAATTTTTGCCTTAGTTGTGCCTGTTATTTTGTGGCATCAAAAGGAAGTAAGGACTGCATTAATTCCCGTTTCACAGGTTTCACAGGTTATTCTGAGTTGGAAGGGACCCACAGGATCATCTAGTCCAACTCCCAGACCCACAAGCGTGGAACTACAGGCACTACGCTCCATCCATCCAAGCCACCCACCATCTAGACCATGCCACTGAGCTCCTCATTGAGTCTTCTCTTAAATACCTCCAGGGATAAGAATTTCCGCTGATCTTGATTCCATATTCAAAGGAGAAGAAAGTCCTCATGTTCAGTGTAGGAGAGGATGATCCTGTGGGTCCCTTCCAACTCAGAACAACCTGTAAACCTGTAAATGGGAGAAAGTAAGAGATGGGAGACGGAGCTAAGATCTGACAGACGAATAAATCAACTGTATGAGTGAAGGAGGGTGTGAGATTACATCAGACACCCTTTTGCTGCTTTACCAGGACCGGATGAGTGCCAATTACATTTCCTATGGTGAGCTGTCAGTAGGGCAACTGAACTGCAACAATTGCCCTCAGCTGAAGTAGGTTGGGATTTAGGACCCTGATTCAGACTTGTTAAAAATACACGGAGAAACACTAGGGAGGAGGTGTGACACATCCATGTCCTGACTCTAATGCTACCTGTTGATAGCAGGTACCAGCCCTATCAGATTCACTGGATTTGGAGGAAAAATAGCACATGCAAATTGCTTGGGCAGAGGCTATGATGTGCTCTAAGCACAAGTCAGGAAACTGAAATATTTTAAAGGTTATCCTCTCACAGTAAAGCCTTCAATATGGTTTCTCATGGTAAGCTTCAGAAGAAACTCTCAGAGCATGGATTGGATAGGAACATTCTGTGTTGGGTTAGGAATTGGTTCGATGGATGAGCACAGAGATTGTTGGTAAACAGTACCACATACTAATTCTTCTCTATTGTTCCTGTGGGGGTGAAAAACCTCACAGGTAAAGACAGAGAGATAACGGCTGATATTACACTACGATTGATTCTCCCAAGACATGTTGCCAGTTTAGATGAGATAATAAGGATTTGATCTGCATTTGCATATAAAGAGGTAGAACTTAGGAAGCCAAGTTTCTTGTTAAATTAGTACAATATTTCCATTCAAAAATAAATATCTTTCTCAGAGAATCTCAGGAGGGACAAGGTAACAGAGATTAGTTTTTGCTTGAGGTCTAAAAGGTCCTGCCTAAACCCCCTTTGATACTACTGATCATTAGATCAGACCTTGATTAACCTCTTTTTTTATCAGATACATGTATTAAAACACATTGGCTTCCTGAACAAAACTTAGCTCTGAATAGATCTTTGTTTATCTCTTGGCATATTTCTGTCACATTTTTATCATTGTGAAAATATCTAGATGACGTCAAAGTGATAATCTTTCTGAACTTAATGTTGGAAATATTTTTAGCAGTGCTCAGGTACTTCAGTGATGACCAGAATGGACATACTGTCTATAGCCAGGCTTATACCTGGGTTAAATTCTCCTCAGTCAACTTGAGAGGGTAGATCTAATAGTCTAGCAAATTCTGATTCTGACAAAGAACAGTTTGCATTTTATTTTATATCCTTATGACAAAACTCATCTTCCTATTTTCAGGCACTGGGAAATGGAGAGTTATTAGAGAAGGGAGAGGCAGGAAATTTAAAGCCACTTTCCTTAATGATTATCGTGTATATTATAGTATGAGTATACTTACATAAGTATTTTCTCTCAGTTCATAGATTAAGTTCTGGGCATGTTACATGTAAAGATAAATACTATTAGTCTTGTGACTGCATTTTTGTGTATGTGTTTGACACTAAATTCTTTCTAAACAGGTAAGAAATTATCTACTGACCTGGTAGCTAGATCTGAGACAATGTGCACACAGAAAGATTAAATTAGATAAAAGGAAATTAGATTTGATGAGACTAGGGATAAAATGTAGAGGTTATGAAATCATTTTCCTTAGGCACAAGGTGAGAGATTAATCTTATCTAACCTTAACTGTCTAAGAATTATCTGTCTGGATTTCTGGATTATCATTTAAAATCATACTACTGTCAATGAAAGGATAAATGAGCATTTCCAGAAGGTCATTCATCGCATTTTAGGATTTCTGTCTCTGGAGATCCCAATCTGTGTCTTTTACTCTCCATACAGAGTCTAGATGACTAGCTCAGACTCAATGCCTAACTTGGAGAAAGTATGATTATAAACTGTTGCATTTTAATTGATGTGCTTATAAAAAACACCGGCATCGGGATACTCTTCGGTAACAGTGTTTTGGTTAAGAAGCTCACAGAATGAGAAATAATTTTAAGGTCATAATTTTAAAGAGATCATAGTGCCTGACTCAAACACACTGGAAGATTATTTAGGGAAGTTTCATTAACTATTCATTTATATTTTCTCATTTTTTGTTCTAAATATCCACTGTTGGCCACTATCAGGAACAATATGTTGAACTGTATTGATATAATCCAGCCATTTTTGTTTCCTATGCATAATCACAGAATCATGGCAGTTGGAAAATACTACCAATATCATCAAGTAAAACCGTAGGTTGGGAGTATGCTGGAGTTTGTTTCGTTAGTTTATTTTTTTATTGCAAAATGTAAATATACAATAATAACTCAAATATCATGGGGGTTCGGTTCTGAGAAATCCCTGCAGAATGTGAAAACTGCAAAACAGGATTTATACATGTATAAATGTGGCCCGCCCACTGCTCCACTCCTTCAGCCCCAGCCTGAGACCCACTTGCCCATACTGGGATAGGGATGCTCCAGGCACCTTGCCTGCCTCTGGCAGCTGTGACGGGTGTACCATGCCACATTCCCTGCCTTGTCCCACGCTACTGCACCAGGACAGGTGGAACTGTCACTGCAGATGTGAACATTTTCTAAGCCAGTGCATCCTTAAGAGAAAACCTGTGAAGGAGCAAGAACACAAAATTTGAACCACGAGAAATCAAGGTATCACTGTATTATTGTTAACAGAAGCATTTCCTGTTCCATATTATTTTATGTTTCACTTCTGTAATGAACCTGGTAATGTCAGCAGAAGTGTAACCCCCATAGGCTCTGCCTTCTGTAATTATGCCAGACAGCATTTTCAGAAATGCTGAACTTCCAGTAACCATTGTGTGTAGGAGAAGAAAGAAATTCAGCAATGCAGAGCTTGGGGGGGTTTTTGGTTTGGTTTGGTTTTTAATCTAAAGTCTGAACTATTTACAGTTTTAAGGGAAATCTAGCTTTAAACTATCTCCAGCCTATGTGAAGAGATTGCATGAGCAAGTCCCCTTTTTGTGTTGAAACTTGCTAGATTTCTGCCCTGCTGCCGTCCCATGATGCAGGTGGGAGAAGCTGTCCTGTTTCATCCCATTTTTGCAGTGTGGATCTAGCAGCTCACATGGAGCCTTCTAGCTGGTGTAATTGATTTCAAGGCACTATTTGAAATATAACTGAGAAATAAACTCTCTGCCCTTCAACACTTCTGACAGGTCCACTTAGGCTGAAATCCATTCACTTAAATATCTTTATAAAAGGTAATATAAAATTGTGGTTGACAGCAACTTCAGATGCAGTTTCTTTTCATCAAAAAATTTAGATTAAAGGTGAAGCAAGGAGATAAGAGGGGCCATGCTGCCTATGCTGTAGTATACAATTTTCTTTTTTCTCTTCAGCAAAATAGAGTATTTTGTTGGTTTTACATGACCTAGGATATCAATCACAGCTGTGAGCTCTGGAGGCAAATGCCTGAATATAGGGGCAAATAAGAAGTCAGGTCTGATTTGCTGCAATATTTTAAACGTGTGAGATGAGCAATGCTAGAGAAGATAAGATGAAGGGAAAGATAACTTCTGTAAAACAAAGCAAGTGGGAACCAGAATTGGTCACTGAGCCTATAAAAAGGATTTGTTGGTAGGAAGAAGATCCATTGTATATGACAAAGAAGATATCACTTTCTTTCAAGCTTCTCCCCATTTCACAGTTCACTACAGAATGTGAATTTCCATTTCCAGCTATTTGTGAATTTGCATGTTCAGCCTTTCCAGTCTACCCTCAGACACCTGCAGGGCACCAAAACCAGGTGAAGGGGTAACAGATCACATTATTGACAGGACTTTGCCCTACTTGGTTTTATAGGTAGCTTTGCTTATAACCATCTACTTATTAAGCTAGAGTAGAGCTGTTTGTGTTTCGTTTTAGGAAAATTTCTAGATTCTCAAAGTGATAAGAAAGAGAAAAAGTTTGCGCTGAATAGATAAATGAACTCTTCTCCTAAAAGTAGGTAATGTGTCATAGGTAATGTGGATAATCAAAGTAGTATCAAAATATTTCACAGAATCTCCTCACCAAGTTCTACTACTATCAATTAAGGTGATAGGTTTTTTCATGATCTGTACTACTCTGCCTTTATACATGAAAACTAAGACTGCAGTGAATATAAAAACAAACTTAGGATCCTGAGTCATGATTCTTAACTGAATCTATGATGTACTTTCAGGATGCTGCATTTTTAGTTAAAGTGAATGCCAGTGTGAAAATATTTTTACTGGATTAATTCTCTTCTTCTCAGAGCTTTAAAGACCAAGTAGGTTTTCCTTCTTTCTTACATTCACTGATTTTTACTACAGGACAACTTGGTGTAGCACTGCAATCCTGTAAGGTAACAGGCTGCTTGGTAGGGCAGGCACTTCAGCAATTTTCTCTGTCTCACATCTTCTGAATAGACATGGGGTTTAGAGGCAGCCATGTGGGAAGGAAATGGGAGAACAAGTGGTCATGAACTTTTTCCAGGTCATACTTTTTCATTCAACCTATCATGTCTGTCACACTTATGTATGACAGTACTTATGTTTCAGATAGTTGTTAGAGCATTCACTCTACACAGAGAAGATTTAACTGAAATAGTCAACAGAATTTGATATTATTTCATCAAATGTAAATTTCTCAGATGAAATTATTTGTATTCTAATCTCCATTGAGTATCTTGTTTGTCTCTCTAATGACCAGAAAGTGACCCTTGGGACATTTGTTGGCATAAGCACTTATATTTGTACATAAGCACATTTACTCAGATGGACGTTAGCTGGTGAGTTGGACTAGATGATCCTTGTGGGTCCCTTCCAACTCGTAGTATTCTGTGATTCTGTGACTCCATCCCACCAGAGACAGGAACCAGGGAGGCACTGCTCAGCAGCAGTGCAGAGATATCTGCAATATCTCTACATTAATTTGATGTGACATCTCTTTCCCTTTGAGTTATACCTAAATTCCTTGAGTTACACTTAAAGGCTGAGGGATGACCTAATTTTGGCCTTCAAGAACCTAAAGGAACCCTACAAGAAAGATGGAGAGGAACTATTTACAAGGCCATGTAGTGACAGTACAAGGGGAAATGCCTTCAAACTGAAAATGAACAAGTTTAGGTTAGATGTTATGAAAAATTCTTTTACTGTGATGGTAGTGAGGCACTGGAACTCTAGTACAGAGAAGTTGTGGATCCCCCATCTTTGGAAGTGTTCAAGGACAGATTGGATGGAGCTCTGAGCAACTTTGTATAGTGGAAGGTGTTTCTGCCCATGGCAGCAAGGCTGGAACGAGATGATTTTTAAGGTCCTTTATAATCCAAACCATTCTATGATTCTTGTTTTATCTATCTGTTTTTCCTGCAGACAATAAAAAAGGTCTTTAGAAATTCTGTACTTGTCCCAGGAATGTCAGTATGGGTATAATTACCAAAGTATAATTTGTATGCAACTTAGTAGTTGCTTTACTAACCCAAATTCACACATTAGGACACGTGAAACTGGAGACAACATTAAGCAATCATCTATTTCTGTCCAGTTCATTAATTCTGACAGGCATTTCCTCCTCTCAGTTCCTAAGAAAAAGACCAAAGATAAAGATTTCACAGTATCTCCATGTGGGTTGTTCACACCCAGCAGTATCTCCAGAGACCCCAGATTGAAGAATCTTTGAAAAGTGGGAAGAACTGTCCTGTAAAAAAGTTCTTTCACCTTTGAATGCATAAATAGAAGTGAAATTATCTTAGGTGATGGACAACATGCCAAGAGTAAAATAGGATGAGAACAATATCGTCAGCTTCAAGAACTTAGGAAGAAGGAAAACTGTTTAGTTGGGAAAAAAATCTGATTTAACTTATAGAGTGGCTGAAGAACAACAGAGATACATGTACAAGGAATCATTAGTGCCATGATTAGGAACAATGGCAAGAATAATCACATTCCTACCTTATATGCGTTTGAGAAATAAATAATCCATTAAAGGTCTTGATTTCATTTGTTGTATTTACCATTTCTGAATATCCAAAGATGTACGAATATGTAGGTGTATTGGGTATACGATGCAAGGTTTTGGTAGTGGGGGGCCTGCAGAGGTGGCTTCTTCAAAGAGCTGCCAGAAGCCTCTCATCTCTAACAGAGCCAATTCCAGCAATTCTGAGCTGATCAGTGACAGTGGTAGCACCTCTGGGATAACGTATTTATGAAGTGGGGAAAAGTGTTGTGGAACTGCAGCCAGAGAGAGAGAATTGAGAATATGTGAGAGAAACAGTTCTGCAGATGCTGAGGTCAGTGAAGAAGGAGGGACAGGAGGTGCTCTAGATGCTAGAGAAATTCCCCTGTACTCTGGTGCAGACCATGATGAGTCAGCTGTGCCCCTACAGCCCATGGAGGTCCATGGGGTAGCAGAAATGCACCTGCAAACCATGAAGCAGCCCCATGTCAGAGCAGATGGACGCCTGAAAGACTGCTGAAAATCCATGGAAAATTTATGCTGAAACAGACTCCTGGAGGGACATGTGGACCCATGGACATAAAAGCCCACAATGCAGCAGGATTTTATTTTTTTTTTAAATATATCTTATTCATCTAGACCTTCCTTAGTGACCATAAAAAATAAATACAGATATACCTCTGTTAGTCATGCTTTTTTATTAACAGCTTCTCATATTTGCAGAAAACTTTCCTGCATATGCACATATTCCTAGCCTCAGGCTCCTGCCAGTGCTAGCTGTTGCAGGTAAAACGATAAAAACCTGACTGCCAGGCTCCTCAATGCCGTACGGAGCCCGGGATGTTACAGTGTACCAAAGTTGCCATATTTCTGGCAATAATTTGCCATATTAATGTCTGACCCGTATTTGTGGATTAGAAGTTCCATGGCAGCTGCGGGAGACCCGAAAACCACAAATACAAGGGGATCACTGAATGTTGTGGTTTGGCCCTGGCTAGATGACAGAGATTCACCCACAACCTCTTCCAGAGAAAAAAAAAAATGGGAAAAAGTTTATCGCAGGCAAAACAAGGCAAGCTACAAGTGAAGAATATAAAGGATTTATTTATTAACTAAGAAGATCAGAGCATAATGTGAGAAATATCATTTAAAGGTAACCTTTCCTCCCCACCCCACCCCTTGTTCCTCTTACAACAGATCTCATATCCCCTTTTTTCCTCCAGGAGACAAAAGGTGGAATAGGGGTAGGGGAAAAGCCAGGCAAGTTGGTATTTCTGNTGCCCCGCTGCCAGAAGAAAAAGCAAACCACTCAAACCAGGACACTGTACTATCTGTCTTATACTCCATCTTGTAAAAGGAAGCGTTGAGCTCATATTTTCTCAGCATAAGCAAGCCAAACAAATACAAAATTGTAAAGACACCACAAAGAAAGAACAGAGATAAAACTCAACAAAATTCAAATGAAAGCTAATACAAGACTCTGTAGTAGAACTCAAGTTTTCTGACCATTATATCCTAATCCTCATCTCACTCATCTTGACTTTTGCTTAAATAGATTCCTGCGTAAGCCCAGGTTATTTTAGTTCCGGACACATACACAAGAAACAATTGGTTACTAGGTTTAGTGTGCAGAAGCCATTGTCTGAAGTTACAGTATAAAAACTTTATCAGTATGTTATCCAAGACACAAGCCTGAATATTTTTGTTAAAGATTATCTTCAGCACTGCTAACATGCAAATATTATACTATACTTCTCTCATTCTAAATTAAGATAGATATCACACATTTGTAAAATGCAGTGCAAGAAGGAGGTCAGGACAGACTAATGCACTCACTTTAAATCTTTCTTATTTTACACCTTCAGCCTATATAAAAGCCTTTGTGACTTTGTTCCTTTTCTTTAAAAGCATGTTGATCTTTTAAGTCTCGCTCCTCTAAGTTTCAAGAACTCCCAGGGAGCCAACACATGTGCACAGCAAGTCTTATGTTTGTTCCAGTTCCACAAAAATCACACATAGATGTGGTCTTTTATTTTCTTTGTGATGTTCAGATCAGCTAATCACACTCAGGCATCGTTGTGAAGCTGTGCTGCTGTCCTCACAGCCAGCCATTTGCACAATTAGATGTCTGAATACAGAAAGGTGAACACGGAGTTCCTCTGGAGCTTCCTTGGCGCAAAGGGGCACCATGTGCACAAGGGAAATCTTCTGAAAGGGACACTTCTACAGGCAGAAATCTAACTGGACAATGCCTTTCTATCCAGTTTACCTACCTTACAGTTACATGGTTTAGACGATGGGAGGCTCAGATGGATGCAGTGTGGCACCCATGGTTCCACGGTTGTGGGTTTGATCCCTGGGAGGGCATTTGCTTGGAAATTGGACTAGATGATCCTTGGGGTCCCTTCCAACTTAGAATAAGTGAACCTAGTAAGTAACGTCACCCTATGACTGATTTTTCTAGAGGGAAAAGTTCTGGAAAAAAGCAGGCTAGGTTCATGATGATTCTGTTGAGTAAGACAAAAAGAATGTCCACTAACAGAATGTTCAAGAGTTGTGAATACAGCTCAGGCCCAAAATAAAATTTAAGATACAGTTTGCATATTACCCTGTTTCAGAAGCTAAGTGAAATTATTGTGTATGGGCATCTCCATGCGAGCTTTAGAGGATGATCTCAAGAATGTACATTTTATGAGCTATATTTTTTCTTCTCTTTCTAGTTCTTAGCGCTTCTGTAAACAGACTGAACTTCAGTGAATTCACAAATTGAGTATTCTTTTTTTGAAATCAGCCTACACTGGAAATACTCTTGTAAGTGAAAAATGTTATTATTAATATATGAATTATGTATTTACATTAATATTTTAGCTTACATTTGCAATATCTACATTTTTTCCCTCTGAGTTCCACTGAAAAAATTCCTGCAACTTGTCCCCTATCTAGTGATTTAGCTAATGAGATCATTGTTACAGCCACAGATTTAGAATAACAACAAATAGCTATAAAATGCTACCAATGGCTGGAGCAGATGCATGGAATGACCTTTTGGAGATTGCTTGAGGAAACCATGTAAAATCTATTTTTGTTGGCTAAACCCATGTTTACTGCATAGCTAATATTTTTTTCACTGCCTTATGTGCACTTAAAGACAGTAATTTGGACTGACACCAGTCATAACTTTTCATGCTTTACAACAGCCCCCACCTAAGCTATTAATTTACCACCTGCTTAAGTTCCTGAAGAAATGAGCTGTCAACAACTTTTCTTAAGCTCTGAGACTGCTTTCAAACATTAAGAGAATGATATGTACAACATTCTAAAGAATTTCTTCAAACTATTTCATACAGTTCATAAGGAATTAAAAATTTTAATGTGAAGCATGTTTAGCAGACTTCTGAGTCTATTCTCAGGCCAGCCTTCCGCTACCACTGTTTCCTCTGCATATTCAAATTCACGCTTGTTAATATTACAGTAGCTTGTTTAAACATGATGGCAGAAGAGGGCAACTGTTCTTTGTAATTTCTTTGGAATTTTGCTAGTGTAACTGCTGTAAAAAATAGATGCAAGGTATCATGGCCAGATAAATATATAGATATATAGAGAGAAACGGGTCATGTCAGAGGTCTTGCGAAAAGTCAACTTTGCAAATACGTGCAGGTCATTAATATGCATTTAGGCCATGCCCATTGCTCCACCCCCAGCGAATCAGGAGCACTGGAGAGCCTTTTCAACTCCTCCCCACAGGAGGGCTCTCACAGCACAGGGGAGGAAAGGGATGCATTTCTGCACCCTTTCTGCCTCAGGACACCCCCTTGAGAACCCCTGGACTTCTCTTTGGTCATGCTGCCGCTTCTGCATCTGCAGCCGGGGCTGGGCTGCTGTGACTGCGTGTGCTTGCTCTGCCCCACTGACAACGCAAACCTCGCGCCACTTCTCCACCACTCCCCGTCCCTGGTGGCTGTCCCCACACCGGCCCGGCCCCACGTCATCCTGGCCCGCCAGGGCTGTCAGCACGGGATGCCAGCAAGGTCGGCACCGTCCCAGCCACTTTTGCAGCTGCCATCTGGCTGCTGTCACCGTGCGTGCTCGCCCTGCCTCTGCGGTGGGGAAGGGATGCCCCGAGATCTGGTAGGCACTCTTAGAGCCTGGGAAACGTTAATTTTGCAACACTATGACACTCCGTGATGCTTATGGCAGGGGGGGCATCGGTATAGGAGTTTCTTTCCCTTTAACATCCACTGGTCCACTCTCAAGGATTTGTTAGAATTCATAGGAGAAGTAAATTTTAAGGTGAAACTTGAAGGCAAGAGGTATCTAACAATCCAAGACTTGGCATTCTTGCAAGAAAGATCCCTTACACATGCTTGAAACAAGATCATGCTAGTTTTTCAAGACCACTAAGAAAGTGTTTATGACAATTCATCTTTAGAGTGCTTTGATGAGATATTTCCCAGGGTTTGCCTTTCAAAATTCAGTGAATTATTCATGAACACTACAGGTTGATTTCATCTCTACAAAAAATTCATGACCTCTTTATTCACTTCTTTGTTACTGCCAGGGTCCTCAGGGCTCAACAACTGTTTAAATAAAATGTAATTCCAGCTAATGTGCACGATGGAATATGAACTTTTCTGGAGCTAAGAAACGAGATGAATTGCATTCTGATTTTTCCAATATTATTGGATATTATATAAATTAAACTAGAGCTGTCAATATATCAATATTAAAGGTCATATATAATATTGCTGCAATCTATGAGACAATTGCTAAAGGAAAACAAAATGCAAACACCTAACATTTAACATATGAATAAGTCTTAATTTCTCTGTGTTTCAGAAGAATGCATTAATTAGAGGGAGAAAAGACTTATAAATGTCTATTCCGAGATGTTGACTAATGCATTTGTCCCATGTAGCATAGTTAGACAGAACTCTGCCTTATTTCTTGTAAATTATCTCCCTTGAATTACTGTTCTATGAAATAAGTAAACATAAAAATAGTCAATTTTTTTTCCTTTTAAATGTGCGGCTATGGTTTCTTATTTAAACACAACTTACATGGCCAGATCACCTAAGTGAATCGTCGACATGTAGAGAAAAGAAGAAGAGATAAGAGGATAGTGATGAAAATATCCTTAACTTGCTAATATTCAGAATGTGAGCTTGTGAGTTAGAAACCTCTGTTTTCCCCTTTCCTCTCTATCCTTCCTGCCTCTGCATAGTTCTCGCAAACTGTTGTCGTTTTCAACAAACAAAACCAGTGATTAAACAGGCATATTCTAGTAATTGTTGGAACTTAAAGCTCCTCATTTGCATGAGAATAAAGCACAGAAAACAGAAATAATCGTATTCTGAATTCTACTCACTAGTGCAGGATTGTGGGTTTTTGCTATTTTTATACATATTTTAAAATTTTATTAACCAAATCTTATACAGAAAAAAAAAAGGGTGAGATTTTTAATCTTCTTCTATAAAGGTTTCGCAAATTCAGATTCTGTTTGAGAAGTGATAAGGATTTCCTGTATGGGTTCCCTACTGTAGGTGGAACAGAAGATTGTTAGACACAGATCTGTGAGACAACAAATCCACATGATGCTCTGGAGAGAATTTATGGAGATAAAAACACATTTCTATTTACTGTGAAAAATATTATTCCAAAAGATCTTATTTCCAGACAAGATCACTTCTGCAGAGCATCAAGATAAAGAAAATGCTTCATGTACCTAAACAGATGTGGGCTCAGAGTTTATGCTTCTAAATTGAAACCACATAGTCCTCGCACAACTTTGCCACCACTCTAGCTTGCTGTTGTTCAAATGCTACGATCAAAACACCTTTCATTTCTTCTTTACTCTGCCAGTTTGAGACCCCAAGTCTCCAGCATTTAAATAGCTAGTATGTAAAAAGATGCAGTTCATTTTTTAGATTGGTCAGGCAGGTTAAGATTAGATATTAGCATTGAAACAGTCTGCCCAGGAAAGTGGTGGAGTCACCATCTCTGGAAGTGTTCAAAAAATGTATGGTTATGGCACTTGAGGACTCCACCACCTCCTTGGGCAGCCCATTCCACTGAGAGATCACCCTCTCTGTGGAAAAGTTCCTTCTAATGTCGAGTCTAAATCTCCCCTGATGCAGTTTAAGACTGTGTCCTCTTGTTCTATCACTTGTAGCCAGAGAGAAGAGACCGACACCCAGCTGGCTACACCTCCCTTTCAGAGAGTTGTAGAGAGTGATAAGGTCTCCCCTCAGCCTCCTCTTCTCCAGACTGAACAATCCCAGCTCTCTCAGTCGCTTCTCATAGGGCTTGTGTTCCAGCCCCTTCACCATCCTTGTCACCCTTCTCTGGACCTGCTCAAGGATCTCAACATCCCTCTTAAACTGAGGAGCTCAGGAGTTTAGTGGGATTGCACTTATTTGCATCCGAGGACAATTACTTTCTGTGTTGCACTTAGCTGAACTAAAAAAAAATCCACAGAAAACAGATAGACAAAATTGTAAGGGGATTTTTTCCATTTATTTTGGTTAGATTTATTGGTTTCCGTAATACACTACAATTGTTTAAAGTATTGTAGCTTCAGCAGTTCAATGTTAAGCATTCACCTACTAGTTAAATCATAATCCATGGTCAAAGACATGATAAACTTCCTAGAGTTTAAGATGAGAGATTACTGCTTGAAATGTGCCAGAGATCAAGGAGTGGGCAGTGCATGCAAAAATCATGCAAGTTACTGAATTTAAGTGGCATTTTCTCTTATCTTTCTTCTTGGGCATAATAAAAGGTCTTCAGGAAAGACATGTCATAACTGACAGCAAGACTTCACATGTTGTGTACAGCATGTACATTGGGTGACTTTCATCTGCCATTCTATTAAAAGAGCAAAGTCATTATCCTCTTCAAAAGGCAAGGGTTATGTATATTTTGTACTGATATGTCATCTGCCTCAGAAGAGGAATCTTCTGTGCTGATCCTGGGAGACAGGACTTGTCCTTTTTTTCCCCGAGATTTAAAGACTACAAAGGGCATTGTGTAACAACATAACGCCTTAGAATCCAATAGGTATTCTCCCTTTTCTCTGATAAAAATTACAGACTTTAGGAAAACTGATATTTTGATACAATTCTGATTTAAATTATGGATGAATTAGCGGGGCAGATTGTCAATACATGTCAGCTGTCAAAGGGTAGGGAATACTAGCTCTGAACAGACCTTCAAAATTTCAATGATAAAACTTTTAATTCCCTCTGACAAAGTAGGTAAGGGTGCAGAACTGGAAAATAACAAAAAACTTACATATACTGTAGGTACAACTGTGTCCTTGAGATACAGTATACAGAATTTTAGCACTTAAGGTTGCATACACATGGACACATGCCTTTTTTGAGGATATAATTACCTATTTCTGTGCTGTGCTAGTGACTTAGGTTAGATTAAGCAATCATCTGGTGGGTTTGAGGGAAGGTCTCCTCTGATCTTAATGGAGTCTGGGTGTCTAGCAGGAGCATCTCTGTGCGGTCCTTGAAGTTCCAACACAGCCCAATTTTGTGCTGTGTTTGGTCTCCCTCACTGCAAGGATCTCTGCCCTGTGCCTTTAAGTTTTCCCTGAATCATCTATTTAATTGAGATTTGTGTGATTTATGCACAGACTTTGTTTCTAGGCAGACATCTCTCTACAATTTAGGCTAAATAGACAATTGTGAAAATTTAATCACACTGCATTGTTAAATTATCACCCTCGTTAAAGGGTGAAAATTTCTCTAAAGCACATAGCATAAGTGTAGTTCAACCCACGATACTTGGCTGGTCAGTAGTGGCAGGGAAACCAATCTGTAATATTCCATTACATTCCTCTTAATATACACAAAGCCTCATGAGACAGTTGGCAAAATAATAGGGGACACCAAAAATGGGGAAAAAACCCTGCTATAAAAGGCATGAGCCAATTCAATTTAACTAAAATTGATATATTGAAAATATTTAAATTTATTTAATAAAAATATTAATTGAGACAATACAGCAAGGTTACAGCGCTGGGAACCTGGCATCCAATGGCCAGAACTCAGTTTGGCTGAGGTTGGCTCGACCTTTTTGTCCTCTAATATCTGGGAGGAGTTTATCTTGATTGGTGAGAGGAATTTCTTACGAGGTAGAGTACAGCTCGGTTGGTCAGTCATATTCCAGGAGGTGAAATTGATCTTTTGTGACTTCTGATTGGTTATGTCTGCACATGCTCACTTCATTTCACGAGAAGTCTTCAAAAAAATAACACAATGATAGGTAGTAAAACAAAAAGCACAAAAATACCACAAAAAGTTGGAAAGAAAAGCAAATTAAAATACACCTTATACAGATATACGCTACAACTTATATAAATGCAACTTTTAAAGAAACATCAAAAGCAATTTTTGTAATACATATTAAACCTTTTATTTACTATCCAAAGTCATCTCAGTATGTTTCAGTAAATATACTTAATACTGGTGTTTTTTGGTCTAAATAAAAAAAATGGATCAGAAGAACCAATAAACTTAGCTTAAAATTCCCAATTTAAAAAATTCTTTAAATGGATTTAGGCAACCTTCAATAGTGAGAATCACATAAAATCTGAGACTTACAAATTTGTTATGAAAAAAAGAACATAGAGAAACAAATTGTATTTACTTGTTTCATAATAAAACAAGGCAAGACGTAGTTGTTCTGTGAGACCAGCCATGGGGGACAGTAATAAGAGAGATGTTATTATAGTGAAGTAGTGAAGAGAAGGGATAGATTAATAACTACTTTGATTGAAAAACATGAAAAATATGAAAAACTGATCTCTTTTCTCTTCAAGTTGCTGTTGCTAAGTGATCAGGTGGTACTTCAGAAAACGAGGATTATTACTCAATATAGTTTTTACCACCAACTTTCTATTTGTCTTCTGCAAATCTATCTTTTTTTTTTTTCTTTAGGAAAAAAAGAGTATTTTGGCAGTCTAGAATATTTCCTAATGACTGAAGCCTTTCAGGGGTACCTTCAAGGAGCTGATAAAATCAAGCTATATAATTTATAAAAATATTTACATGTACTTTGCAATGGTGTCTTAAAAGGCAGACACTATGAGCAATTGTATTTGATTGGCAAATACCATGGTTGGCTTTGCCAAAATAAGCCAGATTAATTTATAATTCTTCATGGTTTTTTATGATTATCTGATGCATTTGAAATTGACTAGTACTGCTGAAGGCAGGTAATATATATTATCACAGTATCACAATATTAGCAAGGTTGGAAGAGACCTTGGAGATCATCAAGTCCAACCCATAACCCAACACCAACCCATTGTCTAAACCGTGGCACTAAATGCCTCATCCAGCCTACTCTTAAACACCTCCAGGGATGGCGACTCCACCACCTCCCTGGACAGACCATTCCACTGAGAAATCACTCTCTCTGTGAAAAACCTCTTCCTAACATTCAGTCTAAATCTCCCCTGGTATAGCTTAAGGCCATGTCCTCTTGTTCTGGCGTCATCAGCCTGAGAGAAGAGATTCACACCCACCTGGCGGCAACCTCCCCTCAGGTAGTTGTAAACAGCAACGAGGTCGCCTCTGAGCCTCCTCTTCTCCAGGCTGAGCAACCCCAGTTCCCGTAGCCACTCCCCATTGGGCTTGTCCTCCAGTCCTTTCACCATCCTTGTCACCCTTCTCTGGACCCTCTCAAGCAGCTCAACGTCCTTCTTAAACTGGGGAGCCCAGAACTGGACACACTACTCAAGATGTGGTCTGACCAGCGCTGAGTACAGTAGATTTTTAAAAAAGATTGTTAATATTTAGTGTGAAATTCTTAAAATATGGACTTCTGAAAAGCAGCTCTTTAGTTTAAGGATCTTCAATCTCATGTCTTACTCTAGAGAATGAGGCCCAAAATTTTCATGCCCTAAATATACTTAAGCATTTTATTTTTTTTTTTCAAGCTCCTGTGATATCCAGACAAAATCACATCACAAGTGGAAATTACTCTGTCTAAATACCATCCCATGGGTTTGTACTGATAATTTTCTGCACAGCCCACTGACTCACTTCAACATGTTTCATGTATAACTCAGAATTTCAACTTGAAAAATATTCATAGGAAAAAAAATCTAAGCAGAAGTCACAGTGACACGTTGTTTGGGCAAGGACAGTTGAAATACAGGAACGAAATTAGTGTTCCATAAAATACTTAGTCTGAGATGCAATCAACTCTAACAATGCTTGGGATGTGGAACTTTACAGGAGCAAAGATGAAAATGGTCCTGTTTCCCAGGGCATTCTGTTAGAACTAAAATATTTCTATTGATAAGCTCTAGCACTTCCATCTTGTTCCTACATTTAAATTTATAAGAATTGAAGAGCAATGTGACCAGACTTTTCAACAATTCATTCAGTTTATTCAGACTGGAATGGAAGGTGTAGCTTCAAAATAAATATACTTTTGGTGTTTTTTTAATCTTAGGAAAAAAATGTGAGTCATGCTCCTTGCACTTCAATTCAGACACATACCCTAAGGAACAACAAAAAAAATGTTCAACTCTTTAAAATTTTAAATAAAAAGGTGCTACAAACCCAAGGTGAATAATAAGAAGGAAAGTAATTTCTGGTGTTTGGTTTGTTTTACTTTGCAATAGTAATGATTCTTATGTATGTTTTAATGGGAAGAAAAGCAAAACTAAAATTAGAAAATGAAAAATTTTATTAAAACTGTGTGTGTGTGTGTGTGTGTGTGTGTGACTGTATGTGATTGATAATGCTTTATTCCTAACAGTAATACTTTAGCCCGGAGGTGTAAAGATTGCTTTAGAGTAGAGTAAATTTTGTGTAGGAAAGTCAGGAAAATATCAGTCATAAATGAACTTCTTCATGAAGACTCAGGATTGACCTGTAAATCAAACCACAAAGCCCACTTCCTGCCTTCACTCCACACAAGCTACAACCTAATCAGGGAAGCTGCATTAAAAAGATATCGTTATTTAGTGTGGTCACATAAACTGCTACCACAGGTAGGACAAGAAGAGAATAACAAAGGAATAGAGATATTGGGACAATTCTAAGGACTCTACAGTATGTCAGAGAAGCAGCTCATGAGGGAAAAAGAAGCATGCCTAGTATTTGCCTATGGAAGAAAAATGGATAGTTAAAAGTAAAAATTAGAAAAATAATTTTTAAAAAATATGGGAGAGAGACAATAAGGGCAAATTGAAAGCAAGGTGCCTCATTTCAAAGACAAACATGAGAACATGTTCCCTAAGTTTATGTTACTGGGCTTGAAAATTAAGCAAAGGCAGATGTGGTGGATCAAGGACTCAGCAAACAGAAATCAAAAAGAAAGAGAGAGCTTGATGGAAAATGAAGAAAAAAATCAACAGTGGAGAAGGGAGCTCTGTGGAAAGGCAAAGGCAGGAGAAGCACAGGCTCAGGCCAGCTGCCTCAATACACCAGTACCGCAAGGACTGCATGGTATTGCTTCAGCTGCCTGTCTACATTGCTTTCTCAGGTCATTCCTCACTTCTTTATGGTAACAGCTGCAGGGATGAAGCCCTGAAAGTGTCAGTGGAGACATAAGGAAGAAAACAACATGCAAGCAGTAGCTGCATCGTTACTCCGGTGGACTGAGGGAACAGTTGAGAAGGGCAGCTTACACACTTGGCCATATTTTTTCCAAGTTTAATCAAGAACTGAAAAAAATCATCATACCCAGAGACAAAATTACTTTCTTGGTGAAAATCTAGGTTGGAGAGAAATTAGGGAGAGGTGTTTTCCAAAAAGACATATACAGTAATACCTCACTGCATTGCGACCCCTCCCTTGCAACGTCGTTGATTTGCGAGAATTTTTTCTTGCAAATTTCCTCAGTGATTTGCGGAGCTTCCCAGCCAGTGCATGCACAGTGCCTCTGCTTCGCTGAGGGGCGGCACCAGCGCTCCCTGTAGGGCAGGGCTGGCCCCGCGGGGAGGGCACGTGGAGGGCATGTGGTGCCTCCCGCTCCCATGACATTTATGGTCCCGGGGCACCGTGCCCCAGTCCCTGCCCTGCTCCTGTGTGTCTTTATGCCTAATCACTACAGTGGAAGGCTCACGCCATGGTATGCCCTGGGTGGCTGCTCAGACCCAGCGCACCACCGTCACAAGCCATGCTGTTCCCTGTTACTCTAAGCTCAGCCTGGGGACTGTCCCGCTGGACACATTATGATTTCCATGGCTATAGGTGGGGAAGGCAATGCAGTCTGTGCCCAGGGACTGCGCACCCGCTGCACCCGATGATGACATAGCCCCAGAGAAAGTAGCCCCATGAAAGCGGGGCTGGGCTGGCCGTGGAGGCAGTGGGACAAGCACTGTGTGCTGGGACGGGGCAGCAGCGGGACGTGCCCGCGGCGGGACATGCCCACGACGACACCGCAGCTGCTGCACCAGGAGGAGGCTTCTATTCCTCCATACCTTCCTCCTGCTGCAGCAGGGGGAAGCGGTGTTCTGCTGGGTCCATATGGTCAGTGCTGCCTCTCCTGGGACCAGTGGATTTTAAGGGGAAAGAAACTCTGACACCAGCGCCATACCCCCACCATAAGGAGCACTGTGTGTCCCAGTGTTGCAAATTTAAGGTTTCCCAGGCTCCATGAGCACCGACCAGAGCCTGGGGACACCTCTTCGCCACNCTGGCCCCGCGGGGAGGGCACGTGGAGGGCATGTGGTGCCTCCCGCTCCCATGACATTTATGGTCCCGGGGCACCGTGCCCCAGTCCCTGCCCTGCTCCTGTGTGTCTTTATGCCTAATCACTACAGTGGAAGGCTCACGCCATGGTATGCCCTGGGTGGCTGCTCAGACCCAGCGCACCACCGTCACAAGCCATGCTGTTCCCTGTTACTCTAAGCTCAGCCTGGGGACTGTCCCGCTGGACACATTATGATTTCCATGGCTATAGGTGGGGAAGGCAATGCAGTCTGTGCCCAGGGACTGCGCACCCGCTGCACCCGATGATGACATAGCCCCAGAGAAAGTAGCCCCATGAAAGCGGGGCTGGGCTGGCCGTGGAGGCAGTGGGACAAGCACTGTGTGCTGGGACGGGGCAGCAGCGTGACGTGCCCGCGGTGGGACATGCCCACGATGACACCGCAGCTGCTGCACCAGGAGGAGGCTTCTATTCCTCCATACCTTCCTCCTGCTGCAGCAGGGGGAAGCGGTGTTCTGCTGGGTCCATATGGCCAGTGCTGCCTCTCCTGGGACCAGTGGATTTTAAGGGGAAAGAAACTCTGACACCAGCGCCATACCCCCACCATAAGGAGCACTGTGTGTCCCAGTGTTGCAAATTTAAGGTTTCCCAGGCTCCATGAGCACCGACCAGAGCCTGGGGACACCTCTTCGCCACCATGGCCCATAGCTTCCCCCCAGCGGAGGCAGTGCAAGCATGTGCAGTGGCAGCAGCCCAGTAGCAGCTCTGGAAGCAGCAGCATAGCTGAAGAGAAATCCAGGGATTCTCCAAGGGTCTCCCAAGGCAGACAGGGCTCAGAAACAGTTCCCTTTGCTCACCTGTGCTGTGAGAGTCTGTGGGGAGTGGCAGAAAACAATCCCCAGTGCTCCTGGTTGGCTGGGGGTAGAGCGATGAGCGTGGCCTGTATGCATATTAATAACCTGCGCATGTTTGCGAATTAGACTGTTTGCAAGACTCTGACAAGACCCGTTCCTCACAATGGGTGAGGTATTAACGTAGTAACTGTTACCTCTTAAGCAATAACACCTTGTAGTGATGGAGTTTTGTTATTTTTGAGGCTTCTTTTCATTTTGATGTGGTCTTCTGGTCTCTTATTATTTTCTTAAATCTGCCACTTAATTCTAACCTGTTAAGTCATGGTTTGGATCTAGATGAATTGTTCAAAGAATATTGACAAAGTTTGACATAGATATTTTGCTACCAAACTAATCTAATTAACACCCTTATTAATGTTGAGTAATGTTGCTATTGAAGTTGCTCTGCGTGACAGAAGAGGCTGCTTATTATTCTTCTGTACATGGGAAGACACACACATATCTGAGTTCCTGGTCTTGGATTTTGACAAATAATATAAACAGAATATGCAGGGGGGAAATCTTCCCCCCCCCAAAAAAAAAATGAAGGAAAGGAAAAGGCTGGAAGTAGATAAAGAAAGGATAATCCTGGATGTAGAAAGAAATCCAAAGAGCTGTCATAGAAGGCAGCTTCTGTTGAAGGATTTTGGTGTTAATTTATGGCACCATACTTAAGTTGATCAGGAGTAGGAAGACTTGGTTTCACGCAATTGCAGCTCTACAAATCCTTTACATCAAGGTCCAAGCCCTTGTCCTGTGCCTGTATCTCTGACTTTTAAAGGGATAACATTTCCTTTTCTGTCAAGACAAACTGATGAGTATTTAAGTACCCCCTGTTAAGGGAGTCTGATGGCTGAAAACAAGATATTACTGCCACTTGTTAATTAGACCTGTGTGTGCAGTGCTCTGAGACCGAGATTTCTTACATTGGGCAAAATTAACTTATTTTAAAGTATGATTTTTGTAGCTATGAAAATGTTCAAAGCTATGCTTTCTATAAACAAAAGTGATCTCTCCATTCTTTGAAATTAGCTGAGAAATAATCCTGTCTCTGACCTTGCCTCAAACAGATATATACAAATTCATCTGTCAAGAGTATTGAAAAGCCTACCAGTGTTCACAAATCTCTGCATTTAAAGAAGGGAAAAAAACAAGTCTGGAAGATCCCCATTTTGCATGAGATGACTCCTGATGGTAAGTGCTCTTCACCCAGATTAGGAATGTATGAAAGAGGATTTGTTTATAAATTATAACAAATATCATTTAATCTGGACACCCATTCACTATGACCCTGTTAAGTGATTTACTAAACAAAACATTGCAGACTTGTTTTGTTCTTAAAACAGAAAGAATTATTCAACCCAAAGGAGTAAAGAGATTAATATTCTGTCAAGTCACAGCCTGTTGTTCCATGGCTGAGGCTAAACCCAGCTGAAGCAGAAATGGTCAAAAATCAATCTTCTGTAAGGATTGTAAAAGCCAGAAGCTTAGTAATTGTATACACAATTATTCAAAAAGTATATAAAGGTATTTTTATGCATAAATCCAACATAAATCAGCACAGGATTATATGCCACTGTCAATTCTTGGAAAAAAATGGATAACGTTTTTTATGAAATGGCAGTGCCTTTGCTTAGATTGCAGAAGAACAAGTCCTTTCCAAGATGGGAACAGTCATATACAAGATGGATATGTAAAAGGAGGACAGGACTCTCAGGTACTGCATGCCAAAGTTTCTCAAGTGCTGTCTGTCATGGGCATCACATTTCAAGGGCAAGGACAAAACTGAGGAAAGGACACTTGTCTAGGTCACCAAAGCAAATTAAACCCAAGATGGAAATAATGGTACTTTAATGATCATCTCTAATTATGATATTATTGTATCATTACAGTTGTTCCAATCTTTTTTTTATTTTTAAAGAACTTGCAAGTCTCCATATTATTCCCTTGGAATAAAAGTGAATTCAGAATTTTAAAATAAAATGTAGTGCAGTATGAGGAGGAGTTTTATAAAATAAAGTCACTCTTTGTTAAAAATAGCATATCAGTTTGCTTCCAGAAGCTACCTCACTATCACTGATGCATGTACAAGGGAAATTGTACAGGAAATGATCCATAGACTGGGTAGGTTCTGGAATAAATCCAGAACTTTTTAATACTTTTATGCCAGCAAAAAAGTTTGAATTACTGAGAACAGAGTAGACTGGTTTATAGCAAAAATACGTGTATAAATACTTTTTGAGCTGCCCAAATGTTGTTCAAACACAAATCGAAAAGCTTCTCTCTAGAAGAACATGGAGATGGCAAATTGAAGAAAAAAAAAAAAAAAAGACAAAAAACCAAGAAACTAATTGCATCTGTTAAAGTTTTTTGTGCAAGTCTTCAAGCTCGCATGAGGTAATGTTTTTTTATATCAGGATCTCATAACATTCTTAGAGTCAGATGCAAATCTAATACCCAGGAACTATTCAGCAGAAATAGGTCTTCCTATCAGATTTATGTAATGGTTATTATTGATCATTATTGTACCATATGCACTATTATAAACCTCACACCTCTTAGATATGTCATTCTTCTGTGTTTTAGAAAAACTAAAAGATATTATTTGAGTTTATCGAATATCTGATACTGCATGTTTCAGTATTACAACTCCTACTGACATTTCATTACACAAGGAATGCTCAACACCACCACAGGTCAGAAGACATTTATTCAGTCAACTACAAGGGCTTTACCAAGGGGCTGCTAGAATTTCAGATGATATCCATTGTGATATCACCACTCATGACAACTACCTGCCTCTCTGAACCACGGGAGAGGAGCAAGAAGGACATCAGTTCCATAAGTCTTACTCCACCAAAGCTGTTGAAGAGAGAGGCAGCCAAGGGTCTTCCATCCCTGGAAATGTTCAAGGCCAGGCTGGACAGGGCTTGGAGCAATCTGGTCTAGTGGAAGGTGTCCCTGCCCATGGAAGGGGGCTGGAGCAAGATGGTCTTGAAGGTCCCTTGCAACCACAACCATTCTATGAATTTATGATGTGAGTATGGAGACCATTCATTGCCTTACCCCAAAGACAACCATTTGCTTCCAAAGTATTAGAATATTCTGTGAATCTGTGAATCTGTGAATCTGTAACCTTGGTCACCAGCTCAGCCTCATACAGCCAGTATTTGGAATACATGTTTACCACTTACTGGATAAATGCCTAAATGAAGTTTACACTAAAGACCATTATTTTACCATGAGGGGCTCAGCCTTTGAATATGGAAGATAAATAAAATTAATTCCTTTGAAATATTTTGCTTAAATCCTAAATTCAGGCACAAGTATCACTTTTAGCAGATAAGGTAGTTTTAGCTTGAAAAACCCCCTCACCACAAACTTGATCAGCAAATGGCTGTGTTTTATATGATGGCTGTGTGGGAAAGAAAAAAAAAAAAAAAGTCCTTCACTGAAAAATTATGAAAAAATTGTGTTCCAAAATCAAACAAGTGAGACACATTTTACACGTTTTTGAGGAAATTAAATGCAAAATACTTCTTTGTTTTTTGGAAAAAAACAAGTTAGATTCAAAGTGCAGAAAGAAAGGTGTTCTAGGGTCTGACAATTTCTGGCTTGAAGTTTGGATTGCTGTTTCAACTAGCTAGCTTTTAGGGCATTCCCTTGGGAGAAGGTGAAAGAGCTAGAGGAGGATAAGCAGTTTTATCTTTTATTTAAACTGAAGGTTGTCCCCATGAGGTGCTAATCTTATTCACTTGTCATCATCAATCAATTTATGATGCAAGAGGAAAAGCTGTGGGTGTGAGCATTTAAATCACTGAGTATTATGTGCCTGGGAGCAGCTTTGTTTCTACAGGAAAGTCCTGTATCTTCTTCAATTGACAGCCCTGACTATAGAAAGATACATGAAATCCTCTTTCAAGCCTGTCTCCTTTAATTATAATCTTCTGAAGGCTTTGCAGATAATAGCACCTATTTCTTTCATAGTAAATTGAGTTCAAGAAAACTGTGTTGGCTTCCCAATTCCCAAGACAAATAAAGCTTTTGATTTCCCTTCAGAAGCTTTGTCTCTTAACAGAAATATTTTCAAATGTGTTACTATTACATATGTTGCTATGTAGACTTTTACTGTTGACTTGAAGAGGTGAGGGAATTGCAGCCCCTCCACATCCCAAAAGACTGATTGTTAAGAAATCAATAACAGTATTGTGAATTTTTGTGTCATTATATCTTTTTGCTTTGAGTCGATTTACTTCTTTTTCATAAAAACTCTAAGACTTTCTCGTCTATAGCTTAAGAGTAGCTTACTGAATTTCTTGTCACAAACTATCCCTTAAAAGCATAAAAATGTAAAAGTGCTGTTTCAGATCAAGAGTCTAATCTGGACCAAGCTCTTATGTCTAACTACGCATTAGCAGATCCCCAAAGCAGAAAGAGCAGGGCAGACGCATTCACCTAGAGTCACCCAGAGTCTTGTCCTTTGACTATTTTCTGCTCAGGGCATTTCCCAAGCCTAACAGCGACTATCTAACCGCAGAAAATTTCTTTTCCTCAGCCTTTTTCTTCGTGGTTTTGACTAACTGTAGGAGATGTAGCTGCATCACTTGTGTTATGCTCAAATCCTCAACTAATGATGAGAATGTGATTAAGAAAGTGGTTTCCATGGATGTATTTCTGGAGTTTTTCCACCCCTAAGAAGAATTTGATGGGGTTTTGGAAGTTATGACTGAACTGCAAACAATCATAGGTTTTCCATTTCCAGCAGTAATTTCTCAAAGGTAGAATCATAAAAACATACATCATAGAATCACAAAATGGTTCGGGTTGAAAGGGACCTTAACCATTTTGTAGTTCCCATCCCTTGTTATGGCTGTGGACACCTTTCACTAGACTAGGTTGCTTAAAACCCCATCCAGCCTGGCCTTGGTAAACTTTGATCTCTGCTGGACAGAAGGCAGAGTAGATTTCTTCAAGTACAGATACTCTTACACCTGAAAAACAAGATTTGAAGAACAGACGAGGGCGGATGGGTGGGGGTGTTTTGTTTAGTTTTTTCTTTTCCTTCCCTTCTCTGTATGCACTAAGAACAAGGGAGCCATAATCAAAACATCTACAACCAGTGACATGAAAAATAATAATCCCTGTTTTCATTAAAGAATCATTTACATTTAGTAGAGATTGAATTTTCTTTCAGTTAGCTTTGATCATTAAAAAGACATTCATAATTTAATTAAAAAAAGTCTTACGCATTTTGATAAAATTGTGACCTAGTAAACCTTTTAAAGCTATTAACAGCTGTGACAATGAATAGACATATTTGTCACAGAAAAAGATTTCTTGTCAAAAGATTGGAAAATACTGAAGATTCAGATTTGTAAATGTTTAATTCTTTATTAAAATATTAAGAATATTAAGAATTCTAACAAAAGCGATAACTGGATTTTTGTAAATAAATGTGTGCCTATTTGAATTTAAAGGCAAACTTATTCTCACACTTCATTTTGGCCGGCACCACGCTGGGAGAGCCTCGTCGTCAGCCTCGGATGGCACGGGCCGGCGCAGCGGCGATTCACCGACAAGCGGCTACTTCGGACTTCTAGGGCTCGCAACGCGGGGGGCTTGGACAACTGCGAGGGGCGTGTAAATAAGCAACTAAAAGGCAGTTTGCGCAGCAGTTCGCGCGGGCAGGGCAAGCGGGCAGGGTAGCAGGCAAGGTCTTGGCAGCTGCTGTCTCTCCTTCCTCCCCCTGTCAGTCATGGCCAGAACCAGGCGAAAGACAGCCACAGTCAAAACCACAAGGGTGGCTAAGACAGCCAAGGCCAAAACCACAAGGGAGGTTCAGACCCAAACTACCCCTGTGACAGTGGAGGTGGCTGTCCAGACCTCTGGCTGCAGGGAATGCCTGAGCCTCCTAGGCGTATAGGAGGACAGCCTGCAAAACACCTGTGCTTGCTGTGAGCTGGTAAACGACCTGCTCTCCATGATAACAGAGCTAAAGGAAGGAGTAGAAAGGCTGAGAAATAATCACGGTTATGTACGGGAAGTGGACAGTGTGCTCCCAACCCCTGGGGACTCTTGGGAGTGCAAATATCCACATGCACCTCATATTCCCCAGCATGAGGTGGGAGAAAGTAACCTCAAGGACGAGAGGGAGTGGGAACAGGTCTCCTCCTGTGGGGGTAAGGCATCCCTCTCCTGTCCTCCACCACCCTTCCAGATGCTACCCAAAAATCTCTCTGATGCTTCAGTGGTCCAACGGTGAGGTGGATTCCATAGGGCTGCAGAAAGTGACTATTCAGCTCTGTAATATGAAAGCAGCAAAAGGGCTGGCCACAAAACCATGGTAGCTTGAGGGTGGCTGGTAAAGTGGTTTTTGCTGCCTTTCAAATTTCACTGGAGCTGCAGAACCACAGCAAACCTGAGGCCAGAGGGTACCCCCGTTTATGGTGCTGCTACACACTACCTAGAAAGGAAGGTGAAGGACTGAAGCTGTCACAGTGCCTGTCACGAGGTCAGGAAATCCATAAGCGATGTTGGTAGTATATGCTTTAGAAACCAACAGGTCTCCCTGGAAAGTCATATCTTGACTCTCTAGGAATAAGCAGTTCAGGTACTAATGGGCAGTGGTGTGCGGAGAGGTCAGAGATCACACAGGCTGCATAGCCCTGCTGGGACCTTGGAGAAGCATCTGAGCACCAGTCTGCACCATAGTGCCAGGACACTGCCAGCAGTAATGCGCCTAAAACCAGGCTGGGAGTGCCCTCCTGCTCTGTGATTTCACTTCTTTGAGCTGCATTCACACGTCCCCCAGATCCCATGGTGCCATCAAGTCTCTGTGCCTTGGCAGAGCAGAGGTTCCACTTCATCTTGTTTCATTCTCCTCTCCCTCAGCAACGTGCAGAAAGGCAGCTGGTGGGAAAGTTGTTTTTGCTGCTTGGCACCAGCTGGGAGCTCCTGTATGCCACACAGAACTACACACCTTCCAGTAGTTCTCTGAGAAGTACAAAATGGCAGGAAGGGAAAGAGGGATTCCGGCATGCACTGTCTTGTTGAAAAGCTTGAGCTGGAACAGCTGCTGAACCCAAGAGTCACCAGGACAACCACTCTGAGGTGTTAGGGATCATACAGTTATATGACCTTGGGACAAAACTCTAGACATGAGCCAGGCAGATTCTTATAGATAGGAAAAAAGGTAGTTATGTAAAGCATTTGGGATTTTGAAAAAAAAAATTATGCAGTTCCGATGCGGTTTTCTCCATCCTGATCTCAGCTGCTGTTTATTCTCCTGTTGCATCCTGCTGAGTTGGGGTTATCCTCTCAACTTTGCTGCATACCACTCCCTCTAAGTCCCTCCCACCTTTCCTCCTTTCCCTTATCCTTTCAGAAAGCATACTTTTGGAGAGAACAGGAACACCAAGCTAATAATAAATAAATAAATGAATTAGTAAAGTAGATGAAAAACAGTGATTGGAAAATTGCAGGGCAAATGAACCTCTCAGGGAAACTTTCACTCTTGGTGCCTCTGTGGAGGTGGTAAGTTAAGTGGTATCTAGTTTCTTTATTCTAGGCATATTTTAAAATTCTTTTAAACAGTTCACAAAAGACATATCATTGCTTTACATGAAATGCAATGGGGAGATTTTATCAAAATAATAATTTTTGCTCCCATCTTTTCTGTCCTTAACTCCTACAGCAGTCGAGGCTCTCTTACCAGCTATCTAGTAGCTTAATTTACTGTAATTTAGTCCTGCATTGCTTCTGATGGCTTAATTACATTCTAATTATTTTTGGCTGTGGGAGGAAGCCAGGTGAAGGTAGAAGAATGAACAGTTATAAATTATTTGTAATCTAGTAAAGTTACAGTTTCACTCCAAAATCAAGGTTGTCTCTGGCTTGTCATGACACCTAGAGTGATAATCTAAACAGAAAAGGGAGGAGGGAAACTTGTATTATTAGCATCCCTTTTTGGACTGAAGAGGTGATTAAAGATCAATTAATTTACTGCCTGCCAAAAAGTTAGTTCCTTTCAGAAAGAGCATTCCAGTCCTTCCTGCCAGCCCCCAACAGACTCATACTCTCTGTACTTTTATTTTATTATAAATAAGAGGTCTTGTGTTGCTGTTGAGCTTATTTCATTCATGAATGACAAGAACAACAAACAGATTGAGGTATCTCTCCACTGTAACATCAAAAGTTATCAGCTGTGAGTCAAAATATATTCTGAATTTAGAGTTCTTTTCCAAACCCTGGCTTTGGTAGGTTTCTCATGTATGCAGTTTTTTGTTTCTCTCTCTTTCCCATATATGAAATATGAGCCTGAGTTATCTGACTTCAGCCATCTATTGATGCTTGGAATTTCATAGGGACTCACACCCAGTCTGTTTCAGAGCAAGGATTTTCATTCCAGGTTACTTTGATCCACACCAGTTTCTCCTGAGACTTCCATGGCAGTTCACAGTTTGCTTTCATTAGGCAATTCTTTCCCCATGTTTTTTCCATTCTCTAAAATTCCTGAGCAAAACACCCTCAAGATTTTTGTAAAATGAACTCTAAAACTGTTATTTTTGTGAAATATTATAGGACTCATAAAACAAAATCCTGTATTTCATTTAGCAAAACATAAGAATTTGCTGCAGTGCTGTGTGGGACATAATATACATATTTCTTGTCTTCATCAATGTATGAACATGTGTATCTAATATATCTAGAAAGATATATATGTTTATGTACATAGATATATAGAAGGCTTGAAAATACAGATTCATCTGTGCTTTCTTTAGTCTGAAACAGCAAAACAAAACAATCAGCATAGGTTATGTGTTAGGTGTTAGAGTTGATGACTGCACACATGTAGACACAAACGCTTTCTGACAAATGTGGTGCTTGTGGTGCTTGGCAAATTCACATCCAAGAAGAAAAAAAATGCATTGAAAAAAAATTAAAGCTTCAGGCATCAGGCTCCCGGCCAATGATACAGACTGTGTGAAAACAAAGGAGATGCAGGCCAAGCATTGCTATGTTTGCCAGCTTTGACATATTGGGTGACAATATAATACATTTAGCCCTAATCTAAAACATAATCTCATTATAATTAAAATCCAGCACATTCTGCACAAGGTCACATTTAGTTTTATTGACCACTGTGTTGCTGGAGAAAGATTTATGAAGATGGCTTGAAATGTCTCAAGTGTTAAAGTAAAGAGATGTAAAATGTTTCCTACCTGAAACCCAGCTGGGTGATTGTTCTTTTATTCTGTTATTTCTGAAGAAATTTCTCTTTTTTTTTTTGATGGCAGTGACATACCTGTCAGACAATTCTCTGCCATTATCATTATGATGAATTTTTTTGAAATGTCAACTATAACGATTTAAGTGTTTATTTTTTTTTTTCATCGGTAGCAGAATTTCATAGATATTTAAACAACTTCAGAACAGAAATAGAAAGTAATTTTTTTCCTGCCTTCTGGTGTGATTCCTTTGAATCCTTTACTAAACTGAGCATGGATAAGAACTGTTTTTCTTTTCCACTCTTAGTGAAGACAGAGTGAATATGCTGTGAGCTGGTTAGGATTGAAATGGAAATTGAGTAGGACCAATGCTGGCTTTGTGCAAGACTGGTATTTGGAAACTGCAATGGGAATTGAAGAAGTTTGAATTCTCATTTATGTACAACATTTACACCACTCTTTCTAAGTGTGCAGGGATTAATGAAGCAAACCAACAATCCTGAACATCTTTCTCATGAAATGTTAATATTATTATATTTAGCTGTGAATTAGGTTTGAACACCCTGTGTTGTCAGGGTCTGCTTCAGCCAATGTAAATAACCAGTTTATAATCATAGATTGGTCACTTTTTCTATGGTTACACTCTCAGTAATGGAAGGGGAAGGTGAAGTACTTAATATTCTGGGATCTATCCAACTTCTTGAATAAATTAGTATTTCTTTTGGAGAAGAGGAGGGGAAGTTTTGCTTTTCAATATGAAAATACTAAAATTAAAAAAATCTCCTCAACCAAATTTGTGTGACTTAAAGCAGTAAGAGTGGATTTCAGTTTGAGACGACATCACATAAATTAGCTTTCTACATGTTTGTGTTTGTGTTTGCCCAGGAGGCAGGGGGGACAGGAGTAGGGGAAAAGCAGGCAGTTGGTGTTTCTCTGCTGCTGCTCAGGGGAGGAGGCCATTTCCCTGCATTCCATGGGGTCCCTCCCATGGGAGAAAATCTTTCATAACCGTCTCCAGTGTGAGTCCAATCCCAGGGGCAGCAGCTCTTCCAAACACTGCTGCCCGTGGGTCACTCCACAGGGTGCAGTCCTTTAGCACTGACTGCTCCAGCTTGGTCCCATCCCAAAGCACACAGATCCTACCAGGTACAGTTCTGCTCCAGTGTGGATTCTCCTTTCCACAGGCCACACATCTCTCCTGGGACTCTGCTCTAGAGAGGGTTCTAATGGGCTGCAGCCTCCCTCCAGCATCCACCTGCTCCAGTGTGTGCTCCTCTCTCCACGGGCTGCAGGGGGACAGCTTGCTTCACCATGGTCATCACCACAGGCTGCAGGGAGACACTTGGAACACCTCCTCTCCCTCCTTCAGCCCTGGCCTTGGTGCCTGCATTTGCTCTTACAACTTCTCACTGTTGTCTCTGGCAGCCATGCCGTTCTAACTTTTTTTTTTATTTCTTAAATATGTTATCACAGAGGTGTCTCTATCTCTCCTTGGCCAGCGGTGAGTCCAGCCAGGAGCTGGCCGGCATTAGTTCTGCCAGCTATGAGGGAGGCTTCCAGCAACTTCTCGAAGAAAAGCCTCCTCCATAGCCACCTCCCCCCACCCCCGCTACCAGAAACCCATGCACATAAAACCCAAATAAAGTGTTTAAACTTGGATTCTATTCATCAAAGCACTAAACATTGGACATTGGATCTTAGAAAATATCTTAGAAAACATTTCAGTTTATCTCAAGGTAGACACCTAACCTTAATCAGCTGAACATCTACCTAGACTCTATGGCTCACACAGACTGTACTTTACGTTGGCTATTCAGTTTCTGTTGCCTATGCTTATATATCTAACACCATTTTGCTAAAGGCCAATATTCTACTTGCCTCCCAGTTCTGCTAGACAATAGAGCCTTCTGAACCAAAAATTGTGAAATTCATACCAAAGGATCAAATTACCTTTTTAATCACAATTATCTCGCAACAACTGAGTTTTGAAAACTCCGTATTTTCTAGGCATTAGGCAACAGAACAGGTCAAAGGAAGGAAGGGAGATCATAGCAAAATGACCTTTCATTACTAAACTGTGTCTATGGCTAAGAGATTTTACTTAGGTTGTTACCAAGTCTCAGCTGTTATTAATTAAATTTTAAACCAGTAATAAATTGTTACATATATGAGTTTACAATGAAATTGATAAAAAGAGAAAATATTACACAGTCTAATAACGAAAGTTAATACTTGGGATTTTTTTCTTTTTTCAAAAAAAAAACAAAACACAAATTTTGTGTGTCAGCTTCAACACTTAATGATGACACTCTCAGCTTCAAAAGGGTCACCACTGAGATAAAGACCTCAAGAAATAAAATTATCTCCACAATTCTGCATACTAGGAAATATTTTTAATGGAAGCTAATCTGGAATGGATCCAACATTTAGATCATAATATTGGTATTGTGCTTCAGTACTGCAAGATGTCTTCAAAGCAAAACCCATATGGATGGTCTAATGATAATCATTGAAGATGAGAGATGCTGGATGGTTGCAGGAGAGGTATTGCTGGAATTCTGAAATCTGCTGGCAGAAAAGCATGGATAACTAGAAGTAATAAAGCATTCGATGTTGTTTAAAAGCAGAGAAAACTGGGAAATTGTGCTAAGAGAGTTAAGAGCATTGTTAAAGCACCAACAGTCCAGCGCATTACAGATAAAGTGGCAACACAGCAATCACATGCAAGACAAAAGCCATCACAGAAAGCTAGAATATTAACAGAAGGCTTGGACACAAACTGCAAGATAAACTTTGTTTGGAGCTTCATGTAAATCTCCAGGAAAATTGCCTTGTTTAAGCTACTAAGTTTCTTGGGATAAATATTGAAGATTTATGTTGTTCTATGGAAATAACAGTCTTCTCTGGAGGGCAATAAACAATACCCAAATTATATCTCCCTAAGAAATATTCCCAGAAGAGTTCTTATTGACGAAATTTTGAACCCTATAATCCAGCAATGCAGAACAGCCATTGGCAGTAACAGGTCATCAGATTTATGGTGAATTTGCTAGGTCTCAGAACGGAGGCTTGTTAGCCTTTGCTCTGTTTGAGCCTTCCTTGGCCTGGCTGCAGTTTTGTAGTACTCAGTTGATCTGTGCCAGCAATTTCTCTAATTATCCAGGTGTCTATAATTAATATGATTTGCTTCTGTTTTGTCATGAGTCAAGCGGAGTTTTATATAGCTGACAATAACAAGGAGTTATTCTATGTATAATTCATTAGTTATGACTAACAGAATTATGACACATAGAGAAATGCAGGTCTTGTAAAACAGTGGAGGCTTTGGAAAGTGGAGACAGGATGCAGAGGAGAGGAAGGCAGGCATGGGGTGATAAGGGATGGGGCAGACACTTGGCACTGGAAACTTTAGAGCTGTAAACAGCTGTAAACAACTTACTAATGTCCAGTTAAAGAAAAACAGAGATTAAGCTGGACAAAACTGATTTTAGGGGTAAAAAATAGAGTACAGAAGTAGTGTCTAGCATACATATATATAGCAAGTCCAGGTGTGACATGGAGCTGAGGATCAAGTGAGAAACCAAATGTATAAAAGTGTGTTACAAAGCATTAAAAAAATATTACCTCAGATAGGTCTGGCACTGAAAATTAGCCATACCATCCCCATCAACGTTGCCTAACATCTTTTAATTACTTATCAGGAATGAAATAGAACCTGACAGAGTATCTTTCACTAGCATTGTCTTTATTTTCCCTCCCAATATGGTGGATTACATGCTAAAGTCATTAAAGAGGTTGAAGCTTTGAAGTTATCTTCAATTTGAGAATAGATGCATTTCAGTATGATATTAACCCACCTATAAGGTCTGATCATTCTGTACCTTGAGGTTAAGTCTTGTCATATGTGCTGGGTCACATCCTGCCTGTTTAGAGCTCTGATAAATCTTGCAGACTCAGTATGACACCGAAATTCCTAACTGTCTTAAGAATACTGGAAAAAGGCTTTTAATGCATGTAAAAGTATATCCAAGTCCTCTTTTTCTGTCTCTAAAATGCTCCCTATACTAGTTGGAATCATCGGATTTTGAGAAATGTATTAATAATTAGTTTATTTTCAACTCATTGAGCAACTAAACCAAAAGAAATAAAAACAATTAAATAACAATGGGGGAATGTAACTCCCATTTGTCTGAAAAACTTCCATTAATCATTTCCTTCTGTTTTTAGAAGATGTCATCTAGGTATTGAAAAAGATTTATTGTAACTTGAATCATATTATCTGATTTTTTCGTGACCTTACCATAGCCAGTCTTACAAGGCTTCTGGGTACGTGAACAGTGATCTATGGTTGTGTTCAGTAGTGCAGCTGAGATTTCCTAGCCCAATGATTAATGGTGGGTTCAGACTGTCCATTGTACATCCTCTGCTGAGGCATAAACAGTATATTCCTAAATCTAGAACTATGTTGTAAATGTACAATCATCACAAAATTCTGTATGATAGCCCTGAGAGGAGTTGCTAGCTGTAATCAACTACCATTTATTTTAATGGAATTAAGGTGGAGTTAATAGGGACATATTAGGGTAGGAACTCAAATTAAAACACTCTATGGGAATGTTAGCTCAGGCTAGCAGACACCAGTCATGAAAAAAATTAAATTGTTAGGTTGAAATGCTCTTGAATTCTGAGAATTAACATTTAGACCTGAATCCAGTACACTTATTAGATGTTTGAGTTGCCTGAATTCTGTTCCCCTGCATACAAAACCCCTAACTCAGTCTTGCCTTTTTAATAGATTTTTCGGTTTCTTTGATACACATCAGTGGAGTATCCAGAACTTTTCTAGTCAAACCCTTCTAGTACCTTACATTTCTTCCTTAAGTTCAGTCTAAATCTACCATCTTTCAATTTAAATCCATTACCCATTGTCCTGTCACAGAATCACAGAATCACAGAATCAGTAAGGTTGGAAAAGACCATAGAGATCATCAAGTCCAACCTATCACCCGTTACCTAATCTAATCTAGTCAAACCTGTTACCTAACCTGACCTGTTGCCATCCTACAACCAACACATCATCCTACCTATAACACACTACCCTAATATCTAGGTCATGTCACCAAGAACTTCATCCAACCTTTTCTTAAACACCTCTAGGGACGATGACTCCACCACCTCCTTGGGCAGCCCATTCCACTGAGAGATCACCCTCTCTGTGAAAAAGTTCCGCCTAATGTCCTTAGAGTCTCTGGTCTTTCTTTATCTTTCTTTTAGGTTTCTTTTATGTACTGAAAAGCTACAATAAGGTTTTCCCAAGACTTGTTTTCTCCTGGCTGAACAACCCCAGATTTCTTACTTTTCCTCAGAAGAAAGGGCAAGAAATTAATGGTGGGTCATTCTGGTCATTCTCATGGTCTATCTCCCGGTTCATTTAGACAATGTCCATATCTTGCACATGTACTGGGGGGTCTCCTGATTTCTTATTCTTTGGGACACAGGTCTTGAGAGTTTGATGGCTGTGATACTTGGATATTAAACATCTCTTCTGTGTCCCTATTTGCTCTAGGGGTTTATCCCATGGGACACTTTTTAAGCATATCTCCTTGCCATCAAGATGCCAGGGGTTCAGGAAGCCTAGACATACTATAAAATGAGTTAATGAAGGCACAGTACAAATGGAGACTCAGAGCACAAGAAAAATCACTGCAGTTGACTGAGCCAAGAGAAACCAATTGTATTAATAATGAGAATATTCTGAAAAAGTGTTCTGCTTCACGTAGTTTTAAATGGGACTGTTTTCCACAGTTCATCACAATTCCAGCTGTAGCCAAGCTGATAACTTTGTCGTTGTTGGGAATTTTGTTTGTTTGCTTGGTTTTGGATAACACAAACCTCATAAAATACCATGTTTTTCACATAAATATATCAATATTTTATAAAATACAAAATATATTATGGAGCTTTCATTTTTGATCTAATTATGTAACAGCTAAAGCATCAATAAAACTGCAGCAAAAAACATGGTGGAAAATTACTGTCACTATTATTCAGTAAAAAATACTCAATTTTTGAAAAAGATCTTATTTTCTAGAAAAATCTGTGTTGCGTGAAAATTGATGTCTGGTTTCAATTACTGTGGTATAGTTATTGCTCATTTCATATATTATAAATTATAAGATATATTTGGCATAACATGAAAAATAAACAGTTACCTAAATATTCTTTTGCTTTAGAAGACATTGTCATTGCATTGAAATTAATTTCTTTTCCCATTTATCAATGTTTAGTACATTCTTTTATTGTTTTCATTGCTGTTCTAAAGAAAATAAAAATAACTATGCTCTCACATTTCCTGTTAATTAAGTAATTAAAGATTTATTGTCATAACAGTTTTCTCATGTGGAAACGTTTAACTTAAGAGCTTACATTATTGCAGTTTGGTCTATACAAACACATCATTGTCTTATATCCATCTATGACTAGAAGGTTTTATTTCTGTTATTGCAAGTTGTTTTACTTAAATCGGGTAAGAGTAACATGTTTCTTTCTTTTCTTTTGACTCTTTCTTACACTGTATTTCCTTTCCAATACAAATGATCCATATTCCAAGCCTGCTCCCTTCACACTGTCTGAGTCTACCCCTTGTGATTATTTAAAATGAAATTAATTATTTTCCAGTGTTTTGAAGAGGATATTTCTATTCTCAGTTCTGCCTCACTTAAAAAACTGGAAACTCCAGTAAGACCAAATGTGTTACTCTCTTTAGAAACAATCAGATATAAAGAAGTTCTGTTTACAGGGTGCATTGATACTTTGCTTTTACAGGTTCACAGTCTCTGTACGGGCAACAGCTGGTGAGTTGGACTAGAGGATCCTTGTGGGTCCCTTCCAACTTGTAGTATTCTGTGTGATTCTGTGTGTGATTCTGAGTTAGAAGGGACTCATAGGATCATCTAGTCCAACCCCCAAGTGAATGCCCACCCAGGAATTGAACCCACAAGTGTGGAACCACGAGCAACATGCTCCATCGATCCAAGCCTCACATCATCTAGGCCATGTCACTGAGTGCCTCGTCCAGTATTTTCTTAAACACTTCCTGGGATGGCGACTCCACCAACTCCCTGGGCAGACCATTCCAGTAAGGAATTACTTTCTCTGTGAAAAAGCTCTTTCTAACATCCAGCCTAAACCTCCCCTGGTGCAGCTTGAGGCCATGTCCTCTTCTTCAAGTGCTGGTAGCCTGAGAGAAAAGATTCACACTCACCCAACTGCAACCTGCCTTCAGGTAGTTGTAAACAGCAATGAGGTCACCTCTGAGGCTTCTCTTCTCCAGGCTGAACAACCCCACCTCCAGCAGTCGCTCCCCATAGGGCTTGTCCTCCAGGCGTTTCACCATCCTTGTTGCCCTTCTCTGGAGCCTCTCAAGCAGTTCAACATCCTTCTTAAACTGGGGAGCCCAGAACTGAACACAGTACTCAAGATGTGGTCTGACCAGCACCGAGTAAAGGGGAAGGATAACTTCCCTGGTCCAACTGACCACACTGTTCCTAATACAGGCCAAGGTGTCATTGCCCCTCTTAGCCACCTGGGCACACTGCTGGCTCATATTAAGTTTTCTGTCAACCATTACTCCTAAATCCCTCTCCATTTCACCACTCTCCAGCCACTTGTCTCAGCCGATAGCAATGCATGGGATTGTTATGTCTAAAGTGAAGATCCCGGTACTTGCCTGCAGGACAACTGGACTTCTGGACTGGAGGAAGGAGTAGGGGTACAGTATAACCCCACTGTAATACAGGAGGAGGTAGTTAAAGGCTTACTGAATGACTTGGATCCTCACATCCAAGGGCCCAGATGAGATCCATCCTATAGTGATGAAAGAGCTGGCAAATGAACTCCCTAAGACGCTCTCTGTAATTTACCATCAGCCCTGGCTTACTGGTGATGTACCGGAAGACTGGAAATTGACTAATGTGACACCTATCCACAAAAAGGGCAGGAAAGATGATCTGAGTAGTTATAGACCTGTCAGCCTGACCTCAGCCCCAGGCAAAGTAATGAAGCAGATAATCCTTTCTGCTATCACCAGCACCTGCAAAATGACCATGACATTAGACCGAGTCAGCACAGATTTAGGAGAGGTAGGTCTTGCCTGACCAACTGGATCTCCTTTTATGATCTGGTGACTCACCTGGTTGACGATTAAAAGGCTGTGGATGTTGTGTACTTGGATCTTAGCAAAGCCTATGACACGGTTTCCCATGGTAAGCTTCAGGAGAAACTCTTAGAGCGTGGACTGGATAGAAGCATTTTACATTGGGTTAGGAATTGGCTGAGTGGATGACCTCAGAGAGTGTTGGCAAATGGTGCTACATCCAGCTGGCAGCCAGTCACTAGTGGAGTCCCGCAGGGATTTGTGCTTGGGCCGGAACTGTTAAATATCTTTATTGATAATATGGATGAGGCAGTTGAGTCCACCTTAAGCAAGTTTGCAGATGATACCAAGCTGTGGGCAAATGTTGAACTGCCAGAGGGTAGAAGGGCCCTTCAGAGGCACCTTGATAAGCTCAAGAAATGGGCAGATTCCAATGATATGAGATTTAACAAGTCTAAGTGCCGGGTTCTTTTTTTAAATTCTATCTTAAGTTTAGAAATAATGTGGTCATTTCTGTCTCTATTATGCTTCTTATTAGAGTTGAATGAATGGAAGAAGGATGTTGAGATCCTTGAGCGTGTCCAGAGGAGGGCGACAACGATGGTGAAGGGGCTGGAACACAAGCCCTATGAGGAGCGACTGAGAGAGCTGGGGTTGTTCAGTCTGGAGAAGAGGAGGCTGAGGGGAGACCTTATCGCTCTCTACAACTACCTGAAAGGGAGGTGTAGCCAGCTGGGTGTTGGTCTCTTCTCTCTGGCTACAAGTGATAGAACAAGAGGACACAGTCTTAAACTGCATCAGGGGAGATTTCGACTGGACATTAGAAGGAACTTTTTCACAGAGAGGGTGATGTCTCAGTGGAATGGGCTGCCCAAGGAGGTGGTGGAGTCACAGTCCCTAGAGGTGTTTAAGAAAAGGTTGGATGATTCACTTGGTGGCAGAACCTAGATATTACTGTAGTGTGTTATAGGTAGGATGGTGTGTTGGTAGCAGGATGGCAACAGGTTAGGTAACAGGTTTGGCTAGGTTAGGTAATAGGTGATAGGTTGGACTTGATGATCTCTATGGTCTTTTCCAACCTTACTGATTCTGTGATTCTGTGATTCTGTGAATGGATTCAAACTGAAACAGGTTGTATTGGGTTTGTGTGTGTTTGGGTTTCTGGTAGCGGGGGGTGGGAGGGGCTACGAAGGAGGCTTTTCTTCAAGAAGTTGGTGGAAGCCTCCCTCATAGCTGGCAGAACTAATGCCAGCCACCTCCTGGCTGGACTCACCACTGGTCAAGGCCAGGCCAATCAGGACTGATAGAGGCACCACTATGATAATACTTTTAAGAAGAAAAAAAAGGTTAGAACAGGAAGAAGAAGATTGCTGCCAGAGAAGAGCAGTGAGAAGTTGTAACAGCAAATGCAGGCACCAAGGCCAGGGCCAAACGAGGGAGAGGAGGTGTTCCAAGTGTCTCCCTGCAGCCTGTGGTGATGACCATGGTGAAGCTGGCTGTAGCCCTGCAGCCCATGGAAAGATCACAGGAATGCAGAAATCCACCTGTAACCCGTGGAGAGAGGAGCACACACTGGAGCAGGTGGATGCTGGAGGGAGGCTGCAGCCCATTGGAGCCCTCTCTGGAGCAGAGTCCCAGCAGAGACGTGTGGCCTGTAGAAAGGAGAGTCCACACTGGATCAGAACTGCACCTGGTAGGATCTGTGTGCTTTGGGATGGGACCAAGCTGGAGCACTCAGTGCTAAAGGACTGCACCCTGTAGAGTGAGCCACAGGCAGCAGTGTTTGGAAGAGCTGCTGCCCCTGGGATTGGACTCACACTGGAGACGGTTATGAAAGATTTTCTCCCATGGGAGGGACCCCATGGAATGCAGGGAAATGGCCTCCTCCCCTGAGCAGCAGCAGAGAAACACCAACTGCCTTCTTTTCCCCTACTCCTGTCCCCCCCTGCCTCCTGGGGGAAGGGGGGAATGTGGTGTCTGTTGTAAGAGATGGAGGGCTGGGGGAGAAGGTTGCCTTTAAGATGATACTTCTCACTTTAAGCTCTGATCTTGTTAGAAATATATTCTTTACATCCCCACTTTGGAGTTTTGTTTTGCCTGTGGCAGTAAAAGATTTCTAATAGTCCTTATTCCTGCTGTAGCAAAACCCTTCTGGTTTTTTTTTTCCTTTTCTTCTTTCCCCTCTTTGTATGAGGCAGAGGGGACAGAGGGGTGAAGTGAGAGAATGGCTGGTGGTGAGTCCCTGGCATCCAGCCAGGGTCAAATGACCACATTGGGTTTTTTTGGTTCGGTTTGTATTTTATTTGTTTAGGCTTGTTTTGTTTTGCATAAAGTAATTCCAGTAACAAAAGTGGCCTATGAATTTCTCCTTCTTGCTGCCTTTTCCCCTTTGGGTTTGCCTGGTGTCTGGTGTTTCCCCCAGTTCCTCTACTATAAACATTTCCTGGGCTGCCACGTGAGGTTTATCTGAGCGCTAACCCAGACTAATCATTTCTGCTAGAGGGTAAAAGGAGTGCTAATTATACGGATCACAAACAAGTCCAGTGGCAAGACTGGGGAGGGAGGGATTGAGAGGATCTGGTGGGAATGAAAAGTGAACCTGGGACCTTTGGTGGACAGAGGAGAAGGACCTCCTAAAAGCTATTGAAAACTAGTACACTGAGAGACTTTGCTCTCTGGGCTACAGTGAACATCGGTCTTGACAACACGGTGTTAGATGTTACTCAGATTTTCAAATTTTTTTCCTATTGTTCAAGGAAGAACGAGGGAGGATGAGTTCTCCAGGGACTAAGCTGTCATTACTTTAAAGGCTGTTAACACTACTAATTGACACAATGAGATAGGTCCTGAACTGGGATTACTTCACAAGTATTGAAAAGTCCCTCAGAGAATTTGCCTATATTTTCATATTTTTCTTTTTCCTGTTGTTGTGGTTTAATGTTTCCATAATGCTGTAAGAAGTCAGAAACCACAATTTAGAAGTGAGAACTTTCCTAGTAGTTTTCATAGGTGATAAAAAGATGTTAAGGGTAATTATATTTCCAATTATTTGGCTTCTCAGAGTAAAGAAGGGAAGATAAAGGTAGGCTTTACTGTGAATTGTGGTGTGCACTTTTCCAGGTGGAAGTCAGTTCTATTCTAAAATTCAGAAGACCAGTTCAACAGATATGGATAAGGATATTGTTTAGGATGGAGATAGTAACCAAGAAAATATACATGGACCATGCTACCAACCCTAACCAAAGCTCTAGTGAGGCAGAAGTTCAAATGGAGGAAGCTCAGCATAAGAGGCAGTGATATTTATACCACCTTGTTTATGATTTACAGTGCTACAGAATTATCTCATCTCCATCTGCTGATCTTAGAAATAGACAAGTAGAAATAGCAGAGCACCAGACATGCAAATCATTTCTACTGGCATCCATATGTCATTCATGAAAAGGGAAGCATTGAAAGGACAGAACACACACACATATCCTGGTGCTGCCACAGAGAAAACAGATGTGAAAAAGTTTGTGGATATCACAGTTTAAAATTAGGCTGAAAACATGCCAAAGGCTCTAACTGGGCCCTAAATCTAATTGTCCAAGAATTGTATTTCACTACAAGTATGGACAGAATCGTCAAAGACTAATAGGCAGAAGTCATAAAAACACTTGGAAAACAGTAAATATCAGTAGAGGAAAAAAGACTGTTCAGGAAGTTACACCTTGTCAAGGAAAATAAGTAAAGTATTTAAAACAAGTCAGTGTTGAAAAGAAAAGTGTATCTGATCTTGTCTTCTTAATTGATGCTACACTTTTAAAAATTACCTGCGTACAAGTAATTAAGAAGGATGTGCATTTCACTTGTATAAGGTCTCTGTTGTGCTTTGCTGCCAGAGTGATGTGGCATTACCTGGATACAAATGTAATCTACAATGTTTGTAAAATAAGTCCTAGGCTACCAACACTGTTTTCATGGATGTGCAGTGGTGTATCCTGGTCTTAGCACTTTCTTCTTGTTTCAGTGAAGGTAAGAGTTTAAATGCTGAAACATTAATTTCACTGTTTAAATTGAACAGAAGTCAAGAACATAAAATTAATCGGAAGTTACAACTGACCTCTTCTTCCTGTATAGTATTCAAAATCAGAGAGTTATCTGGAGACTCAATAACCCCTTGTGTGGAAAGAACATAGATTCCTAGGTTCAGTATGTTAATATGTAAAGCAATTTATTCTGAGACCATATCATTTGTCTCATCATGGAATGCTTCTCTCTAATCAGATGATATTAAATATACACTAGTAAAATAATCTGTAAACATGTGTATAATAATAAATTAATAACAAAAAAGCTATAACAAACCTTTCACCCACAAATATTTGTATAGGTTATTATAGTTCCATTCCCAAGTTCACAGGTTCACAATTTATTCTGAGTTGGAAGGGACCCATAGCATCATTTAGTCCAACTCCCAAGCGAACGCCCACCCAGGGATCAGACCCACAAGCGTGGAACCACGAGCACAACGCTCCATCTGTCCAAGCCTCCCATCATCTAGACCATGTCGCTGAGCTCCTCATCGAGTCTTCTTTTAAACACCTCCAGGGAAGGCGACTCCACCACCTCCCTGGGCAGACCATTCCAATGAGAGATCACTCTCTCTGTGAAAAACCTCTTCCTAACATTCAGTCTAAATCTCCCTTGGCGTAGTTTAAGGCTATGTCCTCTTGTTCTGGTGTCATTAGAGAGAGAAGAGATCCACACCCACCTGACTGTGACCTCCCTTCAAGTAGTTGTAAACAGCAATGAGGTCACCTCTGAGTCTCTTCTTCAGGCTGAACAACCCCAGTTCCTGCAGTCGCTCCCCGTAGGGCTTGTTCTCCACTCTTTTCACCATCCTTGTTGCCCTTCTCTGGACCCTCTCAAGCAGCTCAACATCCTTCTTAAACTGGGGAGACCAGAAGTTGTAGTAATTAAAATAATTTTAACCCGGAAAGTGCTCTGACTCAAGCATTAAGATAAGGGTATCTTTATGCTAGCAATAGTAGATCAGTGTTGAAAGAGATGGAATCCCTCTGTTTGTTTTACACACAGGGCATTGCCTTAAATCTCCAAAAGTGGTAATATGTAGTTAAATTTATGTGGTTAAACTTCAAGCTTTGGCTGCTAGCAGCATCACATTCATCTCCTGCTAAAATCTGAAGACATGTGAAGTACTCCGCTGCACTAGGCTTCTGGGACTTCCACAGTCATTAAAATAGAGATCCTCCAGGGAAGGACATCAGTTTTAATAGGATAGAGCAGCTGGGTGTATGACATACACCTCAGTCTGAGTAGGACTCATCAAGAAACGAAGGGTAGGACTCATCAATCTCACCTGACTTTCAGCACAGGTACCTAATTTTAACTGGTTATTTGAGCTCCCATTATCATCAGTAGAGATCTGATCAATTCAGTTAATGGAGTTTAGGATGCAATTCCTCTGAAAAAATGTAGGCATCTGTTTAGGATGAGATGAATCACACTCTAAATTCCATTGTCTCTATTACTAGATCTTCCCTGGCACTAAAAGGAATTGAAAGTGACTTGGTGAAATGCACATTTTCACCCACATTTAGTCAGATGAATCCTGTTATAAAGGACGTTGCCTGAAGAACTCAGTATTACAAATGTTCCAAATATTTGTCTAACCCAGCCTCATGGGAATAAGCAGGTCATCAAACAGCTGCTCTCTTTCCAACGCATAAAGAGAGAGAAAGAGGACTTTCCTTTAACTGATTTTCTCTGAAATATAGCGGAAGAAGAGGCAACACTTGACACATAATTGGAAGGAATTGCACTATGTAGCTGTCTACAACAAACAGAATGGTCATGCAAAAATCTGAGGTCAGGCTTTCTCAAAGAAATAACATATTTTATTCTGATTTCTCCAGGGGAAAATTTCCACCTTTAGAACAGAGCTAAATAATTTTTAAGGGTTTTTCCACACATATGCATCTTCTTTTAGGAACCCAGGTCAACATAATTTCCAATCAGCCAACTCTCACGATAGTGTCTCTAAGCCCATGGCATAAACAATCTGAACTAAATAATTGCTAAGCAATTATATAATGTAGGGAGCTTTGAGGTGGACTTCAGGGATCTGAAGTAGGACATCCAGGACATCCTGTCTGGCAAGCTGAGGCTCAAGCACTTAGCTCAAATATGTCAGCACTTTGTGCCACATGGTGTGGCAGATTTAAGCTATATTTGTGCTCCTATGACACTTTTACTGATCCATATCCTATATCCCTTGAGGGCTGAGTAAATTTCATTGCCTGATAACCTGGTAACAACTGACAATTCAGCTGAGCATATTGAAGACTCATGCTCACATTCCCTTTAGGCCATTNTGTGTGGAAAGAACATAGATTCCTAGGTTCAGTATGTTAATATGTAAAGCAATTTATTCTGAGACCATATCATTTGTCTCATCATGGAATGCTTCTCTCTAATCAGATGATATTAAATATACACTAGTAAAATAATCTGTAAACATGTGTATAATAATAAATTAATAACAAAAAAGCTATAACAAACCTTTCACCCACAAATATTTGTATAGGTTATTATAGTTCCATTCCCAAGTTCACAGGTTCACAATTTATTCTGAGTTGGAAGGGACCCATAGCATCATTTAGTCCAACTCCCAAGCGAACGCCCACCCAGGGATCAGACCCACAAGCGTGGAACCACGAGCACAACGCTCCATCTGTCCAAGCCTCCCATCATCTAGACCATGTCGCTGAGCTCCTCATCGAGTCTTCTTTTAAACACCTCCAGGGAAGGCGACTCCACCACCTCCCTGGGCAGACCATTCCAATGAGAGATCACTCTCTCTGTGAAAAACCTCTTCCTAACATTCAGTCTAAATCTCCCTTGGCGTAGTTTAAGGCTATGTCCTCTTGTTCTGGTGTCATTAGAGAGAGAAGAGATCCACACCCACCTGACTGTGACCTCCCTTCAAGTAGTTGTAAACAGCAATGAGGTCACCTCTGAGTCTCTTCTTCAGGCTGAACAACCCCAGTTCCTGCAGTCGCTCCCCGTAGGGCTTGTTCTCCACTCTTTTCACCATCCTTGTTGCCCTTCTCTGGACCCTCTCAAGCAGCTCAACATCCTTCTTAAACTGGGGAGACCAGAAGTTGTAGTAATTAAAATAATTTTAACCCGGAAAGTGCTCTGACTCAAGCATTAAGATAAGGGTATCTTTATGCTAGCAATAGTAGATCAGTGTTGAAAGAGATGGAATCCCTCTGTTTGTTTTACACACAGGGCATTGCCTTAAATCTCCAAAAGTGGTAATATGTAGTTAAATTTATGTGGTTAAACTTCAAGCTTTGGCTGCTAGCAGCATCACATTCATCTCCTGCTAAAATCTGAAGACATGTGAAGTACTCCGCTGCACTAGGCTTCTGGGACTTCCACAGTCATTAAAATAGAGATCCTCCAGGGAAGGACATCAGTTTTAATAGGATAGAGCAGCTGGGTGTATGACATACACCTCAGTCTGAGTAGGACTCATCAAGAAACGAAGGGTAGGACTCATCAATCTCACCTGACTTTCAGCACAGGTACCTAATTTTAACTGGTTATTTGAGCTCCCATTATCATCAGTAGAGATCTGATCAATTCAGTTAATGGAGTTTAGGATGCAATTCCTCTGAAAAAATGTAGGCATCTGTTTAGGATGAGATGAATCACACTCTAAATTCCATTGTCTCTATTACTAGATCTTCCCTGGCACTAAAAGGAATTGAAAGTGACTTGGTGAAATGCACATTTTCACCCACATTTAGTCAGATGAATCCTGTTATAAAGGACGTTGCCTGAAGAACTCAGTATTACAAATGTTCCAAATATTTGTCTAACCCAGCCTCATGGGAATAAGCAGGTCATCAAACAGCTGCTCTCTTTTCAACGCATAAAGAGAGAGAAAGAGGACTTTCCTTTAACTGATTTTCTCTGAAATATAGCGGAAGAAGAGGCAACACTTGACACATAATTGGAAGGAATTGCACTATGTAGCTGTCTACAACAAACAGAATGGTCATGCAAAAATCTGAGGTCAGGCTTTCTCAAAGAAATAACATATTTTATTCTGATTTCTCCAGGGGAAAATTTCCACCTTTAGAACAGAGCTAAATAATTTTTAAGGGTTTTTCCACACATGCATCTGCTTTTAGGAACCCAGGTCAACATAATGTCCAATCAGCCAACTCTCACAATAGTGTCTCTACGCCCATGGCATAAACAATCTGAACTAGATAATTGCTAAGCAATTATATAATGTAGGGAGCTTTGAGGTGGACTTCAGGGATCTGAAGTAGGACATCCAGGACATCCTGTCTGGCAAGCTGAGGCTCAAGCACTTAGCTCAAATATGTCAGCACTTTGTGCCACATGGTGTGGCAGATTTAAGCTATATTTGTGCTCCTATGACACTTTTACTGATCCATATCCTATATCCCTTGAGGGCTGAGTAAATTTCATTGCCTGATAACCTGGTAACAACTGACAATTCAGCTGAGCATATTGAAGACTCATGCTCACATTCCCTTTAGGCCATTCACTCTTACTGAATATGTATACCAGCAGAATAATTTAATCTCTGTTTTCATCTCTCCTTTCTTCCGCTTAATGAGGTAGTAAAATAATTTGTAATACACTGGTTTTTTAGCTGCCGTGTTCACCTCCTTTAATGTATCTATATTTTGGAAACTAGAAATACTCAGGAAGTGAATGCCAATGATTTTTATGCTCATTAAGGGCAAATTAAAAAAAATATATATTTTTTTTAAATGAACTGAGGTATGGTTGGATGTGCAAGGACATAAATATCACTCAGCATTTAACCAGAGCTCTTGTTGTCTGGAGTAAAAATCCAATAAACCTCCTCTTTAAAGGCATGTTATTTACAGTGTTTTTCTTCCCTTAGGGGATACATTTACAAGCTCGATGCCAATAATTCTAGGCAGGAAACCTTGTGATTACATCTGAAAACTGTGTTCAGCAGCAGATGAATTAGCTGTCCCTTCTGATGGCAGATAACTCTATTTGTGTTTCATAACTTTTGTTTTAGTTAAAAAGTAATTTCTAACATTTTATCAGGAATTAGATGAACACAGTATTATAGAAACATGGAATAATTGTGGCTGGAAGGGATGTCTGGATATCATATGGTTCAACCTACCTCTCAAAACCAATCCAGTTTCAAATCTAAATCCACAGATACCCAAATATTAGAGCTTCAGGGTTCCAAATATATATCAAAGACCTGTAACTGACATTAGGCCAATTTCTAGTTATAAGACTCACCTGTATAAAATTCTTTTGTGCTTGATATCCAATCAATCTTCACAAAGGATGAGGAGAATTGATTGTAGAGGGTATTGCTTTTGCAAGGTATGGAACAACTTATACCTCTGACTTAGTCTTCCAAAGATTTTGAGCTTTCAGATTTTTTTCTAGATTATATTTCTGATTTGTGCATTGGAAATGGGAAGTCCTATGTGGCAAATTGTAAAGAAGAGACTGTAAGAAAGATCATGTAATCTCAACTGAATATTTGTTGGAGTCCTGAGGAAGCATTCCTTGCATGCAAAGCTTAAAGATGAGATAATGATGCCTAAGGTGCCTCAAAAAAAAAAAAAAGTTTCTATCATTCACACACCTAATGAGAAATGCACAAGGTAGCATGAGAATCATTGGAGACCAACTACAAGATAGCTAAGAATCATTGGAGACCAACTACAAGATAGCTAATTTTGTTATCTTTATATCCAGTTTCCAACTGTGCCATGAGTATATAGGTAATGAACCTATTATGAAGGCACATGATGAGTGTTTTGAGATTATAAGAGCAGAATGTAAATGCCCTGATACAGAGCAGTTATTCTCAAAAAGCAAGTTAGGTTGTGATAGGAGTTAATATCAGAGTAAAACATATTAGGGTGTATACGGTTTACATAGCAAGGTTTAGGTAGTGGAGGAGGCTTCTGTGAGAAAGATCATAGGCTGACCTTATGTTGGGCATTGTTGGTTAGCACTGTAGCATTTGTGAGAAAAAAGAGTGACAAATGATGTGAGGTAAAAAAATCACTGTTTTTTCATCTTAATTTCTCCTGTTGTCCTGTTGAGAAGCAGTGAGAGAGTGACTAAGTGGGCATCCAGGAGCCAGCCAAGGTCAAACCCACCACAAGGATTCTGAAATAAGCTTCAAGAACAGAAAAAGGACCAATGAACGGAAGCTGTTCCTGCTGATTGTATCACAGTATCACCGTATAGATAAGGCTGGAAAGGACCTTGAAGATCATCTAGTCCAACCTGTAATCCAACTATCCTATCCTCTACATCTAGATCATAGCACCTCGTCCAGCCTCCCCTTTAACACATCCAGGGTTGGCGACACAACCACCTCTGCAGGCAACCCATTCCACATCCGAATCACTCTTTCAGTAAAAAACCTTTTCCTAATATCAAGCCTAAACTTTCCCTGCTGAAGCTTAGGACTATGACCTCTCGTCCTGTCCCCAGAGACCAAGGAGAAAAGACCAACACCTGCCTGGCTACAACCTCCTTTTAGATAGTTATAGACAGCAATAAGGTCACCCCTGAGCCTCCTCTTTTCTAGGCTAAACAGATCCAGAAAAAACAAATATTCCCCCATTGGGGAATCGAACCCTGGTCTCCCGTGTGACAGGCAGGGATACTCACCACTATACTAAGGACGTTACTGATTCTGTCTTCAGAATCAGTATTTTACTGATGTCAGATATATTATGGCAAATACAATGAGCCACAGTCCATCACCAGCTCTGTCACCTCAGCTGATGGTAGGTGATGGGATTTTAAAAGTAAGCATCCTGAGCTTTTGGGTACTTGCTCCATAGTTTAGATACAGAAAATTATGACATGCAAGATTTAAACACATTTTGGTATATAATAAAGAAACGCTGAAATTCAGACTTGTTTGTTTGTTTGTTTATTTGAGATAAATGAAAACATTGCACATGGTATATTTGAGTGAAAATAAGCTTTTTACTTCACCTTTCCACTTTTCTGGAAGTCAGGAATAATGAAGAAACCTACACTTTCAAGAAGGGACTATTTTTTCATTTTCATTTACAAAGTATCATATGAAATTCTTGTTTAGTTCCTTTTTTAAGTCTTAGTTCCTCATGCTTATGGTCCTTATATCTGCTAAAAGTAAAAAACCCAACCCACAACATTATTTAGAAATGTGAGGAAATGACATACAAGCATGTAAAGGAGATTCCTAGTCTGTGTGATTTCAAAATATAATACCTCAAACCCCTTACTCACCTAAGAATACCTTACTCACAGGATTGATCTTCCTGATTTACACAGTGTAGTAGCATGAACAAGGAAGACACAGGAGCAGAGCTTTTGTAGGGTCTGGCCCTCAAGTGACCATGGAGATTGGCTTTTTGTTTGGCAGTAAACATTTGTGAAAATAAATTGCCCAATCTACAGTGTGTCCCTATAGTGTTCCATTGTTTACGGATCATTTACAACGCTCTTGTGAGCACCTTACTGAAAGTACTTTGAAATATCAAAATGGACATTATTTTTGTAACGAGGATTAGGGTTTAATAGCTTCATTCACACATGAGGAATTGCAGGCTTTCCTGATAGGCATCTATTAAACAAAATGGTTTGCAACCTCTGGTTGAGGTGAGAAAAAACATTGTGTTACTTCTCTGAACTGAGATTAAATAGATCTTATGTTCAAGCCGGAGATTTTTGTAGAAAGAAAAAGTAGCAGATTTTTATTACAATGCTTTTTTAATGGTGATGACTGAAGTGGAAAATAATCCATGCTGCTGTCAAAAAAGAAGAAAGGTATTGGGAGAAAAGTTTCAGGAATATGAAAGCCTAACTCCTTAAAGTATGAACTTGGGCCCAATTTCCAATTCTATTAATGTTCTCAAAGTTACAGGTGAGTGCCCAGGAGAATTATCTGAAATCTTTTTTTTTTCCATCTACTTAACAATCAAAGAAATTTGAGTCTTAAACTATTTGTGGCACCAATGGAATTCATTGAGATGGGAAGAGTAAAACTATTTTTCAGATATAGAAGGCATTCACTTTTCTTTATTATAAATCCATTCACTACATTGTGTTTATTCTCATTAATTAAATAGCTTGAATAAATATTAATGGATTCTGGAGTTTTGTTCTAGCTACAGTGAAATTACGATTAACTTTCTACGATTTTAATCTGAGCTAGCCTGTACTTTTTAGGTCTTAGTGTGAGTTTGAGATCATTCCAAATAGGCAGTTTAGATCTGCCTGCTCAGACTTGGAGGCTAAGACAGTTTAACAAGAAAAATAGAGGGTATTCTGTTTCACTCAAATTTAGTGCCAGATGAAAATTCTGATCAAATTTATTTTAAATAATTATCACATGGCTTGGTGCCCTGGTTTACTATATAAATTCCTAATACTGACAGTTGTTATCATACCTTAAGAGACTATTTGGCCTGATTCCATTGTCCACCGGAAGGTATTGACTGCCATTTCAGATATATTTTGAAGTATCATGTGTGGCTTCCACCTTCCAGAAGGGCCTATTTTCTCTATTATATTTGTCAATCCAAATGTGTAGGTTTCCGACAGCTTTAGACAATTAGTAGTGGTAAACCACTTTTGCATAGAAAACTGAATTTTCACATTATTAGTTATAAGGGAAATTCGCTGCTTTACTTACACCTTAAACAGCACTGACTTTCCCTGGTTTATTTTCCTTCAACTGATATGCCACTGCAGAATGACCCAGATCTTTGACATATCTCCCTAGCTCCATGTCTCTAAAACATATGACATTTCATATGGCTTTACATACCAACACTTAAGCAATGGCCTATATTTATTTGCTTGTGCAATAGGTGTTTTCGTCTGAAGCTGAATTGTGCCCTCAGTGACTGTTAATCAGAGATCTATTCCTGAAGGAGGCACTAAAAAACTATTGCAGGAAACAGATATGACTTTGTCCATACTAATAAACAAAAAATGGCCAGGGCAATGGCTTAGGTCAACTGGCACTTTATTGAGTGAATCCTGAGGACTTGAGGAGTTAAATAAAAATAATGGACTACTGCAACTGGGTGCTTAAGACAAGGCCTCATTATTTTGCATAAAAGGACTGTTTTATGGTGTGGATAAGACAGTTTTTAGTGCTTTAATCTCACCCTGCACCTCCACCTTTCCTTCATTTTCTGTAACTCAATTCAAAGGATAATCTCCAGTGTCAGTTGTAATCTATTTGTCTGGTCAGTAAAATTGGTTTAGAAGAGACAGATAATGACCTAGTAGCCAGGGGGTAATTTGAACAATGCACCTGCCTTACCATAGTGTTGATCAAAATTTGACTCAAGCCAAATTTAGAAGAAACGAACATTTGCAATCGGTATGAAAATATAACTTAATCATTGTATCCCGTAAACAGTGAGCATAAATAATATGACAGTGGGGCGCGTGTGAGGATCTCCTCTTGAATAGGAACATGTCTCAAGGTTACTCCTTGGGACCAAGAGAGTCTTTACGTTTTTACTGTGTCAGATACTGAGTAAATTGAGAAACTTTGAAATTTTAGATAACTGATATAAAAGATTGAATGTACAGATATAATTCTTTGGACATAATACACTGACCAAGCCTAGGACTAAGTCTGGATTCAGCCAAAACTAAACTCTCAATTAAGAAGGTATTTAGAATGCATGACTCAATGAAAAAGTCTCCCTGACAGTCTGACCCCATCATCTATGCAGTAAATAAACACAACTTGCTATCAAATCTTGTTAAGTCACTGTTTCATTTACCATCAGCATTGTAAAAGCAGTGGTTTATATCAAAAATTGTGCTAGTTCTCTCTTGTGAGTACAGTAATGTACCAGAAGACAGGAAATTGGCTAGTGTGAAACCCATCCACAAGAAGGGCTGGGAAGAAGATCTGGAAAATTATAAACCTGTCAGCCTGACCTAGGTCCTGGGTAATCATGGAACAGATAATCCTGAGCACTGTTATACAGAACCTGCAAAATAACTATGACATTAGATCTAGTTAGCACGGATTTAAGAGAAGTAGGTCCTGTCTGACCAACCTGATCTCCTTTTATGAGCTGGTGACTCACCTGGTTGACAATAGAAAGGCCGTGGATGTTGTGTACTTGGATCTTAGCAAAGCGTTTGACAAGGTTTCCCATCGTAAGCTTCAGAAGAACTTCTTAGAGCATGATTGGATAGGAGCACTCTGTGTTGGGTTAGGAATAGGTTAGATAGATGAGCCTAGAGTGTTTTGGTAAACAGTGCCACATCCTGCTGGTGGCCCATCTCTAGTGGAGTCCCACAGAGATCAGTGCTTGGCCCAGCACTGTTTAATACCTTTATTGATGATATGGATGAGGGGAATTGAGTCCACCATTAGCAAATTCACAGATGATACCAAGTTGGGGGTAAATGTGGAGCTTCCAGAGGGTAGAAGGGCCCTTCAGAGAGACCCTAATAGGCTAGAGAAATGGGCAGATTCTAATAGTATGAGATTTAACAAGTCCAAGTGCCAGATTCTTCACTTTGGGCATAACAACCCCGTGCATTGCAAATGGCTGTAGGACGAGTGGCTGGAAAGTGGTGAAATGGAGAGGGATTTGGGAGTAATGGTTGACAGAANTTGGAGTCGTCATCCCTGATGGTGTTTAAGAATAGACTGGATGAGGAACTCAGTGACATGGTCTAGATAATGGGATGATAGGACAGGAAATTAAGTTGTATAATTAAAAAAATATTTAGAAATATGATGAGATGACCCTGAGTTTGTCTCAGATAGAATATGGTGCCCATGGCTCTGGTGTTGTGGGTTCGATCCCTTTATGGCCAACTTTTGAGTTGGACTTGATGATCCTTGTGGGTTCCTTCCAACTCAGAATATTGTGTGACTCTGTGATTCTGTGTGTCACTCCACAAAGCTTCAGTTATAAATGTTCTCAGTGCCAGAGAATGTACTTTATTCTGGTTTATTTACTAGTTTGGGTGTTTTCTCTATGAACAGTTAAGCTGCAGTTTTGTGTCACAATGAAAGGGATCTCACAGCTTGGTCTCTCTCTGCCACAGGATTGCCTCACTGCTTTTCTCTTCAGGCCTCTGAGTAATTTTCATTTTCACCTCCTCCTTGTTAAATCTCACCAAACAAACTACTGACATTTGTAGTACAACTGTGTAGAAGTACAGAAGTACAGAAAAAGCTGTACATTTTTCTACTGTGCTTATTTTATGAATCACCTGAGTGTTTCATATACACAGGGATCACACTTTTGCAAATGTTTTAACATAGAAACAAGCCAAGGGTGCATCAAGCCACAGAAGGGAAAATGTTATGACTAGTGGGCATTGTGTCAGTATTTCCTTAATCCCTGCTGTCACAACTGCCTGTGGGTGCACATACCATAGAAGCCTGTGTCAATTTAAAAATGGTGGTGAAGTGCCTGAAGTGATGTCCCCTCTTTTTACCTCAGTAACAAGAACTTCCAGTGGTGTGTTTTAGCTGTCCATAGGGCTTCAACAAAAGAAGGACTGAAAAGAATGTGGAAAGGTTCACAGTATTCACTGTATTCACAGTATAGATAAGGCTGGAAAGGAACTCAGAGATCATCTAGTCCAACCTATAGTCCAACTAAACCTAACATCAACATCTAGATCATATTGTTCAACACCTCATCCAGCCTCCCCTTGAACACCTCCAGGGTTGGCAACTCAACCACCTCTGTGGGCAACCCATTCCCAATCCAGAGCACTCTTTCAGTGAAAAACCTTTTCCCAATATCATGTATAAACCTCCTCTGCTGAAGCTTAAGACCTCTCGTCCTGTCCCCAGAGACCAAGGAGAAAAGACTGACCCCTGCCTGACTACAACCTCCTTTTAGATAGTTATAGACAGCAATAAGGTCACCCCTGAGCCTCCTCTTTCCAGGATAAACAGACCCAGCTCCTTCAGCCTCTCCTCATAGGACTTATCTTCCAGCCCCTTCTCCATCCTAGTTCAAGGACTGAGATAAAAACAGGGAGATCAACTACTAGTTGCCACCAGAGCCAAAAAAGACTTGACTCGAGGAAAAGTGGCTTTATTTATTGTCAGTTAAAATAGATTTGGCTTTATTTATTGTCAGTTAAAATAGATTTGGTTAGTGAGAAACGTGCCTGCTACTCCAGGTCTTCCCTAGTCCCACTTCTACCCATTCACTCCAGATTCCTCTTCCCTGAGGACACATAGGAGATATTCCTGCTGGAAATGTCATTCAGGCTGTGGAAGGCACCTCTGATCTCTCCAGGAGTGCTGGAGGGAGGTCTCTGCTTTGGGCCTACAGTCCCTCCTGGCCTTCTCCTCCTCGAACCCCTCTTGGGATCCCTCTGCTTCTGTTTCCTCCTTGACTCCCTGTGCTGGTTTTGCTGTGGCCATTTTTTTCCTGGCAACAGTGGGGCTATGGAGGAGGCTTTTCTTCGAGAAGTTACTGAAAGTCTCCCTCTTAGCTAGCAGAATAATGCCAGCTAACTCCTGGCTGGGCCCACTGCTGGCCAAGGCCAGGCTGATCAGGAGAGATAGAGGCACCTCTGTGATAACATATTTAAGAAAGAAAAAAAAGAGAAGAGCTGTGAGAAGTTGTAACAGCAATGCAGGCACCAAGGCCAGGGCCAAAGGAGGGTGAACGTAGTGTTTCTGGCATCTCCCTGCAGCCCATGGAATAGAGAGAGAGCAGAGGGATGCAGAAATCCACCTGTGGCCATGAAGAGGGAGCCCACACTGGAGCTGGAGGAGGGCTGCAGACATGTTGGAGCCCACATTTGGAGCAGAGTGGCCCGTGAAGAGAAGTCCACACTGTGCGGCCGAACTGTACCTGGTAGGATCTGTGTGCTTTGGATGGGGCCCACGCTGAAGCAGTACAGCCAGTGTGCAAAGAACTGCATCCTGTGGAGTAACCCCCAGGCAACAGAGTATGGAAGAGCTGTTGCTCCTGGGTTCGGACTCACGCTGCGAAGGGTCATGAAAGACTTTCTCCCGTGGTGGGGAAAGGGACCCTATGAAAGACAGGGAAATGGCTTCCTACCCTGAACTGGGCAGAAACACCAACTGCCTGGCTTTCCTGTACTCCTGTTTCCCCTTTGTCTCCTGGAGGAAAAAAGAGAATGTGGTATCTGTTGTAAGAGAAGGAGGGGTGGGGGAAGAAGGCTGCCTTTAAGATGATACTTCTCAGGTTAAGCTCTGATCTTGTTAGAAATAAATCCTTTACATTCCCCACCATGGAGCCTGTTTTTGCCTGTGAAAGTAAAGATTTCTAATAGCCCTCATTCCTGTTGTAGAAAAAACCCTTCAGGTTTTTTTCCTTTTCCTCCGTCTTTCCCTGTTTGTACTGGGCGAGGGAGAGCGGAATGAAGTGAAAGAGAGGTTGTAGGTTCTGTTAAGGAGAACAAGAAATGTTTCTATAAGTACATCAACAGTAAAAAGAGAGGCTGCAACCACCTTCACTACTTATTGGATGCAGAGGGGAATATAGTAAGTAGAGAGGAGAAAAAGGCAGAAATACTTAATACCTTCTTTGCCTCTGTTTTTAACAGTAAGATAGATTGCCTGCAGGACAACTGGACTTGTGGGCTGACGAAAGGAGTAGAGGTGCAATATAACCCCACTGTAATCCAGGAGGAGGTAGTTAGAGACTTGCTGAGCAAAGAGGTTTTTCACAGAGTGATCCCTCATTAGAATAGCCTGCCCAGGGAGATGGTGGAGTCACCATCCCTGGAGGTGTTTAAGAGAAGACTTGATGAGGAGCTCAGTGACATGATCTAGATGGTGGGAGGTTTGGATGGATGGAGCGTGGTGCCCGTGGTTCCACGCTTGTGGGCCTGATCCCTGGGTGCGCGTTCTTTTGGGAGTTGGACTAGATGATCCTTGTGGGTCCCTTCCAACTCAGAATAATCTGTGAACCTCTGGCATCCAGCCAGGGTCAAACCAAGACACTCCTTCATGCTCTGCCACTGCTGCCTTTCGCCCTTCCTGGAATGTGTTTTCCCCCTAGGTCCCACAGCTTGGCTCAAAGGCTCTGTAGTGTGCTCTGCAGTGGAGCCGCTCGTGCCATCTGGGACCTGCTGTGTCCAGCACACCCTGCAGACCCACTGCCAGCCCCTGGGCACAGCTATCTAATACACATTGCAAGAAAGAAGCACATGACCACTTTTTCAGTGCCGTAATTTTGTAAAGCACCATCACCCACATGATAACAGACTACCCTAGAACTGATTTACAAAATTCCAATAAGGGGGGAAAAAAACCAAATAATAACAAAATAGTATATCAATTGAAATATCATGTAAGTGGTTCAGACTGCTGAAGAGTCTAACTTTGCTCACATATGATGTACAGAAATCGACAGTGTGACAGTGATGAATAACCTATTGTTGTTGGAAAAAAAGCACAGGAAGCTTGTTTGGTTTATCATATATTATCAGGCCAAAATCACTTTTAATAAATCTTACTTTTGCATGCTATGTCAAGATAAAAATAGTCACTGGTAATTTTTATGTAAACAATGACATTTTTACGTAATCATCAGAAAGCAAATAGAGGAATAATCTTATTCAAAGAAACAGTTTCAATAGTCATAAATATATATGAAAAGCATCAATATTTATGATGGAGAAGAATTCAATTTTTTATACTAATCCTCTTTTCTTTTAATGTATTTTCTTATCACCTTTTGTGAAGTGTATATGTGGCATCTTCCAAGCCAAATTTTCATGTATTTTCTGTTCAGACCAGCAATTTCCCAGTTGTTCCAAAGAGGGGATTTGTACCCCCAAGTTTCCCAGCTCCCTAGTAGCATATTAATTGTTTTAAGAGATGTGCTGTTATAGACATGTCTGCTGGCATGCTGCTAACTACACGCATGTAATAAATTAAACACTGAGCAATAATTTAACTAATGCATAGAAAAATGTTAACAGGATATAAGGGGCATTGGACACCGGCCAGGCTTGCACAGTCTTTTTCCTTCTTTTCTTTAATTTCCAAGCCCTTGCTCCTTCCCTTGACTGTTTCAAGTATGTGGACAGATCATGGCATACATCTGTTTTCTTCCTCCTTTGTCACACAGAGCTTTTTGAAGCTTTCCATGAGGTCACTGAGTTGTGGATAAGGTTTTAGCACAAGCCTCCTACCACATCCACCCTCGCCATGTAAAATTTAACCCAGAATATAGTTTCCAGTTCACAGGCCATGAAGCATTGGTCACAGTTATCATAAGTTTCTGATTGTTTTGTACTTTTTATTGTGGTCATGGACTTTTTGTGATCACGGAGGAGCACATGAGATTTTTTGAGTTTTCATCCTAACAGTCTTCAAAATATGATGAGCATTATACTGCTTTAGGAGTTTGTTTAATGGATGATTTTAATATTCTTTTAACGGATCTAGTCTGCAATGTCTTAGGTTCATACTACTGTTAGAAATTGCTTTAAAAACCCTGTCTATTTCAGTTCATTTTGACTTCTAGTCCAATTGTCAAGGCATTCTGGGTGCATGGATATCTTAAGATGTACTTAACACTGGTTGGAAAGCCAGACTGCCATTTGACTTTTGATCAGATTGAAAATTCACCTGTTAACATCTTCAGAAAATAGATTTTCACCACCCTAAATCTTTCCAGTTCCATGAGAACTTAGCATTTTCAAATAACACCTTTAACTCACATTAATTTTATTGAAAGTGTCTGTGTGGGCATGCTTAAGAACTCATTTGTGGCCATTTTCTCTTGTCCATTTGCTTGTTAGTTGGAAGAAGAGACCAACCCCTACCTGACTACACTCTCCTTTCAGGAAGTTGTACAGAGCAATAAGGTCTCTACTAAGTCTCCTTTTCTCCAGGCCAAAAACCTCGATTTCCCTGAGCCTATCCTAAGGAGTTTACAGTGGTCATTGGAGTGGCCTATATGTTTTTTCACATAGAATTATTACTGACTAGGGTGTCCTTGGATAAAACAAGACCTAGACTACTTTTTTGAATCTGTTTCTGGCTTTATGGTCAAATCTTTTGATCATCCTATGCCTTAACTTTCTAATTCATATATAATTCATAATTCATTCTTTCTAATCAATACTGATAATATCGAGATATGTTCATTAAAAGCACTATGGACATTCTACTTGGTACTGTTCAATTTATGGAGATATCTGCTAAAAAAAATCAGGATACATGCATTTAAACATCTTATATGCGTACTTTATTTCATTCTGTAGTGTTTACAACCAGTTATTTCTTATTAGTGAGGATGAAACTACGCAACTGAATCATGTACTAAGTTCTCCTTTATGAACACTGTTTGCTGACCCTTCCAGTTCTCTGACAAACATAAACCATATTTTCCTGGCTTGTATATACCTTCTGTAAAGCAGAGAATGGAGTAGCCCAGAGTAGTTTATGACACAGATAGAGTGACAAATATCATGCTAGTGTATATATATATGTATACAAACTCAACACTCTGAAACCATGGTTCAGAATATGGCTGACAAAAAATGCCAAACAAATAAAAAAATTCATTTGATGCAAAATCTTTTGTCTAGTCCAAAATCTCTGACTTGGTCACATTTCCAAAGGGAAGATTTCAAGCTACAGGTAATCACATGTGCGGAGGAAACCATTACTGCTCTAACCACAACATCCTATCTTAATGCCTTTGGCTACCTTGCTACTGCTTTATCATCATTATTTAATGACCAATCAACATGTGGAAATGTTTTGTCATCAGGGAATTTCTATTGATATTTTGTAATGAAAGAAGAGCAACATGGAAGTTTGATGATTAGTCACTTAAATACAGAACTGTATATCTGGATAACTATTAACAATCTCTTAGTGTGTTCCTTCTCAATTACTTTGTTATTGTTGATGATGAAAAGAAATTATACACTTTATCCTTTATAAGAAAGAGAAAATACTCTGATCATGACACAGGTCAAGAAAACAAATTTATGTTCTTATTTCAGCAGCATACTTCTGAGAGCCAATTAAATTTCTCTTTGCCTAAAATTTTCATCATAGAAAATACAGATAACAGTTCCCAGAGGACCAATGACCAGTGCAATCTCACGTTCCTTGAGTTTCTTGAAAATACCATCATCAGTCGATATAGGACATCAAAGTCCTCTGTGTGACCTTGTTATCTGTTTCAGTATTGCATGGCTGCAAGACAGTAATACCAGTTTAAATAAGATAGAACCAGTTTTTGAACACAAGTTTTCCCTGTTTCAAAGGTGAATCCTCTGACTCATCCATGATCCACACAGCTACTAAGCAAACAAAGCCTGTGCTTGTTTAGAATGTTGTCCAAGTTTACCATGGGGATTTTGAATATTGGATAAACTTCAGGTTTGTAACAACAGGAAAGGTCAATATCTTTCACAAGCCATGAAACATCTATCAATGGATTACCAGAGATACTTTATTAAATTGGAGAACTAGGAATAATGCAAGATGTATAATCAGTGCTCAAATATCTTTTAAACTGACTTCTCTAAGAATTTTCACCTGGATACTGTTTCTGCTTACAAATTAGTTCCACATATATTCATGCATGGACCTGTATCTATTTTCTTAATTGATAACTGCAAATACCTCAGTTGTTTCAGTCCCTGTGAACCCAGAAACCATGATCCTCTCTTTGTTTATTTCCAGTCTGTTTTAGTTATTTTATATGCCTATTTTTGCAATGTTTGAGTAGGGAAAAAATATCTATGTTTAATCTTTTCTATGTCTGGAAAAATGCCTCTAGTGATTCACCCTCTATGGATTTAACTTACCTAGTGTTCCAATGTGTAAATCTCATATTTCCATTTTATTGGGCTTTATCCATGTAAATCTCTTCATCATCCCACTCAAGTAATTGCTGCATCCAAATCCAATATTAATAGAAATATAAACAACTGCTGTGTGCTTACATTTGTTACATCTCCCTAAATGCCCCTTTCAGGACCATTTTCTGAATCATTCCTGCAAAACATGTGGAGATCTTGGTTATGAAATGTTCACGGGTTTACAGGTTATTCTGATTTGGAAGGGACCCATAGGATCATCTAGTCCAACTCCCAAGCGAACACCCATCCAGGGATCAAATGCACAAGAGTGGAAACATGGGCACCACACCCCATCCATCCAAGCCTCTCACCACCTAGACCATGTCACTGAGCTCTTCATTCAATCTTCTCTTAAACACCTCTAGGGATGGCGACTCCACCACCTCCCTGGGCAGACCATTCCAGTGAGAGATCACTCTCTCTGTGAAAAAACTCTTCCTAACATCCAGTCTAAACCTCCCCTGGCGTAGCTTGAGACCATGTCCTCTTGCTCTGGTGCTGGTAGCCTGAGAGAAGAGATTTACACCCACCCGACTGCAACCTCCCTTCAGGTAGTTGTAAACAGCAATGAGGTCACCTCTCAGGCTTCTCTTCTCCAGGCTGAACAACCCCAGCTCCCGCAGTCGCTCCCCATAGGGCTTGTCCTCCAGTCCTTTCGCCATCCTTGTTGCCCTTCTCTGGACCCTCTCAAGCAGTTCAACATCGTTCTTAAACCAGAGAGACAAGAACTGAACATGATACCTCATTCCAATATTTTTAGGAAACTTTGTTTGATCTATGAAGCTAAAAGGGTGTTATTAATGGAGTGTAAGTCATGTTTCTGAGAGGTATGAGATAGTTTCCTGAAATGTGTGTGGTTTTGTGTAAGTAGGTATAGAGAAGAGTTCAGCAGACCACTTGTGGAATCAAAATGCTCTTATTTTCTGTATCTCTTGATTTTCTGGATAGTTCAGGCCCAATAGACAAAAGTTGTATTGGGAGTTGTTCCTCTTCATCATCTCCCAGCTGGCTGCCCTCTTGTGTCCCATCTGGGTCCCTCAGACACTGACTTTGCATAAGCACATGGTTAAAGCATCACCTTAAATAGTCAACTGTTTACTGTGTGCTGAATATCCATTGCCACAAGTTCTTCCTCATGGGCTTATATGGCCCAATAGATTATTTTATTGTTTCCCCCCCCTTTCTTTTAGTTTGTAAATGGTTTGAAGAAGAAATCAGCCCTGTTTTTCATTATCTGAAAAATGTGTCCCCTACATCCATGTCAGCGGCAAAATAGATAGTGTTGTATGTCATGTCTGGGTGCACATATAATTGTAAAGTCATACTAAAAATATCACAGTATCACAGTATCGATAAGGCTGGAAAGGACCTTGAAGATCATTTGGTCCAATCTGTAATCCAACTAACCTATCCTCTACATCTAGATCATATCCCTCAGCACCTCGTCCAGCCTCCCCTTTAACACATCCAGGGTTGGTGACTCAACCACCTCTGCAGGCAACCCATTCCACATTCCCAATCACTCTTTCAGTAAAAAACCTTTTCCTAATATCTAGCCTAAACTTTCCCTGCTGAAGCTTAAGACTATGACCTCTCGTCCTGTCCCCAGAGACCAAGGAGAAAAGACCAACCCCTGCATGGCTACAACCTCCTTTTAGATAGTTATAGACAGCAATAAAGTCACCCCTGAGCCTCCTCTTTTCTAGGCTGTTCTCTATTGCTGTTCTGCTCAGTTAACTGATAGTCTGGTGGAACCAGAGGCATTATGTTGTGCTGGCCATATTGTGTGCCAGTGTGCTATTAGAAAATTATGCCAGCCTTAATTACAGCAGCCTGATAAGGTTTCTATACTCAGGACAAACATTAGATCATCACAGCATTGCAAAAATGTTTATTTCTGGTAAATTAGGAGTAAGTGTTCCCTATCTATGACGAATCACTCTTCCTAGATGATAAATCTATGGAATATTGCCTGAACTTTTGTTATTTGAACACAGAGGTTATATCTATATCAATACATTAAACATATTGAAACCATACACTGGCACTGAAATCTGTCAGCACAGAACATCTTATTTTCATGTTGTTAAACTTTTAGATTTCAAAACAAAGCACCCACACACAGGCTGCCTACTGAGAGTAATATATGGCCTGTATTACCTTCCAGGACTTGTCCTGAGAATGTAATTTTGTCTGGGTCAAACTGCATCCAGCATTGCAGTTGGTACATAAAGAAAGGTACCTTGGTACTCTTTCAGTGACTAGATGTACAGGTATAGGTATAGATGGTATAGGTATGGGTATAGATATAGGTATAGAAGGATTTTGTACATGAGAGCACAGTTAACAGCTCTAGTCAGTAGATTTCTTGTTGTGTTTTAAACCTTGTAAAACAGACAGCTATAACTTATTGACAATAACTAACTTCCTTATGATAATGAAAATTAAAGAAATCTCCATGAAAGCCAGCTTTGTGAAGATATGAGAAGATTTACTTAAAAGTTTACTTTAAATTGTCACAATCACTATAGTAGATATATTAATCACAGTAACAATATGTTTATACTCTTGTCATGTTGTTTGGTATGATGTCCATTAGTATATCATGATGATATTTTTTGTTTGCATAGTGCAGAGGCAGTTGCAGTTCTGGTTTAAAATATTTCACTGATGTTAAGAATTCAAAAGGAACTGCAAGAAAGTCATGGCAAATTTCTCACTGACAATAGCTTTTTTAGGTTCTGCAACTCTTTCTCACACTACGTGAACATATTCCCACATAAAGGCAAGTAAATTTGTGGTCCTTTTTATTTACATTGAAAGAGGTCTGAGTTCTCCAGGGAAAGAGAGAGAAATTCAAATCAATTAAAGCAACAGGTATGATGGGTACACTTCTAGTAGCACTTTGATTCAATGAATTCATTGTGGAAATAATGCTTTGTATACACTGACTCTACGTACAAGTCCTGTTAAAATTAGTTCATCAAATGGTGCCAAGGAATATTTCTAGATAAGGAAATATTATTGTTCATACTATTAAAATGCATCCTGCGATGTTGTTGAACCATGCCAGTCAGCAGTACCCCCAAAACTGCTGGGCATGGTTTAAGACATAAGATGGGCCAGGAATCATTCCCTGAATACAATTGGCATTTGGCCATGTGGTTTTGGAGACTGAGATAATTCATGGCATTAGTCAGAGACGTTGCCTGACAACTGGCCTTAGAACCAGAGAACAGTCCAGGCAAGTCTACTGTTTGTGTGACCTGATGCCACCTTCATCCTGTGCTGCAGTTAGTGGGGTGGGAAAGAGTGGAAGAGCTTCCACCTTTCTCATTGCCCTGTTTGCTGGTGAAACTGGGTTTGAATATGATAAGGTAATGCTGGTACCTCACCTGCACTCCTGGAACCTCACGTGCACTCCTGGCCACATCTTCTGGGAGTGTCTTCTACTACAATATTTCCTACTCTTTGTTCTGAGCAAATTAATTGGAATTGTCTTCATCTTCATTCTCTTTTATTTGCTTTGAGACACAAGTCAATACAAGGGTAGTAAATAAGGAAAAAAAACCTGGGGCTTGGAGAGGAAACACTCTGAGGAATTAAGTACAAAAAACATAAATATCAAGAAGCCCCACATATTTTTATCAATAGAGTAATGTTAGCTATTCAGTGCTTATGTGCTTAAGAAACACACTCTTCCTTATCCCATATCTAGCGGGCATTTTCTGTGTCTCTGTCATGTCTTGAAAAGCCACTTTTCTTTTTAAGTGTAAAACATATTTTATGGTTCTTCTGAAGCTATCAAGTAGTACTTCAACCAAACCAAAAGAGAAGGAACCTTGCAAGCACTAATCAATCACCCCAGTGGAAATTGTTTTCAGATTATGACACTGCCTTTGTTAATAACGTTTAGGAAAAAAATGTCAGGAATTACTGTCACAGTGTTAATTTTGGACAAATTATCCCAGGATCTTGGTCAGCCTACTCTCACAGCTGGATCTTATTGAGAAGGCAATTACTATCTCAAATCTGGCTTTAACAATGTCAGATCCACCCACCCACACAATGAAGGTTGTCTGTTGGTGACAGTAAAAAGAATAAAATTGAGAGATGAAGCACTGTTAATACTAGCAAGAACATTGATGCAGGAGGCTAGATAGATTCTTAGCATGTTACAGTTCTGACTGGCACACACCTGAAACAGTCCAGTTGACATGCTTATTGCAGCAATTTTGTTAGATTTCTTTATATTCAATATAGCCTGATGACTATGAACATTACAGAGGTGAATTATATCTTCATTAAGATAAATATTCTAATTTTGTATCAGAGCTTTTCTGCTATTATTTTTATTCAAAAATCCAGTTCAACGTATAACTTTGAAATATAGAGTGCATGTTGTGCTAGGGCATGATCTTGGTCTGATCAAATGTTCCACAACTTTCCCATTAACTCTTTAAGCAGAAGATATGATGGAATTACTTGGTTATGTTCATAGAAGGATAATATTGCAAATATTATATAGATCATATTTATTAGATGAACACATAAAATTCGTAAAAAGCCCAAACAAATACTCTAAAATACACAGTGTTTAAGTGCAAAGAGAACACAGAAGACAACATGGGGTAGGGGAACATATTATTTAGTTGAAGGATAGGAAGAAATTCTCAAGCTTTAATTGAAAACATCTAATCCTGATTATCTATCTCTCAGATGAATTTGTTTAAGGAAATTACATTACAGAATTCCTGAAACTCATGTATTTCCAGCTGAAAACTGTTTTATTGTCTTTTCTCTTGAACCTAATGCACAGATATTTAATAAATTGGCTCCTGGTTCAAAGAAGCTTTTAAAAATGTGAGCTATTGTATTAATTGCAATTAGGGAATTAAAAGTATCTTTTAAATTTCCTTTAGTGTATTTTAATGGGAATATGTTAAATTGAATGACACAAGCTAAGTGACCCTTCATTTCAACAGGGTTAGATGTACCTTCAAGCTCTGCTGGACATCCATGTCTAATCATAAAATCATATGAATCTATGTTTCCTCTTGATCATCTGTGCCCAGGATGCATCCAATAAATCACATGAAGTGAAAGAAAGGAACACAGGTGGTTTTGATGCAAGTAGCAAGGACAGAAAGGCAAGAAAAGGAGACAGAAGCGAAAAGCTTGCTGTCCTGGTACCCATTGCTGAGTATTTCACAGAGATAGTGGTGATTTTGAATATTAAAATGGAATTCTGTAAGGTAAATGAGTTTGTGGTGCACATATCTTTATAAAGGAGTTTTGTGGTGGAGTTTGAGATTTTTTTTAAATTCAAAGTATTTTTAAATCAAAATTTTGTTAATATCTTTAGTGATCATTAATATCATTAATATAATGGACACTGTGCTGTTCCAAATGCTGTCAGCTAAACCACTATTAATTTAAATATTTTTCAGAGTGTAGCACTGCTGGTGTGCAATCATTCTACAGCCACAGAACAGTAGTACCACTGAATCAAAGGCAACGAAGTGAATGGGTAACATGAGACAAGTTTTTGGAATCCATTTCAACCTTCTAATGTCTTAAGACTACCATTATTTTTCTCTCATTTGTACTAAAATAATTAGGAAGCAGTTCTCTGAATCCCTCTTGGTTACACGGATGCATGGCTCATTTAAGCAGTCAAGCTTCTTTTTTTTGTATATTTTCATACATACAGAGACTTAATGCCCCAAATACTGTGTAAATGTCATGAATATAATCATAAAAATGTATGTACAGACCCACTTAAGTGTCCATATATCAAATATATCTTGGAGTTCAGTACCAAGAGGTTGCTTCTAGAGGAGTCTGCACATGCAAAAAGACTGTATGCCCATACAGACTCTGCAATAAAAATACAATTAAGATTTTATTAATATTTTCTTAATAGGTATACTGAAGTGATAAAGCACAGAATTTGATCTGAGTCATAAACCCGGGAAAACAGCCTTTCTACTGCTGTGGAAAACTCCCATTTCAAATCAGAAACACCAAGGTGCCTATTAAGGATAGAATGCATGTCATTACACAAAAGTAAATTGCTCTCCATGCTTCAGAATCCATCTGAAATGGAGGAGCAGTTTATACCCTCTCTGTCAACCACCTTGTTAAGAAAGGAACTGTCTGTGTTTGTGAAACAAATACCTTCCTTCACTATCTTTGTTCCTGATCATGAAAAAGTCATTAGTACTTGAAACAAGACAAATAGAATCATCCCATCTGTTTGTCCTTGCTAGAGTTTTTTTTGAACCACCAAATAATCAAGAAATATTTCTAAAAAACCCCAGAAAATAAAGTGTAAATAAAACTTGCACTATGAAAATCATTAGTGCTATCAGACCCCTCATTGTTCTTTCCTTCTGTTTTTCAGATTATATGTTTTTTCACCCTTTCTATCAGTTGTGAGCAACAAAGGACAAAGAAGTCATTACTTAAAGGTATATTCTGCTTACCATAGCTAGTAACAACTAAGGAAGGTTAAAACTTAGGTCCCACTGAAAGTCTAGGTGAGATGGCTCATGCGCATTGGGCACAGAGAAAACAGAATTAATTCCTTCTTGCTGGATTCTGCGTCCAACTGCAACCACCTCTGCCTTGCCATTGGCATCTTTATTCCAGTAAGTTATACTTCCACTGTACTCGGCCCTGGTCAGACCACATCTTGAGTACTGTGTCCAGTTCTGGTCTCCCTAGTTTAAGAAGGATGTTGAGCTGCTTGAGAGGGTCCAGAGAAGGGCAAAAAGGATGGTGAAAGGGCTGGACAACAAGCCCTATGGGGAGCGACTGCGTGAGCTGGGGTGCAAATCTCTTCTCTCAGGTCAAGTGGGTGTGAATCTCTTCTCTCAGGCTACCAGCACCAGAACAAGAGGACATGGCCACAAGTTACGCATGGGGAGGTTTAGGCTGTATGTTAGGAAGAGCTTTTTCACAGAGAGTGTGATCCCTCAGCACAATGGTCTGCCCAGGGAGGTGGTGGAGTCACCATCCCTGGAGGTGTTTAAGAAAAGACTGGATGAGGAACTCAGTGACATGGTCTAGACGATGGGAGGTTTGGATGGATGGAGTGTGGTTCCACGCTTGTGGGTTTAATCCCTGGGTGAGCGTTCGCTTGGGAGTTGAACTAGATGATCCTTGTGGGTCCCTTCCAACTCAGAATAACCTGTGAGTGAGATTCAGGCTGTTGTCAAGGTCAGAGTCAACTGTTACCAAATAAGTTCCCATTCTCCGAAGACAAGACTGAGGACCACCCTCCAACTCTGGAGACATTTTTAGAGACCATAAAAGTGATCCTGAATAGTCAATTTACATCAGTGTCCCAATCTTTAGGGATCGTATTGACAGTACCCAAAACACTCTTGTGTATCATGAATCATACAAGATGAATAGCTTCCTTCAAAGAGTTTAAGGCTTTTGTCACCCTCACCTTACTCCTGCCAATGCAGATTTGCATGCTGTCTCAAGAATTCAGGACATGTCAGCTGTCAAGATGTAGGTAAGAAGGCAAGCCAGGTTGCTTTTTATTGTCATGGATTAGGTATATTTGCATGGCTTATGACTGTGTGTCATTTTAGAACTGATAACATCTTGCAGAGGAATGGAAGCTTCTCCTAATGAGCCAAATGGATGGCTAGTCACTGCTGGAAAATACCTGAAAACAGCATATAGGAGTTCATAAGCAACCTGTTGATGTTCTTCTCTCTCCCCTTGAGCAGAGTTCAGAGAAGTATGTCAGATGGTAAAAAGGATAAAATAGGCTATTCAACCTGTTTGAAAGGCATGGAAAACACTACTTCCAAACAAAAGGCATTAGCTCACTTTATCAAGATGACCTTGGAAGAGTTTATTTTTTGTTCCCTTTTACAGGTGATACACATGAAGTGGAAAGCATCACATAAGAAACCTGAACAAATTGCTTTCCTTTTTAGCTCGTGTACTGATGTCAGTTCCAGACAATGAAACAAGTGGATTCTGATGAGGGAAGCAAAAGTGTTGAATCTAATTAGAACAGACAAAGGCACTTTTCATCCTGAATCCCTTGTTTAATGCTTCACTCTTGGCAGGCATGTGGTAGCTCAGTGCACTAACGGCACTGTTGACCAGGGCATCCATCACATGGGGAACATGCAGCAAGTTCAAAACCAGACTTCATGCCTGGAAGTGAAATACCTTCCAGAAGCAGATAGGCTGTTCTCTTCAGATGATGGCAGAATAATTGTCCCCCAGTGGAGGGTTAAAATCTGCTGGCAGACTTTTCAGGGGTTCTGCAGGTATTGTTTATCTGCCCAGTTCTTGCTGAACTTAAGGGGACCTTAACAAGCTACCCAGTAATCTTCAGCATGACATTAAACACAGAAATAAATAAATTTTGAAACTTGGATCAAAGTCTAAAACTTAACAGCTGGAGCTCAAAATGTAAATTACAAAATCTAAATGTACAAAGACATTTTTAGTAATTTCCTAGGATTTTTCAAGAACCTAGCATAGGATATTTCAAAGAAATAATGTAACTCATACACGTGTAGCAACCCTTTTTAGTTTGTCATTGTAGTGTCTAACATTAGCAACTTCTGGTCTTATGCCATTGGATTTAACATTGTATAAGAGACAAAGACAGAAGAAATTCTGAATACGAGAACATTCATCAAAAACTTAGTTGAACAACTGCCCAGTGTTATTGGGATGACGCCAAAGTTAAATGGTCTTTCTCAAATTTTGTTTGTTTAAGGTCAGAGATATTCTAGAAGTCAGTTTAGATTAAGTGGTTTTTGTCATTTAGGCTACATTGAAGCACACAGTGGTGACCGATTTTATGTCCGGAGTGGTTTCACGAAGGAAGCAGGTGAAGCATTCTGTTGTGCAGATGAGAGCTATAAAAAGCTGCTCTTGCAAGTGTGAATGTGGTACTGGATCTCGTCTTTGCAGTTCAGCATCAAATGGAAGATAATGCATTCTTATACCCGAAGTTAATATCTTCACATTTTTAGGACAGTTTCTAAAGTGGAAAAGAAGACCAGATACAGAATCAAAAGATAAATAATAAAATCCTTTGGCTTGGAAGAGACCTTTAAAGGTCATCTAGTCCAACCTCCAAATAGTAAATGAAAAGACAGCTTTATTCCCTTTTTCATATCACAGCCTTGTACTATAAACAGAGCATGATTTTGATCTGAGTAGAGTAGAGGGCAGTTTTACTGTTGCCTGCCTCTAACACTCTGGTGTCTCATATACCTCTGCTCATAACCACAACCACATATTTGTGATTTCCCTTTCTGTGAGTTTCAGGGAACCATAATTTTCTTCGTGTTCCTTGAATGTGACAGTATAAAAAGGGAATACAGGTTTAACCCTCTAAGAACAGTTTGAAATTCAACACCCTGAAAAGTTATGTCCTGACTGATACAGTAGGAAATTGCTTTGTTCTCTCAGGGAATGGGGAAGGTGAGCTTTGGATGTTTACCATAACATTCCTCAGTGTGGGACTCTGTGACAAAACAATTGGAAATCTAAGCAAGGTCAGATGCTTCAGTCGTACAGAACACAAACTAGACCATGTTTGCAACAAATGTGCAATTGTAGACATGTTCTTATCTTCATTTGCATTCCTAACTTGAGTGTGAAGAAGACCATCTTCATTTTCTGGAGGTCATAGATTCTTAAGGTTGAATTAAAATCATTATACAGTCAGCCCTCTTCCATTTTGCACTTCACATATTGCATCTTCACTACCGCACGTGGATTTCCATGATTAAGGAGGCCCATTTTGTGACTGTACGAACCTACAGTCATGAATATTCAAATCAAGCTCCACGCCATGCTGCACAGACCACGGATGCACTGTGGTGGACTGCACGGGTGCCCATTTTGCCAGTGCCGTGCCCAGCCTTCCCCACCCTGGTCCGACCAAGGCGGCCATGGTACGTTCCCCCAGTGCCTGCCCTGGTCCGAGTGAGGGTAGCAGAAACAGCACCAGAGTGCAGAGGGGGAGGCCGCAGAGCTGCGGCAGAGAATGCAATGGAGACAACCCCTGTCCCACCTGGCCAGTCCCCAGGGGGCCAAAGGCACCACTGCTTGTAAGATTTTTTCCTCTTAAGTTCTTGCTCTGCTCTGTTTCTCCACTGGTGCAGTTAACAAGTTAAAACACTGCAGTATACTAACTGTATGTATACCTTTCTTGGGTTTTCTTAACATACGTTAACTCAGAAAAGTACCTTGATTAACATTTGAATCTACAAGCTCTGCTGGCTGTGGGAGAGAGGCTGAGGCTGACGTTGCCTTGCAACTGTTGCTGTGCTAATGGGACTGGGCTGCTGTGCTGGGACGCTGGTGCAAACCTCACCGGAGGGGGCGATGGTGTACAGACTTTGAAATACAACAGTGGCAGGAAAAGCACAGGGCTTTCTTGGGAGGTGGCATGGGCTCAGGGATCCCTTCACCACAATTTCTGAGGAATCCCCAGGTGGGGACAAGGCAGAGAAGACCCCCTTTCATCCCCTGACTGCTCGAGGAACTTCCGGGAACGCACTGCAGCCACTTCGGAGCTGGGGAGGCGGGGCGACTGGGGGAAATTTGCATATGAATGAGCTGCAACTCCATGCTAATGGAGGGCTTTGCGGGGGAGGGACAAGCCCCGCAGTACCGGGTATAGGAGACCCGACTGTATAACTGATATTTTTAGAGACAATGCTTAAACTCAATGGCAATGACTTCAAGGAGGAATCACAGAATCACAGAATATTATGAGCTGGAAGGGACCCACAAGGAGGAGAAAGTGTTTAAAAAGATGAAATTGTCCACTGGGGAAAGAGGTTGGGTGAATACATGCAAAAAAGTCACAGGAAAGTTGCAAACTAAAATTTTCTGTTATCGCTTCTGTTCTCTGTATATACATATGCATAACACAACGTGAGTAAATGTAATATCAGGGTGCTACATTATTACCTGATGTAAATTATCTCAGTTTCATTGATAATACTTGTGTCATAAAGGGGAACATTAGCTGGGGGATTATTTTTATGGAAAGTTTGCCATCAGACCATCACATATTCCTGCAAAACTGAACAAAATTGCTGGGTAATGCACATTTCAATATATTAATAACAAAATGTTTTCATAAGTTCAATAAGAACCTAGGTAAAAAAATAGAACCAAGTGTGTGAAATAATGTTAAATATTTTGTCAACCAGAACTTTACACAGTGCAGAAAATGACAATATGTATATAATATTTAGAAATAATTGCACACAGCTTCAGTTCCAACTTTCTTCTGAACTACCCAGTGTAGAAAGAAGTGAATGCATTCTATGACTTCCATACAGAGTGCTGCAAGTATTCTTCTTTTATTGCTGCTTCATCGCAATATCAGCTTCTCTTTTCTAAGCTCTATTTCAAAGTGTTTCAGTTTGAGTGGTAAAGATTATAGGCTGCCATGTTTATTCTTCAAGATATTCTGTGTGACTAGTGAAGAAAAGATAGAATCTTTATTAACCCTGTTTGCTGGAAAATAAAATAAAATCCAAACACAACATGTATAGGACAAAATCAAGTGTACTACTTCATGGGTTATAATACCTAACTCTTGATAAAAAATCTTGTATATATGTAGTTCAAGATTTCAAGTCCCAGCTGCACGGTGCATGACTCCAGTTTAAACAGGATTCACAAGGAGCAGTATGGTACCTCTGGAATGCAGCATGCTGTTACCTAGATCTTTCTGGGACACTTTTAGCTATAGAGCATTTTTTGAACATGATTCCTCATTATTTATTTCTGAATTTGGATACAGAATAAGGAAGGAGATGAAGCAGTGCTCAGCTGCATTTTAATGCCTTTCAGATTTCCTGCCCTCTCCTCCATTTCTCATAACAGTTTTTCAGGTGGACACTGCAACGGTGCTGAAGCCTGAGAACTTCATCCCAAATCTGACCTCTGAAATTATTAGTATTTAGAATGAGAAATTAAAGTGATAGGAGTTTCTTTTTCTTTCCCTCCCTCGCTTCCTCCCTCCTTCCCCACCATCACTACCTTATGAACTAAAAGTCTTTAAGAAATACTTTTTGGACAAGGAAAAGGAAGGTTTTGTATCTTGTCAATTTCCTGTCAACTGAACACTTCAGTCAATTTAACCTCTCGACCTCTTGTCAATTTCATTTTCTGCCAGAAGGCAAAAAGTGATTCCAGCGAGACTCTTCCAGGCAGGGAGCCAGAGCCAGATGCTGGTCACCTGCTTTCTCTGCCTCTCTAGTTCTCAGCAGCCTCACTTGTACCAAGCCTACCTCCAGTTAACCTAATTTCACATAAAATGTGTTTGACAATCTTGGAGGTTTTTTTAAGTTTTGGGGTTTTTTTCCTCAGGTTAATAGAAACCAAGACCATAATCACAATTTTTAACAGAAAACCCTAAGGAATTTTTAACTATGGAAAATTTAGATTTTTCTTTCTCTGAATGGATTTTTCTCTGTTCAAAAATAATTCCGCCATAAAATTGACTATCAGTTCTGTTCCTTTCTTCTCCTTTAATGCCTAGAAAGGAGCTTAACTGACTCCAGAAATTGCAGGAATGATGCTTCCTAATGTACGCAGCATGGCCGTTTGTGTTGGAAATGAGATGAAAGCACTTGAATCATTTTCCTTTTCAAATGGCAGGCTAATTAACATATAGATCAGCTGGCTAACACTTCCATGAAATACGTACAGTACTTTGTATTAAAATACAGGCACTCTTTGAACTTCAGCAGTCACTTGAAAATTTTAATCTTCCAATTCTGCCTTTGTTTGTAATGGCTTAGATAAGAAATTGGACAGCCAGGATGCTAAATCTAAGGGATCATTTGGACACTCTAAATGTCGTCGTGGTGCTTCTATTTGTTTAACAGCATATATTATGCATAAGGAGTCCCAGTTCAAGGATTTATCTAAATTGAATGTGTTCTAGCAGATGACAGCAAGAGGATTTCTTTCAAAATTAGCTTGTGTCTTTTTAGGTAGAGTGAATTATCCCCAGGTCCCATGAAATCAACTACAATAGCTTTCACTGGCTCTTGGCAGCAATGTACCTTTTGCTGAGAAGAACCAATCAACTGGAATATGCTTTTGTTCCTGGACCTGAAAACTGCATGAGATTGGATCATGATGCATGAAAAATGGTAAAAACCCCTGAGGGTAGGGCTGCCACTCACAGACATACACATCCTGCATATAAAAGACAGAGTGAGTTTAGTGCTTTGTTCATGGTGGGGGAAAGAGAATATACATAAGCTAATAATTATTTAAGAGTATAAGGGCTACAGAATGGCTACAAAATAGGTAAAAGAAAATGGACTCTTGATTTGAATGTAACACATAGCCTTTTTATTTAACAAAAAAAAATGCCTATTACAAAATTGAGTTTTCTGTCAATCATTACTCCTAAATCCCTCTCGATTTCACCACTCTCCAGCCACTCATCCCCCAGCCGATAGCGATGCATGGGGTTCTTATGTCCAAAGTGAAGAGCCTGGCAGTTAGTCTTGTTAAAGCTTATACTGTTGTAGTATGCCCATTCCTCTAGTCTATCAAGGTCCCTCTGAAGGGCCCTCCTACCCTCTGGCAGTTCAACATTTGTCCCCAGCTTGGTATCATCCGCAAACTTGCTGATGATGGACTCAATTCCCTTGTCCATATCATTAATAAAGATGTTGAACAGTGCCGGGCGTAACACTGACCCCTGTGGTACTCCACTAGTGACTGGCTGCCAGCTGGGTGTGACACCGTTCACCAGCACTCTCTGAGCTCGTCCATCCAAACAGTTCCTAACTCAACACAAAATGCTTCTGTCCAGACCATGCTCTAAGTGTTTCTCCTGAAGATTACCATGGGAAACCGTGTCAAAGGCTTTGCTAAGGTCCAAGTACACAACCTCCACGCCCTTTTTATCGTCAACCAGGCGAGTCACCAGATCCCAAAAGGAGATTAGGTTTGTCAGGCAAGACCTGCCTGTTCGAAATCCATGCTGACTAGTTCTAATGTCATGGTCATTTTGCAGTACTTGGTGGCATGACCTAGATATTAGGGTAGTGTGTAGGTAGGATGGTGTGTTGGTAGCAGGATGGCAACAGGTTAGGTAACAAGTTTGGCTAGGTTAGGTAATAGGTGATAGGTTGGACTTGATGACATCTATGGTCTTTTCCAACCTTGCAGATTTTGTGATTCTGTGATTTACCAGCTCACAGTGGACACAGATGTTTCGCAGGCTGTCCTCCTGGTCAACAATCAGACTCAGGCATTCCCTGCAGCCAGGAGTCTGGACAGCCACATCCACTCAATTTATTTCAAAATAAATAAAGAAAACAGATAAGATGATTGTAACTTTGAAAGATTGTTTTGCTTAAGTTCACTTTCTGTGTGTATTTGTATGTTTGGTGTTTTGGAATTGGATTGTTTCTTTTTGTGCCTGTTTTCAGCAATTCCAATAAACAAATCACTATATGGAAAAAAATCCAACCCCCAAACAAGAAAACAAAGCAGGATCCAAACCAAAACAGAACCATTTCATTCTCTTTTGGTTTTATTTTTTGTTTGTTTGTTTTGATTTAATTTTGATATGTTTTGATTTGTTTTGTTTTCTTTTATAGATATTAAATAGTTGACTAGAAATAACTGTTGGCTGTTCCAGTGGACACATTTCAGCACTTACCAGATTGGTAAGGAATTTTATAATGTGCTTAATTTAAAGTGTCTCTGATGCCAATATTTTGTAATATTGTTATATCACATTATTTAGATTATTTTTTTCTTTAAGAATGAACTTGGCCTTGATTTTCAAGCTGAAATCTTTATCTCTGGAACCAGTTTTGTTCACAGGCTTTCACAGACAGAGAATCAAAAGGAAAAGTGATGCAAAAACAGACGGGTGAAAAACTAGAGGCACCATTCATTTCACCTGTCAGACTGGAAAACTAGTTTGAAACTTGCAAAATACTTAACAAGGTTTAAAATTCAGTCTGGCTTTTGAAATATTTTTCTTTTTCAGATAAACACAAAAAGACCACTACAAATATCATGGTTGAATGTAATAACTTTTTAGTGTCAAAATTTATTTAGGTTTTGACACTGAAAAGTGATTAAATTAAACAATTATTTATCTCTCACTTCTGCAGGTCATCCAGGAGGTGTTCCAAAAGAATAGTCAATATACAACAGATAGACATTAAATATACCCTGTCTACCTTGTTGTCTTTTATCCCTTAGGCTCACTCACACCCAGTGTTGCCCATGCATTGTTGGCAGCATGAGGACCAGCTGAAAGGTTGAGTGCACACTTACTGCTTTCCATTTTTCCCTCTGAAATCTCATTGTAACAAAGGTGGTTAAGACATCCTCCGTTAAATAAAATCCAAGATGAGGAAAAATCCTAAATGCCTCTTTTTTTCCTCTACAAGTACAGACACCACCATGTATTTTATAGATACATTTCAGCAATACCAGACAATAAATCGAGTCAATAAATATGGGAATGATAATGACTATGTATGTTTCAGTCTCACTCACAGCCCGTATTAGAGGACAGATTACTTCTCTTAAATTTGGGTTGCATGTTTCAAGCTGATAAGAGAACACAAAACCAAATCTATAGGAGCCAAGGACCAAAAGCCCATGTACCTTCCTCCATTGACAAGTTAAAAAAAAGATCCATGAAAAATATTTGTCCTTCCCAAATCCAGACCTTTTATTTCCATTCCCTAGGTGCTGTCGTTCATTTAAGGGCAGTTAGAACCAAAAAATATGAGAACGAAAGTTAAGCTCCTGTTTTAAATCTCCCTCTGATGGTTGTGAGTGTTTGTTAAAAACTGTTAAAAATGCCATCTGGAGATCCAAAAACACCTGACAATAGAGAAAAGATGGCACAGTACCAGGCTGACATACCATGGTACTTGCAGTGGAGGAAAACATTGCTCTAATTAAACACTTAATGAGGTTAATCAGTTTTTTCAGCAATTGGTAGAGAAGCGTATTAGTGCAAATGATACCAGATGAACTGTGGTATTGGATAAAGGTTATCATAAGGTAGTTGTAAATTATTTTAGGCTGGAAGCTGGAGGTATGTTCCAACAGTCTGAAAAGAGGAGACTTAGAATAGAATTTCTATGTGAATTATGAGAAAAGGAGGGTCTAACTAATTTTATATGAAGCTTGAAGACTTTACGAGTATGTATAGGTGATGTGGTTCCTTGAGGTGGCAAGGAATCTATTCAGCAACCATGAAATAAATCCCTGATGCAGGCTCCTCTGTCAACAGCTCAATCATCTATATTTACTAGGTTATGATTTCATCTTTGGTTGAGTATCTATTATCATTGTGGCGAACGATTAGTTTGGATCAACACTTTTTGTGATTTTACTTTAAATTTGTCAAAGACATGATAGGTTTTGGGTTTATGTATGTTTCAAATGAAGTATAAAAACATGACTTGCATCAATTACTCTGCATTATTATTATGTATTTTATTAGCAGCATTCTTTGAAGCTGTTGCAGACCAAAAAGTACCTCAACACTTTTTGGTGACCTATTTGTACAGAATTTAAGCACTAGCTTAAAGAATACCATTCATAATATACTAAGAATTATAGCAAACAAACTGATTAAACAACACCTTCTTCCTCAACTTTATAGTTATATTTTTAGTAAATCTTTCTAGCCAGTGGGAAGATAAAGATTAACTTGATCAAATGTTCAGTGGTGTTCTCCTTTCCACACTTAGACAAGGGTTATGACTAAATCCCTGAGTGTTTAGGTAATAGCTCACAGAATACATCAGTAAATTGCAGTGGATTGAGCTCTGGCAGTCTGACACTTAGCTCTTGATGTCTTGGTTTTACGAGATAGTGAAAAATGTTTCAATCAGTAACTAAGTAGTTTCAAGTGAATTAAACCAGAAGGTGAGAGACACCATAATCTTACTGAAAAAACTTGAGAATCTTGTCTTCAGAACAGTCCATTTCTGGATTCTCATGTCTGAGCTGCTTGGGACGACAATATAGGAATTAAACAGTAATTAACATTTAAGTGTTAAAAAATGAAGCTGAAATTAAATGTATCATCCTTCTCTGGAATGGAGAGAGAGATATCTAAAACAGCAGACTGTGATACCAAGTAATCTAGCATTATAAATCACTCTGAAAGAAGACAAACTTAAAATAATTGTACGACTTCACAAAATGTATGTTAGATGGTCCTAACTGAAGAGATTACATAATACATTTACAGTTGATGCTGCTCATAAGAATTTTTTCATGCGATTTAATTTCTATATGTCTACATTTTTTTTCACTTTCATATTTAGTAGATGTTGGGCAGTGAGACAAATTTTCATAATGTTTTTCCTTTAAATGAAGGAGAGAAACATGATATGAAGACCAACTAGATTTTCTGTCCCTTAATCTTTTTTCAATAGCATTCCTTCTAGATCATCAATCCATATTTCACAATATGTATTAAAGACTTTCAAAAACTTTGATTCCTATCTAAAGACATCTGGATTTCATCATAACATCCTGGACTGTAAGTCACAATGATGGTAGGTTTAGCTGCAATAGCTGATCCCGATATTTGTGTTATCCTCTGTTGAGGGCCACTATCCTATTACTAGGAAGATCTAATTGGGGTATAAAAGCAATTCTCAGCTGCAATGAAAACCAGTTTATCCTGAGTTCGCTGTGATTCCCTTATGAACTGAGCTGTAGGGCATAAAGGCTGAGAAAAGAACACATTTCATCTAAGCAATCAAGAGATCTTTAAAAAAAGCCGAAGTGAAAGAGGCTGCTCAAATATTCTTCCTCACTAGCCATCTTTAGTATGAATTTCACACACCGATATGCCAAAACCCATGATATCTCCTGCTGAAACTCTTCTATACCTTGTGTAAAATACAATCTGGAGTAGAATCAAACTTTTAAACCATTAAATCTCCTGCACCACTAGACAATCAATCAACCTTTTTTCCACTCGCTTTCTGCTTGTGACTAAATTCGGGAGATAATCATTATCTTCCTCCACCCAAAATCTGAAGTAATGAATAGAAGAACACTAGAGTGTATGTCTTACCAGTATGATATCCATCAAGCATTCTAGAGTGCAGTTTAGGTTTTCTTCTTTTAAGACAATCCTTTTCCTGAATATGGTACATTATGACTTCCATTGGGACAATCACTGACCCAATTACACATGTCCACGATTTCCTATGACAATCTCTGGTTAAACAGACTTTCATGTTATGTAGTTCTGTATATTCTTAACAATATTCTCAACAAACACGCTTAGATTCTGGTCTGTTGGGTGCTTGGAAATACCCAGAGCAAGTGGAAAACAACAAAGCTGATACTGCATCTTGTTGTCTTCTATTTTTAGAATATTTTTAAAATAGCTTGTTTCCAAGCTATTTTGAGGTCTTTGGAAACTTTAATTCTCCCGCAAAAATCTGTCAGTCTACTGTTCATATTGTCAGTCTACTGTTACATATTGGAAGAAGAAGGCATCTTGTTGACCCTGGATACCCTCGTTGTTCTGCATTTGGACTGATGTCACAGTTATGCATGTATACATATATAAATGTTCTAAATATACATGTACACATAGACATATACAACAGATTTTAAAAATTATCTACCTACAAAAGACTCATATTTTACCTTTGAAATTAAACCATTTCCAGACTAAATATCCACACATGCTTCATACATTTTTCTTCTTTTTGAATTATCTTATTCCTTATTTTTCTATATAAAACTCATGGTCTTCCTCTGTAGGTGTTTGGCATTCTAGTAGATCTCTCCATCCTTTCTTTTCCTCTGGCTATTAACTGTCGGCTTTTTTTAGCACCTTCCTTTTTGCATGCAACATAAGGACATTTGCTCTTGACTTAAAGTCATGGTCTGTTTACACATTTGAAATTAAGTAAAATAAGTTATCCAAAACCTCATAATATTTACTTGTATCTCTGGTTAGCTCTGACTCCTTCAAATTAGTAAACAAGCCTTGAATTCAACCTAGATATATTTATACAGGTGTTGTCTTAATGTAAGTGGTCTTCAGCTGATACAAACAGAAATACAGGATTGTCCAAAGAGCTGGTTCTGATTCAGTTGTAAATGTATCTTGAAATGCAGTAGGAATTATGTCTCTGTAAAGAAGATGTTTCAGAAACATTAAAAAAAAATCTAAATTTCTATCTAGTAGTTTTAAGATGTTTTCTTATATTCTTGCCAGTGATGCCTGACTTCATAATTCTTGAGGTTGAAAATATTAAAAATCATTATATGGGAGGAAATCATCCTTCCCAGTCCTTTGTAGTCTGAATATTCTTGAGGATCATTTGCATTTTTTTACTTTAAAGAAGACAATGTTATTACATATTTCAGTTTACAATTGTTCATTATTCGCCTCCGTTTTTAATAACAAAACAAACTGCCCGCAAGAAAACTGGGTCAGCAGTGGCATGGAAGGAGCTGGGGTGCAGTACAACCCCCTTGTAATGCAAGAGGAGGTAGTCAGAGACTTGCTGAGTGGCTTGGACCCTCATAAGTCTATGGGACCGGATGGAATCCACCCGAGGGTCATGAAAGAACTAGCAGATGAACTCGCCAAGCCACTCTGCATAATCTACCAACAGTCCTGGCTTACCGGTGTTGTGCCACAAGACTGGAAATTGGCCAATGTGACACCCATCCACAAGAGGGGTAGGAAAGATGATCCTAACAACTATAGGCCAGTCAGCCTGACCTCAGTCCCATGCAAAGTCATGGAACAGATGGTCTTGAGTGCCATTACACAGCAACTGCAGAACAACCATGACATTGGATCTAGTCAGCATGGATTTCGGAAAGGCAGGTCCTGCCTGACTAACCTGATCTC